>JAIWQS010000189.1:0-313150 GCA_029891385.1 Erythroxylum novogranatense
TATTAAAATGAAAATAAAGTGGTCATCGTAACAATTATTCGGGGCCAATTTCCATTCCAAAATTCCCAAATTTCACCAAATGAAATTAAATATTCTACGTAACCGATGCCTCAAGAATCAGGTCAATCGGACGTCGGACGGAAAAGAAATTGACAAAAGAACAATTGTACCTTTTAATAACAAATAATAATTAAAATAAAAATAATTATATATATATATCGAACGCGGGCGCTCTCCTGGGGCGAGACGTCCTCACTGAGGCTTAAATCGCTCACTGTCATGAAGCAGGCGCCGCCTCACGACCAGCCTTCAATCTCGCGAGGCGAGGCAAAGTCGTCTTCAAGCGAGGCGGCGTAGTTTCACGTCGCATTTTTTTTTCCAGATTTCAATTTAATTTCCAATTACTCTAACTTTTAGCACACAAATCAGAAAAAATACACACTATACCTCATCGAAAGCTTATGAAAGCTCTACAACTCTCAAGAAGACCATAAAATCAATTCAACCTCTAAGGGTGTCAAAATCCCATCCAAGATAATCGCTACTCAAAACTCATAGATATAGGACAAGAACTCACAAAATGCGAGGACTCACTGATTAATCAGCTAAAATTACCACATAAATATGCTCAATCAGTTCACAATGTCCTCTACAACTTTCATGAATAACAACCCAAAATCAGATTCCATTGCTAAACAAGTCAATTAATTCACTCAATGTTACCGCTCTTCTAAACTATGCAATTTGAGCAAGAACTTTATAACTAACATAACTCCCGTAGACAAGTTCAAGCTTAGATATTCCTTTCTTCTTCAAGTTCACACACACTCTCAACCTTTACTAAAACCTATGGCTATCACCACAACCATGCATATCATCATCTTCTCAAGGTTTAAGCTGGTCTAGTAAGTGAAAGGAGAAGGAGAGCAAATCAAAAGGGAAACTTCAGATAGAGAAGGAGAAGACAACCAATAAACAAGAACAACGGGGAACAATGGCCTTCCAAGGAGTGTTTCGATGAATGGAGAACAATAGCTTCCAAGGAAGTTTTAACTTAACAAGGAGAAAAGTCGTGATGGTGAAAGCATAATATAAGACAAAACTAATTAATAACATAGGACACTTGGCTTAATAATGAAAGAGACAAAAAGAATAAGTTAATCCTATGTAATTATACTTAATCCCACTAATCTCTAATCATGGCACTAAAATAATTTCCTAATATTATTTATCCACTAATCTCATGCCATTAGCAATCCCTGCTCAAGATAAAAAACTCACCAATAACATTAAAATTTTCCATCCGCACCTAACCTCTAAAATTCGTAAAATTTTCATAAATCCCTAAAATGGAAAACGATTTATATGACTCATCAATAATTTTTCAAAAGCCATTGTCCCATAAATTTAACAAAAGAACACAATTTAAAACCTAAGCCGGAATATCATGAATGCATGTTTACTCGTGTAATGCAGCAACCAAATCCATAATCATAAAAGCTATATGTCAGGAGTTCATGCCGAGACCTAATGCAATACTTCTAACTCATCCCATTTACCAAAATAACCCTTCCTATGGAGTTGGGATGTTACAACATTTATCTACACAAATACCTTCCTTTCCCGAGGATCTGAAAATAGTACTCGAGTTCTAATAGATATCCTACAAACAAACATACTTCTCGACCTCGTTCTATGTTTCAGGATTCGTGTTTGAACATGGGTCAAGCAGCCCCAAGTCCTCAAGTGCCTCAATGAAGGTACTCCACCCATAACTCCCTACGTGTTTTAGGGCACCGCTAGATGGAGAAAAGAAGATATGTTGCCGCTTGTATGATATATCCCCAAAACGATTCTGAAGGCTAGCATAGACATCATTGATCTTACCATTTCCAATAGAGTTCTATTTCCTCCTCTCGCTACACCATTCGTTAAGGTGTTCCAGAGTCGGATAAATCGAAATAATTCCATTAATTAAATATCGCTGGAACTCTCCGATAAATACTCACCACCGATTTGATCAAAGTTGTTTTAATGGCTTGCTGTTGCTTCTTAGCTTCAATTTTAAATTTTGAACTTTTCAAAGGATTCACCTTTTTATGCATCGATATAAATAGCCATGTCTTCGAGTAATCATCTATAAAGTTATGAAGTATTCATAACCTCCTCTAGCTTGTACATTCACGGGCCCACACATCAAGATGTACTCAGTCCAACGTGAGATTCAGATCTGCTTTCTTGTAGGAAATGAGGCTTTCGTCATTTTTCCTTCAATACAAGATTCACAAGGGGTAATGATCACTATCAAGCCCATATGATCCCATCCTTTACTAACCTATCAAGTCTTTTCATCGATATGACCCATTCTAAGTGCCACAGATACTTGAATTAATGCTAGATATTGGAATGTCTTGGTTTTATCAATTTCGGGTGTTTAGTGAGCCTTCATAGATTCTATAAAAACAATCCCTATTTAGTTATCACATCACAAATAAAACCTTATTTTCATGATTAAAACAACCTTTCAAAATATAAGGAATAACTAGATTTAGACAAAAAACAGAAACCATGTTCCTTACAATCATAGGCACGCATAAACATCCTTTAAATATAACCTATGACCATTAGAAAATCCAAGATAACTACTCCCACCGATTCAATCAAACACTTGGAGTCATTTGCTATCTTGACTTGAAATTGGCCTTAGTAGTCTTCCTCAGTAAGAACCCACGCAACTAATTACAAATATGGTTATGGCTCCTCAATCTAATATCCAAAAGTAGATAATCTGCCACATTTCTAGTTCCTAACAAACTTAGGAAACCCATACCTTGTTTGCTTTTGAGGGACTCTAGTAGATCGGATGCTTCTTTTCCAATGATTCCATCTCATCACAAAGGAAACACTTTCGATGTTCCTCTTCGCCTTCTTTTTCATGGGTTTAGCCTTTGACTCTCGGTTAGCCTTCTTTTTCATTGCACCCTCTTCTTTTCCTTGCCCTTACCTTGGCTTTAAGAAGAAGATACTAGCTTCTCGCCCATGAGTTTTAATATTCAATATCTCCTCCGTTCCTGAGGGTATTCATCAACTCACCAAGTGTAACTTCGTTGTCGCTTATAAAGTCAAACCTAAACTGCTGAAAAAGAGTTTGCTTATTGATGATCATAATCATCTGCATGTCTGTGATCCATATCCCCTCCAAGCATTATAGCCTCTTGACTAGAGATTACCTTCATCATGTAATCCCGCACTGGCCCATTCAGTCTTTGCCTAAGATTATGAAAGGTTAGATAGCTTCACTTTGCTGCATCTAGTCCTCACACCAAACATCTCATGAGGTGATGGACCATTGCACTAAAAGTTTTCACATAAGCAATTTACTTTTTGCAACATGCCGCCAATGTAGTTTTAATATAGACTTAGTAGTCTTGTCAACATTCTCGCCAACGCCATATTGTTGACTTGTTCAGAGTCAAGCTTCACCAAGGTGTAGGCTCACTTTCGCTAACACCTATGAAATACGCTCATATTGAAGAACAATGTCAAGGTTATGTCTCCATTCATTAAAATTGTTCCATTTTCCAATTTGTTATTAGTCAAGAAAGCAAGCGAGAGGATTCATTTTGGTCGATTATGTCTGAAAATATAAATTATTAAAAATAAACATACTAGTCAACAATTAATGGAACTTTGTATAAAATCATGATGCATGTATGCATGATGATAAATTTAACAAAACTTAAAATTAAACCTTATATTTATGATTATTTTTCTTATCTATAATAGACTAATGACGGTGTAATATCTTATCCATTAAAAGAAAAATCGACCCTCCCACTAAAAAACTACTAAGCATCTCATGCTCAACTTTTAAGAAGTGTCTTAATTTGTCCATACTTTTACCAACAGAGCTACTAAGTAGGCGCTTATTGATAAAAAATGTTAAGTGTTTAACCATTTGATTCATACATTAAAGATACCGCAAACCACGCCCTGGGAGGTCACATTTGTTATCAATAAGTGGACTTATCCTTAAGGAGACCCATACCATGCAAGATCTAGATCCATACCTCCGATGGGGAGTATCACTCAGAATAACCCACCCTTGCGATTTATCCAAACCTCGACATTGACGGTGATATCCTAGTCCGTGCCTCACGAGGGTGGCGCAATAAAACACTCATTCAAGTAGTTTGCATACATTTTTTTCACATAACAATATATGGAAATCAATGCCCAAGTAGGGTCCTCATTCAATCATACACAAATTCATTATACACAATTTCCAATAGCCACTTCTGCCTATTTCCTAAATACAAATATACACTTCAATACATAAATAAAGACATGCAATACGACTTAATCGATCCTAACTCTAATCCTTCATTTCAATCCTGCAAATATACTCCCTGCTGGCTTAACGGGTATTCTTCTAATCCTCAAAATAATTGCAAATTTGGGTGAGTTTATAACTCAGGAGTGACCATCATCGATGGCTCACCTCATCCCATATTACATAAGACACATATATTTCACAAATCACATTTCATTACACATTTTTCCAACATTGCACATGCTCATATCATTTTACATTCAATCACCGAACCAATCTCACTTTATTTCCTATATCACAATATTTCCCATGTTCATATCATTTCGCTAACAACCATATTGAATCACATAAACTTTTCATTATTTCACATTCAATATCATTTAATCATTTATGTCATGCATACTCAGTATATAGACTCACTTTCCAATTGTTACCTCTATCAGACCGAAAGTGCCTAATCTACATTTAGGCTCATTAGTATCTCATCTCCTCATCCGATAAAGGGATAGGGCTCATTAATACATCGAGCCTCGAGGCTCTAATCACTCTGAGCTCCAAGCTCATCTTCACACGCTGAGCTAGAAACTCGATCGGTGGCAACTCGTCAATACCATTATAATTTATACAACACAAGGCATATCACTATTCTCATAGTCTCACAGCTTATAAAATACCCTACGATCAAGTATCACATCAACAGATGGCAATTTGCAAGGCATTCAATCGATAATCAACTATATCAAACTAAAGCAAAGATGTAACCTTTTCTAATTTATAACAATGTTGCGGACCAAGACTCAGACGTCCCTATAAGTGGCACATTTATCGCTGAAATATAGGCTCAAACCGTCCCCTTGGGGGCTCATTAATCATCGAGCTAAAAGTCTAAAACTGCCCCTTGGGGTTCATTAATCAATGAGCTAAAAGCTCAAATCGCCCCTTTGGGGCGACACTGTTGAGCTAAAGCTCAAATCGCCCCTTTGGGGCTCATTAATCGTTGAGCTAAAAGCTCAAATCGCCCCTTTGGGGCTCATTAATCATTGAGCTAAAAAGCTCTAAACTGTGGCTGCTCTGGTCACAACTACCAATTTTCTGTTCATGCATTCCTATATGAATTTCATATACCACGATTTATCACTTTATTTATGCATTCAATGACCACAATTATTTCCAAATTACCACAAACGGACAAATGATTCACAATTTGTCACATGAAGAGGAAACACCATCATAGTTTCACTTTCCCATAACACTTCTATATCATATCACAACAATACTCCGGACTTTCGGTTCGGAGTTCTGAATCGATCACAGTCCCACCATTATTCACTACAGTTTTATAAAGACAAAATTCTAAGCACATAATAATTAAGGTACCGTCTAGGTCACTCACCTCATATCCATGCTTGAATCTTATCCAAAGCATCAATTTCTTCATTATTTCTTTCCTTCATCCAAGTTAAAATTCTATAAGCCACAATTACCCAAATTCAACATCACATACTGCATAAACACTAAAATTGAGCTTAGGAAACACAACCCTATACCAATCTTAAGCCATATGAACCAAACCCCTTGAAAATTTAACAAATCAAAAATCTCAATCTTACCTTGATCTTTCACCCATCAATGAATTTTTTGGCTTAGATGGAAGCTCTCATCATCCTCCATGTTTTTCTCTTCTTGAGCACCATGAAAATCCCTCTTGAAGGGCTTAGAAAAATCAATACCTAGTTTACTCTTTCTTCTTTCTTCTTCTCCCATCCGAAGGCTCTCGACTCTTGTCTTTTCCTCTATTCTTTCTTTTTTGTTTTGCACAGTCCACTTGGTTTATAGTGCCATTTCATTTAATGAATGTGGAATGACCCATATGCCCCTCCATTTAAGCCTATAAACTTAACTCTTTAAGTGATGCTCCAAAAATGCCCTTCCTTTTTGCCTTAAAACTGACATCTTGTCTGATTATTTCTATCAAGTAAATGAAGCCATTTGACAAAACTTCTTTTAGAGAAATGTTCCTCTATGTCTTACGAATCCATCGCTTCAAGAATCAGATCGATTGGAGCTCTATAACTCAAGATATCTCCAAAATACTGAAGTATGTCCTTCAGACCAGAGGATGAACACTACGCCGAGTTTCACTCAAGAAATTGAAAGTCTTAGAGACTTAATTGTCATTTGGCTCCTTCAGAACATTTGTAGCCTCATGTCTCTAGTTTAATTTGAAAAAAAGAATCGGATCGATTGGAGCTCTATAGCTTCAGATATCTCCAAATTACTGAAGTCTATTCATACCATTACAAAACTAAGACTGAACACTACACTTGACTTCAATCCAGAATTTGAAAATCTTAGAGGTTTAATTTTCGATTGGCTCCTTCAAATAAATTGTAGATCCATGTCTCTAGTTTAATTTGCAAAAAGAATCAGATCGATTCCGATCGATCTTCCTCCATTTAATGGAGCTCTATCGATCTTAGAATCCAACGCTCATCGAGAGTGACGAGGTCAGACGGAAGTTATAAAAGCGTGGGAGAGGTCTCAGAAAATCAACTTAGATTAGCGCATGCCGAACGGATACATGCTACGCCTCCTCAACTTAGCTTACCTTCCATATCTTTTGACTCCGAGCTCCAAATTTTACAAACTTGGTATCGTTGGAATGATAAAAGATAGATCTACAATTTTCAAGAAGGTCTAACAAGCAAGATCGATCTCTAAAGGGTTCAAAAATGTACTCAAAGATGATCGATCGATAATCTCCTCAAAACTTTAAACAACACCTCAACTTGTAAACATCATAACTTTTAACCTAGAACTCCAAATTTGACAAACTTGGAGTCTACGGAAAGGTAAAAGAACCCTCTACAACTTTTAGGAAGGCTTTAAAAATCCGATCGACCTCTAAATGGGTCAAAAACTCCACACAAGGTGACTGGTCGATCAGCTTCACACTAAACAACATCAGAACTTCTAAAAATCATAACTTTTCATCCCCTTAACCAAAAATTCCAAATTTTATATCAATCAAAAGAAAAAAACAAATGCTACATCTTTCAGGGATAACTTAGAAGCCAATTCCATCTCTAACCAAATCAAATTCGCAAACAAAGGTTCAGCCTACCCAATTTATTCTCAACAGAAACCCCATCTTTCAAAATTCATAACTCCACATCCCCTTCGCAAAAATTTCCATACCATATAGCAATAAAAAGCTTAGACAATCTACTACAATTCTCCGGAAGGACTTCAAGGCAAATTCCAACTCTAATTAGGTCGAATCCACCCATTAATGTGGCTGCCCTGTTAATTAGTATTAAAACAACATATGACCATATCCATAGCCAAAACTTTCCAATTTTATATCTAATAGTCCTTGTATCCAAAATTCGTATAAAATACCTCATTATAAAGCTATAACAATCTTCTACAACTTTCTAGAATGTCACTCAAGCCAATTTCACCTTTTACAGTCCCAAATAAATGTCAGAACACAAAGAGCACAAAATCTATGCCCTTAGAGCATTTGCACACTAAAACACAATTTGGGCTGAATTACCACCTGAGCATTATCAGACTATAACTTACAATCTACACATCGAAAAATACCATACTTAGTGGCGTTGGAAAGCTAACACATAAATCTTCAACTTTCAATAATACCAATTTCACAGAATCTGTCTCCTTTATCCTGGAAAAATTCTCAAAGTTTCAGGTCATCAATAATAGAACCAAGATCCGGATACTGTTCATCTAGCACACAAATCTCAACTTCCGAGCTAAATTCACAGCTCTTCAAGCCAAAATTGAACAGAACTTCCTTCATAGGAATTCTATCCATACTTCTCAAGTTTAATTTAAAGCAAACCTCAACTCAATAGCATAACCACATCAAAAGTTATAAACAAGTACATGAAACATGCACAAGTTCCATTTTTCCAGATTTCAACCACAACTCTACTCCTTTCATGCAAGCATCAATACCACATCAATAACCATCCTATTTAACCGAAAATTTAACCACAAATTTATCAAGACATTTACTTGAGTAATAAATCCTAATTTGAAGCACAAACATATTACTTTCTCTCTTTCAACACCTTCTACCCATAAATTTTAACAATTCACATTCCTTATCTTTAATACCTGGCAATTGTCAATGAATTCATGTACCACTTAAAGAGCCAGTAATCATTATGTAAATGCATATATGTTAATAAGATGCATGAACAAAACCAATGCATTTCCTTTGTCTCTCCTTGAGAACACTTGTACAATATTTCGGGTCCTCACCCTTCATTTGGGGACGGGATGTTACAATTCTCCCCCCTTAATAAATTTTGTCCTCGAAATTTTTATTTGATTGATCACTACTGTACTCTATTTGCTATATGTCCCTCCATTTCTCATACACTTCATCCCTCAATTTCTTATTTTCTGAAAGTTCACAGTAGACAGACTCAATAAATCTTTCAGTTCCTTATTTGACTATCTCACGATTTTAACTATCTCACTTGAATATTTCAAATTACACTCCAACTTTTATTTCATATGTTGAGGATCAGATCATTATTTCAACCTATTCACATATCACATTTTATAAATCCAATACCTCTTTCACCAATATTACTAACTCATAATTATTTTTTTTTCATAACGACCAATTCATAACGTTTCATTGATACCCTTTTCCAATTTTGAGTACACCTTACCAAGGTGTTACTCACAAAAACACTTCATCTTTTTTTCGACACTTCACTATAATTTGGTGCTAACACATTGACACTTATGTCCATTTCACTATAACAGGTGTTAATTCACCTAACTTATTTATCTTTCAAATATCATTGGTGTTGGACCCCATCTCCGAGGCCCAACATTCGGAAACGCACAAGCATAAAAGACCCAAAACTGACAACATACTGACCACAATTTGGGGGACAAACAATAGGAATTTCAGATTGGCTTCTTAAGGATATTTGTTCCTCATATTCTAACGATTCTAACACCACTGAAAACGCTCAATTCGGATTAGAAATGAAGAAGTTATGACCAAAATATTGTCATAAAGAAAAACAGACCAATACTGCTATAACCAACTTCATGTCAGAAATTGAAAATCTTACATGTAAAATTACAGCTCGGAACCTTCATATAACTTGTAGGTTTAGGTCTCTAGTTTAATTTAAAACAAGAATCGCCTCAATCGGAGCTCTATAGCTCAAGATATTTCAAAATAAGTGAAGTATATTCAGACTTTATCTACCAACCATCACACTTTGTTTCAATACACTTTTTACAATTTAAAAGCAATACTGATCAATCAGGCATAAAAAGATAGAAAATTTTCTTAGGAGTCCAACGCTTTGAAAATCAGCTTAATCGGAGGTCGGACTAAAACGTTATGGCCAAAAGAAGGAAGAGGGGTCGGTCGGCCAAAAACCGACCCCAAACGTGCGAGCTCGCCCAAGACCGCTCGTGTGCCGAGCGACCTGCCCAGCGATCCGACCTATCAGACTTCAAACCCTCATAACTTTTGACTCCGAGCTCCAAATCAGACACGGTTTAATTCTTTGGAAATCTAAAAGACAACTCTACAATTTTCAAGAAGGACTCAAAGGCAAGCTCGGACACTAAAGGAATCAAAAGTTTACTCCAAGACCGATTGACTAGCTCCTCCTAAACAGTACCGAAACTTGCAAACACCATAACTTTTGACCTAGGAATCCAAATTTAACAAACTTGGTGTCTATAAAAAGCTAAGAGAACTCCCTACAACTTTCATGAAGACTACCGACCCAACTTCCAACTCTAAAAGAGTAAAAAATGGCCTCAAAGTCCTGTCTGACATCTGCCATATAAACAACACCCGCACTTAATTCTAACAACTCATATCTACCCATTTAACACACCCTAAAATAGCTCATAATACATCATGAAAAAGCTCTACAGCTCGCCTAACACCCTCAAGGAGTCTAAATGATCCCATTCAACCTAAAACAACCCAAAATTTGCAGCACAACATTATATACCCAAATTGCTCACATGAACACATCAGCCCAGATTTTGCAGAACTGAACAACTCATGAACCTTTACAAATTTCCAGCAAGCTCTCCCAAAGCAAAAACCCAGCAGCAACTCAAAGATCAAAAGACTCATACATATACCCTTTTCAAGGTCAAGCACATATTGCAAATCAACAAATTCACATGATGAAGAGAGTACTGGAGCTCTCAATCTCTTTATCAATCATTCAAGAGTTCAATCATAGCTTTAATTACATATCAACATATTCATCATATCCATCAAGAATCAAGTACCAAAATACAAAATATGAGATGCTCAATGCTTAATATGCTTATAAAGCTATTCCAAAAGCTAGTCACTAACTTAATACAAAGTGTCTAAAGTTTCTTGGAGTTATGCCCGATGCCTTGCAAGGTTCAACGCTCAACTTGATTTGCACCTGAGGAGAGAGAATGGGGTGAGCAAAACACGGCTTAGTGGCTAACATGTTTATAGCCATCGTGTAATGAGTCACACAACACATAATCAAGAATCCAAAGCATTAGCAATCAACATATTATGCATAAATACCCAACTTTATCCCATAAAGCACAATTGACCGAACTCATAACATAAAGCATAACATGAAATCTTCTATCAGTTAAAACACGTATTATGCCTCATAAACACCAAAAATGATGAAATGCACACAATTGGCTCGAGAGTTCCTTAAATACAACGGTTTACACCGTAACACAACGAGTTCGATTTCTCTGAATCTCGTGGCCCAAAGCGGGCAGCCGGGAGAAGGCTATGGGTCATCATGCACAAGACTATCGAAACGGGTTCTCTCTTGCCCAATCACAACCAATTTATGCTCACATATTCAAACACAAGAACAACATTTTATGCTTCTTTCATTCTATCGAATCATCGAAATTTCATACTTTTCTTTCAAATAAAAGGAAATACACTTTCAATATACACACAAATTAACAAAGATTGCACACATAGGGCATTTGCCCATTACACAACAACTATAAAAATGTTACCCACCTAATGTCGGGATTCGAATTCAAGATTCCCCTTCCTCCTTGTCTTGAGTGGGGTTTTCTTGAGTTCCTTCAATTAAATCACACTCCATTTAATAAATATATTATAAAAGAAAGGCATAGCATTTATAAATCAAGCAAAGGTAAAAATAAACTTTAAACCTAACCTACCCATAAGCCATCTATGTCAGAAAAACCAAAACCCTAACTTAGAAATCCTAAAATCCCTTTGATTTCACCTTCTCTTCTTTCTTTCTTCAAACCCTACACAAACCTTAACTTCCATTTCATCCCATTTTCGAACCTATCATAAACAAAGATGGAACTTACCTCTAACAAGTAGATTTCTTCTTTTCCTCTTCTTTCTTTCTTCCTTCAAGCTTCCTACGACTCTCTTCCTCCTGTCAAAGCTCCTCTTCCTTAGCTCACGTTTTGCTTCTCTTCTTTTTGTTCTTACGACACTTGCCTATTCTCCTACACAACTTAACTCATTTATTTCTCAACTTTAGCCTTTCTCCAATACTACGTAGTTTCAATCTCCTTATAGCTTACTATGCTTTTCCTTTGGGCTCTCCTCCTTCTTTTTATTCCCTTAATCTCTAAAGCCCACTCTTCCTAACAAGCCCTTATTTTGTCTCATATGGCTCTACACATCCAAGCTTACTTCCAATTCCCAATCATACTTGCTAATTCAAAACTCAACAAATACATATATATATCTACACACATAATTAAAACAATTAAAGCAAAAATAAAGAATAAATCAAGTAAATCAATAAAAATAAAAATAAAAAAATTTTCGGGGCCCAACAATTGGCTCTTATTTCAGATTCGTCTCCCCTTTGACCATTCACTGTTCTTTAGTGTTCATGCGTTCAATTCGTATACTCACTTAACTATATTTCATCTGTCCGATTTTAATCCACCTCATCTAACCCATTCATTTTTCACAAGTCACTTTCCTTTGTCTCACTCATCGCACCATTGTTATACCTATAGTCAATCAGAACTATACAACAAACTCATATTCCTATAAACTCCAAAATATAAAAGTTAAACACTTTTCACTGTTGGAAATTCAAACATGTAACCACGTACTTCTCTAACAATTTCTTTACTCAATCACTTTTGTCGGTACATATTTCTTATTTCCATCACCAAATATCGTTCTTCCGATTTCACTCGAAGTTCGATTCATTATGGACTAACCATTTTGAATCCTTAACTCATAAACTTTCTTATCTCTTTCTAGTAACACTTTGAATCTAAAACTTCAATACACTAGTAACACTTCATTTTACCCCATATTCTATTTGACATTTTTCACTCTTCATTGCCCTAAATTTAAAAACCCCAATATCTGAATCCGCTCTATTCATTTTAGAATTGTCTGTTCAATGTTTTAGACTACACTCTATCTTTACCAGTATAGAATTCATTTGTGCAAGCCTTTCAAGCTCAATAATTTTCCGGAAACTATACAATTTGTACATTACAGGAATGCCTTAGCATATCTAATGTCTCCAAGACTTCAAACAATAGTATCGATACCACTTATCAAAATCAACTCACATTATACTATTACAACATATTGTATCATACTTTCTGATGTGAAACGTCATCACACACTGCACAATCTCCAAATGATATGTTTATCATCAGTGTCAGATTCCTCAATTATTCATATATCTCTTTTTACTTTTCAACACTTTCAAAATACCGTCTATGAGTATAGTCACCAATTGAGACCATTTGTTTACATTGCATAAATCTCTATTGGGGTACTGTTGATTTCAACAGACATCACTCAAATCTTTTCATTGAGTCCACATTGATTTTTTTTATATCCCCTTTAATTCACATCGAGATATTCACATGCCTATTCATTCGTACTTGTACCTCCATACATTCACTTCATTTGAGTATTTCACTTTGTGGGTTGGTATTATTTTTCTTAGATTCCAATTAAGATCTCCCAACATTTTTGTATCAAATCTTATAGAGACCTATTCTCTTCACGTTGCAATAGGATCATCTTAAATTGGAAATCCACTCACGTAGTTGGATACTTTACATTACCTTAAACACAAGGCATAAAATCTTAGTAGTACGTTTCACTTGCTATGCTTGAGTCTCCTCTTGGGATATAACTCCATTATTCACTTTTAATTTAGTACTTACTTATTTTCGATTTGTTCTTGTCATGACCACTATTAACTAGAATCATCGGTTCATCTTAACTCAATGTGGGAAATTCTTATTTAAAAGAAGATTTCTTGCTACAATCATCGATATTGTTCACGAAATTCTCATCAACCAACTATTTTCCATAATTGCGTTTCACCCATTCTGAGTATCTCAATAAAATCAATTTTAACTATACTCGATATCGATAAGAGCAATTTTATGCCATAACGTATGATCGGAACATCTTTTGCACTAAGGCTCTGTGAGGCACTAAACAATTTCTTTTACACCTAGACTTTGGTATATATATATCACCAAAATCATTTCATCACATATGATACATCATTTGAAATCTTAATATCCTCCCAACGAGCACTATAAGTACTCTTGTGTCTTACTTTAACCCATTATAAACCTTGAACTATAGGAACTATGATTGGAACTTATTCAATAAGTTACCGATCACTTCCTCGGTTATTTCCACGTATATTTTCACATACACTCAATTGTTTCACTAAGCATGATGAACTTAATATCTAGTGTATACTCATAAAGGTGAATCACCTAAACTCGCCAATTCTTTTCATATAGTACTATCATCGTTTCATTTTCCACTTGTCATTGAATTTCATTTCACATAGTTTTATTCCATCTCAAACCATAATTCTTATATCGATAATTCACATCCTTCTAAGTCCAAGTGGACCCTTCAAGGTCATATCAACTTGGTTTATACACTTTAATCTCATCATTTCTACTTATCTCATTATACAATCCATGATAGGGTATTCACATTTATATCACATTCGAGGATATATCATCAAAACACAACAAAATATTACATTCATTGATACAGTGTGTTCAACCAATCTAGAATTTCTAATGCGCAATCATTAGGAATTTTCAGTCTTAATTTTCCTCTAATATCCCCTTATACTGATTTTCAAACTCTTAGCACAATATTTGCATAATCATTTTGGTTCAAAGCTCATGTTTTCATGATCATAACCACTTCAAGATTTCATTTCTTTCCATCTATACACTTTAGTTTCCCTTTTTACTCATATGCTCATCTTCCTCAATCAATTCTCAATAACATCCTATTCACACGATATCACCTCGAAGGATACATATCCCAATTAGGGGTGAACCTTTTCCATCATACGAGAGACATACATTTCTTATTTCCAAATTATCCATGAACCTCTGTTTTCTCATAATCACCAATTTCTCGCTCCAACTTTTAAGGAAATGCTCAAGCATGTGACTCATACTGGGGGATCAGTCGCAGTTGTCTGCTATAACATAATTACTATGCATATGCATATCACTTGACCCCTATTTCGTAATGCCGTGTAGATTGTACCTCTGGGCTCGATACCACCTAATGTAACACCCACTCCATTGCCAATTCAACCCGACATCGACGGTGATATCCGAGTCCGTGCTCCATGAGAGGCGTGCTAAAACACTCATTCAGTAGTCGGTACATTCTTTTTCACATAACAATATATGCAGAAATCAATGCCCAAGTTGGGTCCTCATTCAATCATATACAAATTCATTATACACAATTTCCAATAGCCACTCGGGCCTATTTCCTAAACACAAATATACACTTCAATACATAAATAAAGACATGCAATGCAGAGCCATGAATCGATCTCGACTCAATCCTTTATTTGAATCTGCAAATATACTCGTTAACTTAATGGGGTATTCTTGATCTGAAAATAATTGCAAATTTTGGGTGAGTTTTGCGAACTCAGTGAGTGACCATCATCGATGGCTCACTCATCCCATATTACATAAGACACATATATTTCATAAATCACATTTCATTACACATTTTTCCAACATTGCACATGTTCATATCATTTCACATTCAATCTTGAACCAATCTCACTTTATTTCCTATATCACAATATTTCCATGTTCATATCATTTCGTTAACAACCATATTGAATCACATAAACTTTTCAATTATTTCACATTCAATATCATTTAATCATTTATGTCATGCATACTCGGTGTATATGAGACTCACTTTCCAATTGTTACTCTATTGTGACCGGTGCTACTTTATTACATTTAAGGGCTCATTAGTATCATCCCTTATCCAGATTGTGGATGTGAACTCATTAATACATTGAGCTGAGGCTCTAAATCCTCATGAGCTCAAGCTCATCTTCACACGTTGAGCTAGAAGCTACGATCGGTGGCAACTACGGTCAATAGCCATTATAATTTATACAACACAAGGCATATCACTATTCTCATAGTCTCATAGTTATAAAATACCCCTACGGTGTTATCACATCGCAGATGGCAATTTGCAGTGCATTCAATCAACAATCAACTATATCAAACTAAAGCAGTATGTAACCCTTTTCCAATTTATAACAATGTTGTGACCAAGCGCCTGTACTGTCCCTATAAGGGCACATTTATCGTTGAGTTATAGGCTCTGAAACTGTCCCCTTTTGGGGCTCATTAATCATTGAGCTAAAAAGCTCTAAAACTGTCCCTTTTTGGGGCTCATTAATCATTGAGCTAAAAAGTTCTGAAACTGTCCCCTTTCGGGGCGCATTAGTCGTTGAGCTAAAAAGCTCTGAAACTGTCCCCTTTTGGGGCTCATTAATCGTTGAGATAAAAAGCTCTGAAACTGTCCCCTTTTGGGGCTCATTAATCATTGAGCTAAAAAGCTCTAAACTGTGGCTGCTCTGGTCACAACTACCAATTTTCTGTTCATGCATTCCTATATGAATTTCATATACCACGATTTATCACTTTATTTATGCATTCAATGACCACAATTATTTCCAAATTACCACAAACGGACAAATGATTCACAATTTGTCACATGAAGAGGAAACACCATCATAGTTTCACTTTCCCATAACACTTCTATATCATATCATAACAATACTTGGACTTTCGGTGCGAGTTTCGAATCGATCACGGTCCACCATTATTCACTACGGTTTTATAAAGATGAAATTCTAGCACATAATAATTGAGGTACCGTCTAGGTCACTCACCTCGTATCCATGCTTAAATCTTATCCAAAGCATCAATTTCTTCATTATTTCTTTCCTTCATCCAAGTTAAAATTCCCTAAGCCACAATTACCCAAATTCAACATCATATACTGCGTAAACACTAAAATTGAGCTTAGGAAACACAACCCTATACCAATCTTAAGCCATATGAACCAAACCCCTTGAAAATTTAACAAATCAAAAATCTCAATCTTACCTTGATCTTTCACCCATCGATGAATTTCATGGATTAGATGGAAGCTCTCATCATCCTCCACGTTTTTCTCTTCTTGAGCACCATGAAAATCCCTCTTGAAGGGCTTAGAAAAACAATACCTAGTTTACTCTTTCTTCTTTCTTCTTCTCCCATCCGAAGGCTCTCAACTCTTCTCTTTTCTTCTATTCTTTCTTTTTTGTTTTGCATAGTCCACTTGCTTTTATAATGCCATTTCATTTAATGAATGAGGAATGACCCATATGCCCCTCCATTTAAGCCTATAAACTTAACCCCTTAAGTGATGCTCCAAAAATGCCCTTCCTTTTTGCCTTAAAACTAACATCTTGTTTGATTATTTCGATCAGGTAAATGAAATCATTTGACAAAACCTTCTTTTAGATAAATGTCCCTCTATGTGTTACGAATCCATTGCTTCAAGAATCAGATCGATTGGAGCTCTATAACTCAAGATATCTCCAAAATACTGAAGTCTGTTCTTCAGACCCGAGGCTGAACACTACGCCGAGTTTCACTCAAGAAATTGAAAGTCTTAGAGACTTAATTGTTGTTCGGCTCCTTCAGAACATTTGTAGCCCCATGTCTCTAGTTTAATTTGCAAAAAGAATCAGATCGATTGGAGCTCTATAGCTCTAGATATCTCTAAATTACTGAAGTCTATTCATACCATTACAAAACTGAGACTGAACACTACACTTGAATTCAATCCAGAATTTGAAAATCTTAGAGGCTAAATTGTCAACCGGCTCCTTCAGATAAATTGTAGATCCATGTCTCTAGTTTAATTTGAAAAAAGAATCAGATCGATTGGAGCTCTATCGATTGAGATATCTCCAAAATACTGAACACTATTTAAACCATTACAACCAATCAGCTCACTTTAATCCGATCGATCTTCCTCCATTTAATGTCAAAACTGATTGATTTGAGTATGGAAAGATAGAAAAATGTCTTAGGAATCTAACGCTTCAAAAATCGGGTCGATCGGAGGTCAGACGAAGAAGTTATGGCCAAAAGAGTGGAGAGAGGTCGGTTGGTAGAAAATCAACCCGGGGGCCGATCGACCAACGTGCGGGCGCCTTGCTCGCCTGATCGGGCGAGCGGCCGACTGCATTGCGCCGAACGAGCATGGGCTGCGGGCGCTTGATCGCTCGCGCCCGTGGTCGATCACTTGCGCTTCAACCTCCTAACTTCCGACTTTCATATCTTGACTCCGAGCTCCAAATTTTACAAACTTGATATCGTTGAAAAGATAAAAGATAGATCTACAATTTTCAAGGTCTCAAAAGCAAGATTGGTCTCTAAAGGGGTCAAAAATGCACTCAAAGATGACCGATCGGTAATCTTCTCAAAACTTTAAACAACACCTCAACTTGTAAACATCATAACTTTTGACCCAGAACTCCAAATTTGACAAACTTGGAGTCTATGGAAAGGTAAAAGAACCCTCTACAACTTTTAGGAAGGCCTTAAAAATCCGATCGAGCTCTAAATGGGTCAAAAACTCCACAGAAGGTGACTGGTAGATCAACTTCACACTAAACAGCATCAGAACTTCTAAAAATCATAACTTTTCATCCTCTTTACCAAAAATTCCAAATTTTATATCAATCAAAAGAGCAAAACAAATGCTACATCTTTCAGGAATAACTTAGAAGCCAATTCCATCTCTAACCAAATCAAATTCGCAAACAAAGGTTTAGCCTACCCAATTTATTCTCAACAGAAACCTAATCTTTCAAAATTCATAACTCCACATCCCCTTAGCAAAAATTTCCAAACCATATAGCAATAAAAAGCTTAGACAATCTACTACAATTCTCCGGAAGGACTTCAAGGCAAATTCCAACTCTAATTAGGTCGAATCCACCCATTAATGTGGCTGCCCTGTTAATTAGTATTAAAACAACATATGACCATATCCATAGCCAAAACTTTCCAATTTTATATCTAACAGTCCTTATATCCAAAATTCGCATAAAATACCTCATTAGAAAGCTATAACAATCCTCTACAACTTTCTAGAATGTCACTCAAGCCAATTTCACCTTTTACAGTCCCAAATAAATGTCAGAACACAAAGAACACAAAATCTATGCCCTTAGAGCATTTGCACACTAAAACACAATTTGGGCTGAATTACCACCTGAGCATTATCAGACCATAACTTACAACCTACACATCGAAAAATACCATACTCAGTGGCGTTGGAAAGCTAACACATAAATCTTCAACTTTCAGTAATACCAATTTCACATAATCTGTCTCCTTTATCCTGGAAAAATTCTCAAAGTTTCAGGTCATCAATAATAGAACCAAGATCCGGACATCGTTCATCCAAAGACACAAATCTCAACTTCCGAGCTAAATTCACAGCTCTTCAAGCCAAAATTGAGCAGAACTTCCTTCATAGGAATTCTAGCCATACTTCTAAAGTTTAATGTAAAGCAAACCTCAACTCAATAGCATAACCAAATCAAAAGTTATAAACAAATACCTAAAACATGCACAAGTTTCATTTTTCCAGATTTCAACCACAACTCTACTCCTTTCATGCAAGCATCAATACCACATCAATAACCATCCCATTTAACCGAAAATTTAACCACAAATTTATCAAGACATTTACTTGAGTAATAAATCCCAATTTGCAGCACAAACATATTACTTTCACTCTTTCAACACCTTCTACCTATAAATTTTAGCAATTTGCATTCCCTATCTTTAATACCTGACAATTGTCAATGAATTCATGTACCACTTAAAGAGCCAGTAATTATTATGTAAATGCATGTATGCTAATAAGATGCATGAACAAAACCAATGCATTTTCTTTGTCTCTCCTTGAGCACACTTGTACAATATTTCGGGTCCTCACCTTTCATTTGGGGACGGGATGTTACAACTTCACCACATGCAAATGGGCCATCATTTGGAGATCGTGGACTCTTACATGAGCATCCTCTCCCACTCAATCTTTTTGGGCTTTAAGTTTTTAATTACCATCTTGTCTAGATGCAATTTATTATCCATCCTATATTGTTTCATTATATATCTCATGCATAATGAATGCATGGAAAGGCCTAGGGTTGACAATTTTCTAAATGACATGCAATCACATAAAATCACATATTATAAGCATTCATTTCTCCATTCATCACATGAACTAATAAAGCCACTTTTGATTGTCCATCCTAGAAACATAAAAAAAATACAAGCCTTTTAGGCCCAAAAGTATTCTTCTTGGACTTGGATCTTTCGCTTCGAACTCTTCGCTCACATCATCTGGCCCATTCGGTAAACAAAATATAATGACATATATTAAAACCAAAATTTTTCACTTTGAAAAATAAAATTCCAGCACTAGATTTTTAGAAAAACGATTCTTTGTTATGACAAAAAATTCCAGCACTAGTTTTTATTAAAACCGAAACTTATTCCATGAAAATAAAAAACTAGCACTTAGTATTTGGGCTTAAATGAAAAACAAAGGGAGCATTTGGGCTTTTAAGTGGGAGCCCACGAAATTTCAAATGGAAAGGAGGGAAATGAAAATTTGGGAAAGGTTATAAGGAGGGAAACTTTGGGCTTGAAGGTTGGGCTTAGGTTAAAGAGTTAGGTTTAAGTTAAGAGTTAGGGTTAGGTTAATTAAGAAGGATTAGAAAGAGTCTAATGGAAATAGGAAGAGGCCAACGAAAATGCAAAGGAAGCTTAGGTGAGGTGATGTCGTTTTGCTTAGAAAATAAGAGAGGAAGAGGTCTTTTGGTTGCCATCAGAAAACCTATCAAAGAGAGATGAGAATGTAGATTTGAAAATTTCAAGAGAGAAAGAAGAAGAGTGACTTTCGGCCATGCTAGGAGAAGAAGGAGAAAAGAAGAAGATGAAGAAGAGAGGTAGGTTTTCAAGTTTTCCTTAAGTCTTGTAAGAAGGGTTACGAAAATACCAAAGAAAGAGAGGGAGAGTGGGTTGGCTACGAGGAAGAAGAGAGGAGAATGTAACATCCCTCTCCTATAGAAATGGTATTTAGTAATTGAGACGGTTCGGGATATTAAATTATATCTCGGCATGCACATACAGCATATAGCCTCAATAATTACTGATTGGTTGTACATGCACATAGTATACATGCATTCATGACATTTTTCGGCTTAAGGTTGAAATTGAACTTCTGTATGAAATTAATGGGATAATCGAGTTTTGAAAAATTATTTGGATTGCACCATAAATTGTTTTACATTTTTAGGGATTTTTAGGAATTTTTCTAGATTTTTCCGGAGACAATTCCCGGACCGGAAAAATCGCCAATTGGCAAACCGGTCGATTCTCGGTAGCAAAAATCGCTACCCAATGGCACTGTAATATTGGGTATATTATTTTGGGACTGAAAGTAGGATCATTGGGAGTAATTGGAGTAGAATTTTGGATCTGGATAAAATAAGTATAATTTGACTTTTCAAATTAAAAAGAAACCAATGAGAATTTGCCAAGAAAGAGTAGCATTAAATGCTTCTCTTCATTGTTTTCGGATGTGTATAAAGGAAAGGAGAAGATAAATTGTTAGGCTTTTCTTATACCCATCCGAAAACACAAACACAAAACAAACTCTTCTTTAAACCCATCGAAATTTTTCTCCTTCTCTCATCTTCCTTGTAACTTCAAGCTATTATTTCTTACTCTCATCAAAGCTAGATGATGAGTATTGTGTATACTTGAGAAGGAAAGGGAGGTTGGTATTTTGGTGTGGAAGTTAGAAGTGGTTATTGAAGCTTTGAAAGGAGGTTCTAAATTAGGTAAGTTTTCATTTAAGTTTTGATCTTTAAATGGTGTATTTACATGGAATTAAATGCCATGATAGTGAGGGGTGATTAATAAGAGGTTTAGGGCATGTATTAGGTTCATGTAGGCATTAAAGTAATGACTAATATGGTTGGAAGAAATGGGTTTAAGGCTAGGTGATGTTGAGTGGAAAGTAGTGATATGGTTAGATTTTAAATTGAATAAGGATAATTATTTGAGTATTTGAATTGAGGAATTTAATACTGCCAATTTTTCAGTGTTAGCCCTAGTATATGTATGACTGTATTAATATTTAATTTGTATTTATTTTGATGTCTAGTGATGTGAAAAAGGCATTGGAAGTGGTTGAACTAAGGTTAACCTTAAATCTGGAAAATTGGAATTATAATTGATGTTACTGTTTTATTCATAACTTATTGTGTAGAAATGCAAATGAGGTAAGGTTAGTGGCCACTGAAACTTTGGGATGTTGGCTTCAATTTAGTGTGAAGTAGGTGTTGTTAAATTTCAATGATAGAAGGGTGAATTTTTGAATGGAAAGTTACTGTTCCATTGCCTGTAAACAGTAATCGCAACCATGACATCTGAGTTTTGTTGATTTTTATGAATTAATTGAGATGGAATTAGGGAAAATGGTCTTCATGGAAGTTGTGGCATATTGAATTATCTTTCCATTGCTACTGATCTTGCTATTTTTATAATTGTATATTGGGAGATATGAATTGATTACTAATGACTGGTTTTGAGCATTTTGGATGAAACCTAGCTTAAGTGTGATTTTGTGAGTTTACTGATTGGAGGCAATTTTAACATTTTATGTGGACTGAATTGGTGTGAGTGAGCTTCTGAAAAGTTGTAGAGGAAGAGATTACCTTGAAATTGATATTTGGTGTGTAATTTTTAGAAGTCAGAATTGGGAGTTATGATTTTTCAAAAATGAACCCTACATTAGGTTAAGAATGGCTGATCATAACAGTAGCTTCCATAACAGTTTTGAAATTGATAGAGATCGAATTGGATGAAGAGTGCTTCATGAAAAATGAAGCTTATGATGTTATCTTTACAGGGATATAAATTTCTGATTTTACTGACTTGTATACAGGGAGTTATGGTTGTTATAAGGTTACTGCCCAAATTGTAGGATTTGAGGGACAGTAACATTAGATGAATTAATTGACTTGTTTAGCAATATAATTTGATGTTGGATTGTTCATGAAAGTTGTTGAGGACATTATGAACTTATTGACCATATTTTTGTGGAAATTTATTACTGAAGAATCAGTGAGTTATGAAATTGCCAATGTACTGCCCTGTGTTAATGGGAATTGAGTAGGCAGAAGGTTTGATGAGATATTTGACACCCTTAGGGTTGGAATTGATTTTTATGGTCTTCTTGAAAATTGTAGAGCTTTTCATAAGCTTTCCAACAAGGTATAGTTTGCATTTTTCAGAAATGTGTAGAAATAGTTATGGGTGTTGGAAGTTTGGTTGGAAATCAGAAAAAAAGGGGGGAAATAAGGGTTATTTATAAAAATATAAATTGTTGAGTTTTGGTTTCTTTCGTGAATAACTTTTCCGTCCGATGTCCGATTGACCTGATTCCAGAGGCATCGGATTCGTTGAATATTTAATTTCATTTTATGAGAAAACGGGAATTTTTAGACGGGAATTTGACGTAGCCCCTATTGACGGAACATGTGAACCCTAATTGTTTTATTTAATTGGGGACCTATAGAGGTCCGATTAGCACCGTCAGCGCTTTATAGATTTCTAATTTTGATAGAATTTTATTATGGGAAAATATTAGATTAGGGCGGGATTGCCATGAACATGCATTATACACATTTCTTGATTTCATGTGCATTATTTAGTCATTTCAAGTATACCGATGGTAATGGCTATTCATTTAATGTGCTATGAGGCTCAAGTGGACCGTCGTTCCACGGACTTGGCAGAGACTTCCGGCACTAGCGTGGAAGTTATTAGGTGAGTAACCTAGTTGGTTATTCAATCTATGTGTTAAGCGTGGTTTGATTGCCTACAGGAATACATGAATTATTGTTGTAAATTGATTGCCTACGGGATTCACGTGGATTAAGGCGTGAATTGATCGCCTCACGGGATTATGTGGTTATATGGCCCAATTGATCGTGAAATAAGCATTAGGCAAATATTAATTGGATTGTATGATTATATTGTGTATTTGGACCGTATTACCATGTTTATTGATATGGGACATGTGCATTCATACCTGTTGCATCCTGATTTAAAAGGAAAATTGTGAACCGGGCGTCATCAGTCTTCGAGCCGAGCCTAGAGCTCGATATATTGAACCGAGCCTCGAGCTCGACGGGAGATAATTCTCCCAGGGCAGCGTCTATCTTGATCCACCGTTATGCGCTCGGTCACAATAATGAAATGAATCGAAAAGAGTCACATGTGCATTGCATCTATCGAATCAACATTTGACAATATTATCGACCGCCATATATTTCTCGTCTGTGACTGAATTACTATTGTGTTTTGTATAACATCTGAGTGTATCTTGTTACATGCTTATATGATGCATGAATTGGGAGAACCATCGATGATGGTTTCTCATTGAGTTATAAACTCATCCAAAATTGCAATTTATTTTTGAGGCCTAAGTGTGAGCAGATAGCTCCTCAAGACCGTAGAGCCAGTATATTGTGGATTGGCGATAGAAGCAATGACTCAAAGGTCGGTCATTTGGGCTTTCTTTGGAGATTTATAGTTAGATCATTTCTTGCACGAGACAAGTATGATACTTAATGTGCAAAGTGTTTGGATCATGTGTAAATTAAAAAATCTTGGCGATTTGTAAATTCTTGAGTTTTAAGTGAATGAAACGAATCAATTTGGTTTTAAAAGTAGTCAATTTCTTATTCTTGTCTTATGATTGTGATGCCATGAGGAGTGTAGCGGTTGTTGTCGATAGTGGTCTCTTGTCGTGGAATATTTATCTAATGACTACAGGCGTTAGGTGGATACTCTATGGTAAGGGGCTACAGAGAAGTTTATTTTTCTTAAGTTTTTAAGTGGGTTTCAAGGGTTTCAAGAAGGAGAAGGTTAAAGGAAGAGCTTAACCATCCATTGGAATCAAAAAGAAAGAAATCGTGGGTCATCTTTAAGGTAAGACAATATTCGAAATTCATAGTTTTCCAGTAGGATTTGTTTCTTTCTTGTTTAAATGGTGAGTTGAATAATGATTGATGAAAAAAGAAGAAGGATTAATGGAGATTGAAAAAATCAGATTTCATTGGGTTAAGGTTTTCGAAATTCCTTAGTGTTTTTGTTAGGATTTGTGTCTTTAATGATTGTTTTGATGTTAAGGGATAGGTTAAAGTATAGGTAAGGTGATGTTGCATGAATTTCAAGTTTTTCCCATTCTTGGAAAATTCTAGCACTTGAGTTTTATTAATTTGTGAATCTAAGATAGGATTTTGCTTGGTTTAGAGAGGGTTATGATGCTAATTGCTTAAAAAAGGTATAGGTCAAGTTAGATGGGTGTTAAACCCAGATTTTTGCATTCTTTAACATTTTCCAGCATATGTACCTTATGTTAATTATGATCTTATTGTTAGAATTTTGCTTAAAGATGGAATTTGCTTTGCTTGGTTCAAAAGTGTAGTTGGAGAATGATGTATGATGGAAGAAGGAAAGAATAAGAAAAGAAAGATCAAGGGAAAAAAATCAGATTGTGATAGGTAACCTTTAGGCATGAGCTTTGAGAAAGTTGTTGGTTATTGAGATAGGTTTTTAGGACAATGACTTAAATAAAGTATAGCTAAGATGATAGCAAAGAAATTTCATGTTTTCCTTGATGGTTTAAAAGTTCAGCATTGGTTACTTGTTTTTAATTCATGGTTTTGTTGTGAGAGTTGTGTTTTTCATGCTTTCATATGATGGTTTGAAGAGTATTGGTTAAAGAAAAAGGAAAGAAAAAGAATACATGAAGTTTGAAAATTTCAGCATAGAGAATATATGAGAGTTTGCATTTTTGTTCAAACATGATGGTTTGTAGTGTGAATATGAAGGTATAGGGAAGATTAGAATAGGTTAAATGCAAGTTTTCCCAAACCTTAGAATTTTCCAGCATGTGTATCTTATGGTAATTAGGATTTTTATGCTTTGTTTAAGGTTAAATAAGGTAATTGAAGGCATTAAAGGAAAAGAGAAATGAGAAAGGTAATGGAGGTGTAAGAAAATCAGCATTTGTGGGGTTCTTTAAAGCATGAGATTGTTGAAAAGTTTGATGCATTTGAGAAGGGTTTTGATAGTTATAATTTAGGAATGGCATAGGCATAGTTAGGTAGGTTTTTAAGCATGTTTTCTATTCTTTTAAAAATTTCAGCATTTGGACCTTATGTTAATTAGGATTTTATGTCTTGATTAAGGTCCAATAAGGCATGGGAAGTAAAGGAAAGGCAATTGGACCAATCCAAGATGCTAGCAAGGAAATTAAGGTGGGTAATTTCTTAATAATTGAGTTAATAAGCATGTTAAAGTTTATTATAAATGTTAACTATTGTTTTCCAATGATTTACAAAGCTTGGATTAATTGCTTTTTGTGATGTTTTACACTTGTATATGGTGTGCTTTGAGTATGAGTTTTATGTTGGAATGATTGATTGAATGGTTTGTTAAATGAAAAATTACAAGTATTGGTGATTTTGGAAAATGATTGAATTACGTGATTTGGGAAAATGCAATGTTTGGCAAGTATGTGTGAATAATGTGAAAATGCATGATTATGTGGGTTTGTTGTGATCCTCTGTTAGCAAGGCGACTTGTTCATATAGGTTTATTCACTTTGCCCACTAAGGCCCAAGAGTTCCAAAATCGGACTCCCTCTGTTTCACGACTACACATGGTCACTTGTCGGACATGTAGTAATGCTCTGTTAGGATCACTCAAACCACTTGTATGTGATTACGCTATTATGATATGATAGTTTGATATGCGATTATGTGTTTTTGTATGATCTTGTTGAATTTTTATTGACTTTGTCAATTGTTTGACGGTGGCATTCGTAAATGAATAAATAAAACTTGAACATGGTTTTGCTTATTTCTTTTATTAAGTTATTACCCACGGAGCCGCCGAGCTCACCCCCACTTTCCCTCCACAGGTAGCTAGCGAAATCGGGAAATTGCATCGGCCTGAGGCAACCCGATGTAATTTTGGCTTTGAAGTTGTAATTGAAGTCAGGTTTGAGAAAATAGCTTTAGGTCGCGTTTTGGACTCTTATGTAATTTTCGCTACTTTTGATGTAATCGGTCAAAATGTCCTTTAAAGCCTTGTATGAACTCAATTCCACATGTTTGTAAGAGTTTTGAATTTGAAAATGTAACTTGTGTTTGTTTCTTGCAAATGTATTGTTGTATAGTTGAGAATGACAAAAAGGAAAGAATGGAATGTGTGACTTTATAGATTAGAAATGAGTAGATACCTAGGAGTGAGTTTGCCCTATAGTCTGAGAAATGTTTAAAAGCCTAGGAGTGTGTTGCTGCTATTGGATATTGAGTTCTTATGCAGGTTAATAAATTGAATTGAAAAATTTGGGTTAGGAGTAAATTAGGGGAGGTGCTGTCCAATTTTTCCAGAAATTGGGCAGCAACTTCCATTCAATTTTAGAGTAGCTTAGAGCTTGAATTGGTTTGGATGGTCTTCTTGAAGAATGTAGAAGATGATTAGATCTTTCCAACGGCATAAAGTTTGTCACAATTGGACTTAAAATGAAGAAGTTATAGGGTTTGAAAGTTTTCAGATTTTCTATTCGGATACTGTTCATTCTGCATTTTTGCAGAATCTTTAGAGGCGTTTTTCACCCTCTTAGAGGCTGACCCGGTTTTTGCTTTCTTCATGAAAAATGTAGATTATCTTTCTAGCTTTAAAATGAGGTATGATTTGCAGTTATTGGATTTAGGAATAAAAAGTTATGGGGTTGGGAGTGTTGACAGTTACTGTTCATACTGCAAAAACACTGTTCCATTGGTTTTACATTTTAGCTGAAACTTCAGGTGTGTTTTTACCCCTCCTAATGATTGAATCGATTTTTCCATCCTTCATGAAAGATGTAGAGGGTCTTTTTATCTTTCCATAAAGGCATGATTTGTCTTGTTCGGAGTTAGGAATAAAAAGTTATGAGAGTCAAAAGTTGACTTTTTACTATTCATTTGGTCAATAAAATCACTATTCATTTGGTAAGTAGCTAGAAAGCAACTTTGGACCTTCTAAAGAACCGAGCTAAGTTTTTAAGTATGAAAATGGAGTTAAGATGAATAAGATCAAAAAAAAAATATCGGGATTTTCGGATTAGAGATTGGATATTCGGTAATGGGTTATAAGAGTTCATAAGGAATCATGTGTACGTATTGAGGGAATATGGATAAGTAGTTGGGTTCCGAAATCGGGTTCCAACACTCCTTGTTCTCCTAATCCTGACTTGGACCTTCCAAGTTTCGATTGCTTTACGGAAGGGACAACATCAAGGTGTTTGTCACCCTTCTCGATATTGCTATGATATTATTGACTTTCTTTCATATAGTTCCTTGTTTCCTATTTATCAAAGTTTTGTAACTTCTCTATCTACTGTACACTTTCCAAAAAATTGGAGGTTTGCTATAGTTGATTTGAAGAGAAGGGAAGTCATGTTTGAGGAGATGAAGGCGTTGGAAAAAAAATCAGGAGTTGGTGTCACCTCCACTTAGTAAAAAGCCCAATTAGTTGTAAATGAATGTTTATTATGAAATAAGCACCAGAAGGAACCGTGGATCGATACAAGGCGCAACTAGTAGCAAGAGGGTTTACCCAAACCTATGGTGTGGATTGTGAGGAAACATTTGCTCCAGTGACAAAGATGATTTCAGTTCTAGCCCTCTTGTCATGTGCTGCAAATCAAAATTGGCCACTTTATCAACTTGATGTGAAGAATGTGTTCTTACATGGTGATTTGCAAGAGGAGGTGTAAACATAGATGCCTCCCGGTTTTGAGAGTGTTACTACAACTGGAAAGGTGTGCAGGTTAAAACGATCCCTTAACAAATTGAAACAGCTGCCCCAAGCTTGGTTCGCTCGGTTTAATACTGTTGTAAAGCAAATAGGCTATCAGCAGAGTTTTGCTGATCATATCCTAGTTTACAAACACAATGGAGGTAAGCTAGCGGTGTTAATTGTATACGTTGATGATATTGGGGTGACAGGTGATAATGAGGTAAAGATTAAGAGGCCGAAGAAACAATTGTCACAGGAGTTTGAAGTCAAAGACTTGGGCCAGTTACATTATTTCCTTGAAATTAAGTTGGCCAGGTCTTCATATGGAGTCTTGCTATCCCAGAGGATATATGTTCTTGATCTTCTGAAAGAAGTTGGAATGTTGAGTTAAAATATGCTACTTGTTGGGCCCCAAATTTTTTTTATTTTATTTGAATTAATTATTTATTGATTTATGGATTTATTCGTTAATTATATTTTTATTTTGCCTTAATTGATTTAATTATGTGTTTATATAAATATTTTTATGTTGGGCTTGGAAATTAGAAGTTGGGACTTTAAATGAAGGCTTGGACCTAATCTTGGATGGAATGGGCTTTAGGAATAAATGAATAAGAAGAAGGAAGAGAACCCATTAGAGAGATGATAAGGGAGAGCTCAAACTATGTAGTTTTGAGAGAGGGTTTTAAGTTGAGAATTAAAGAGTTAAGTTGCAAAAGGAAGAGAAGGAGGCAAGTGGTCGAAGTCACCAAAGGAGAAGAGAAGAGTAAAATCGTGAGCCAAAGGAGAGGGAGGCTTTGCCAAAGGGAGAGAGAGTCGAGGGAGGAAGAAAGAAGGAGAAAAGAGAAGAAATCTACTGCAGAGGTAAGTTTCATCTTTGTTTATGATAGGTTCGAAAATGGGAGGAAATGGAAATTAGGGTTGTGTAAGGTTTGTAGAAAGAAAGAAGAGAAGGTGAGATCTATGGATTTTGGGATTTCTAAGCTAAGGTTATGGTTATTCTAGCTTAAATGTCTTATGTGTAGGTTAAGTTTAAAGTACACTTTTATTTTGCTTGATTTTATGAATGCTATGCTTTCTTTTTAGAATATAAATAGTGAATGGAGTATGTTTTGATTGAAGGAAATCAAGAGAAGCCCACCCACGACAAGGAGGAAGAACAATCTTGAATTTGGATATCGATTTATAGGTGGGTAACATTTTTATAGTTGTTGTGTAATGGGCAAATGCCCCATGTGTGCTATCTTTGATAATTATGCATATTGAAGTGTATTTCTTTTGATTTGAAAGTAAAGTGTGAAACTATGATGATTCGAAGAATGAAAGAAGCATAAAATGCTAGTCTTTGCTTGAATATGTGATCATAAATTGGTTGTGATTGGCAGAGAGAACCTACTCGATAAGTCACGCACGCCGACCCCTAGCCTTCTCCTAAGCAGCCGCACAGGGCCCACGAGATCCGAAAATGGACTCGTTGTGTTTACGATAAACTTAGATTTATTCGTTGTGTTTAGGAACTCTCGAGCCTATTGTGTGCATTCTATTCTTTAATGGTGTTTATGATACATAATATGTGTTTTAATTGCAAGAGGATTCCATGTTATGCCTTATGTGATGAAAGTTGAGTTAATTATGATTTACGTGACAAACTGGAGTATTTCAGCATATTATGTAAATTGCTAATGCTTTGGATTATTAATGATGTGTTGTGTGGCTCATTACCCGATGGCTATAAACTTGTTAGCCATCGAAATGTGTTAGCTCACCCCATTCTCCTCCTCGTGCAAATTCAAGTCGAGAGTCGAACCTTGCAAAGCTTCTAGCATCACTCCAAGAAATTTAGCTACTTTTGTATTAAGTTAGTAACTTTTTGGGATAGCTTTGTAAGCATATTGATCATCGAGCATCTCATCTTTGTATTTTGTACTTGATCTTGATGAATATGCCAATATGTAACCAAAGCTATGCATTAATCTTTGATATGATTTGAAATGAGAATGAGAGCTCTAATACTCTCTTCATGTGAACTTGTTGATTTGTGTAATCTGTGTATGGCCTTAAAATAGTGTGTATGAGTAATTTTAGGTGTTGAGTTGTTGATGAGGTTGCCTTGAGAGAGCTCACTGAAATGTGCCAAGGATTTGTGAGTTGTGGAAGTTTCGCAAATTCGGATAGGTTGTGTTTCTCAAACTTCGGGTTGATATAGGCCATCCGGGATTATTATGACTCCTTGATGGTGTTAGTGAGCGTGTAGAGCTCTTCCGAATGTTTTATGAATTAATTTTGATGTGTTGATTGGTAGGTGTGAGTCGTTGGAGTTAAATGGAGGTGTTGTCTAAATGGCAGATTGTTAGGTAGAGCTTTGAGTCCACTTTTGACCCTTATAGAGTTGGAATCTAGGTTGGTGATCTGCATGAAAGTTGTAGATAATTCTTTTACCTTTCCATAGACACTAAGTTTGCTTAATTCGGAGTCCTAGGTCAAAAGTTATGGAGGTCGCAAGTTCTGGTGCTGTTCTGGAAGAGCTAGTCGATCAACCTTAGTGTAAATTTTTGTTTCCCGTAAAGTCCGAGCTTGCTTGTGAGTCCTTCTTGAAAAATATATATTTTTCTTCTAGCTTTCCAACGCTTCTGACCGTGTCTGATTTGGAGCTCAGAATCAAAAGTTATTGAGGTTAGAAGTCTCTTAGGTCGGATCGCTAGGCAGGTCGCTTCAAGATGCTGCGAAGCGATCGCTTCGTCATGGCGTAGCGAGGCCCTTGGTGAAGCTAAGCGTGGTTGGGGTCGGTTTTGGCCGACCACCTCTCCTTCTTTTGGCCATAACTTTTTACACAGACCTCTGATTGAGCTGATTTTCGAAACGATGGGTTTCTAAGAAAATTTTCTATCTTTATACACTTGATTTACCAGTATTTCTTTTAAATTGAAAAAGGTGATTTGAAACCAAGTGTGGAGGTCGGTTGATCAAGTCTGAACATACTTTACAAATTTTGAGATATCTTGAGCTATAGAGCTTCGATCAAAGCGATTTTTGTTTTAAATTAAACTATAGACATAAACCTACAAGTTTTGTGAAGGAGGCGATCGGCAATTAAGCCTTTAAGATTTTCAAATGTTGACCTGAAGTCGGTAGTGCACAATTTTGACTGTTTTCTTTGAAATAACATTTTTGCCATAACTTCTTCATTTCTAATCCGAATTGAACGTTTTCAGTGGCGTTAGAATCGTGAGAGCGTAAGGAGCATATTTTCTTAAAAGCCTATTCAAATTTTTCTATTGCAAGTTTCCCTTCGTGGTGAGTTACGGGCCTCTATGCTTATGTTGTCAGGTCCGAATGTTGGGCCTCGCGACGGGTCCAACATTGTTTGGTATCGAGCCCAGGTTTCACTCTTAGGCTTTGTTGTGATATATGATTAAATGTTTGCATTATGAATTGATGGTTTACATTAAGTGACATGCATCTCATGCATACATATAGAACTAAGATTAAAAAGAAATGTAGCTAATCAAGAAATGTTTTCATTGAAGGAGTAAGATGCCACCGTAGAAGGACGCGAGGAGTTATGCAAGGTTCTATTGCACCGACTCTCCACCGAGAGAGGAGAGTACCGATGAGCTCAGAGCCCGGGAGTGGCCGAGGCTCTCGAGGGCAAAGAAGGAGCCCTTCGATCTCGGATCAGAAGCCGCCTAGTCACCGAGCAAGCACTGCTTTAGACCGAGACTCTTCAGGCATTTATCTAAGCTTTTGTTCAAAGCATGGGTCAAATGCCCCCAGCTTCTGGTTCACCTCAGCTAAGAAGGGAAGGCGCTTGATAAATCAAGAAGTATGGAGCTATGGACTTCTACGGACCATGCACTCGAGGAAGCCGAGACATGGTTGAGGAAGACCGAGAGAGTGTTGGATCAGATGGAGTGCGAGGATGACGAGAGGGTGGTCTATGCTGCCAGTTTGCTTCAGGGTGATGCCTTGCACTGGTGGGAGTGTGTCTGTAGTCACATGGCCGATAGGTTGACATGGAGACTTCGGCTTCCACTGGGAAGAAGTATATGTCTCAAGTGTACATTCAGAAGCGAGGGAGTTTTGAGTCTCACCTGAGGGAGATGACTGTTGCTGAGTATGAGCGCCGGTTTACTCAGTTGTCGAGGTATGCTTCGGAGTTGATGTTCAATGAGGCTGCTAAGTGCCGCCGATTTGAGTCGGGTTTGCATCTCGCCATCAGAGAGAAGGTATTGTGCAGAATTTTTCTGATTTTCAGCAGCTGGTTAAAGCGGCTTTGAGGGTTGAGAACATTGAAAACATCAAGAGCGCAATCAATGTGAAAAGGAAGGAAGAGAGCGCTCAAGAGGGGGTGGTACTTATACCGAGAGAAGTGCCAGAACCTTTCCTATGCAGTCTGAGGAGAGGAGCACCGGTGGAAGCCGGCCTAGACCGATGAGGACTTCTACTGTTTCTCACCAAGCCTCAACGGTGGGCAGCAGTAGAAGAAGAGATGGGGAGAGGCCACCTCTTCCAAAGTGTGAGCACCGTGAGAGGCATCATAGAGGAGAGTGTTGAGTAACAAGAGCATGCTTCAATTGTGGATGGGGACACTTCACAAAGAGTGTCCTAAGCCGGATGTAAGAGAGGATCATGATGCAAGCTTCTCAGAGGACAAAGGCAATGGGACAAAGGTCAGGATCAAGTGGGTAGCCTGGAGTGCCCAAGAGAGCTCATCTTCCGACAGATTCAGGGGCAAGCACCAGTAGAGTGTTTCAGAATGACTCAAGAGGTGGCGAGACAGCCCAAAAGTGGTGACGGGTATGATTAAATTGTTGATGATTGTGTGCTTGCTTTGATTGATCCGGTTCTACCCATTCCTTTGTGTCGTTGGGTAGAATCAGTATGTAGTAGAGTCTTGAGCCTATTGGATACTCCGCCGATGGTGAGTAATCCGATCGCCGCTTTATTATATATCAAGTGTATAGAGACTATGAGATAGAGATTAGTAGAGGGAAGTTTGTGGTGGATTTGATGCCTTTGAAGATGGGAGGATTAGATGTGATCCAGGTATGGATACTTTAGAAAAGTATCATGCCAATTTAGATTGCAAACAGAAGACAAGGAATTCGAAGTGAGAATGGCGTAAAAGTGGTATTTGTGGGGATGAAGAGCCATCCGCTTCGGATTGTTTCAAATACCACGCAGAGAGATTGATGAGTATGGGGTGTGAAGCGTATTTGGCCTATGTGTTAGATACGGAGGCAGATAGAGGGAGGTTGGAGGATATTCCGGTAGTCAGGGAATTCCCAGACGTCTTTCCCGAGGAATTGCCAGGACTAGCTCCTCCGAGGGAAATTGAGTTTCCCGTTGAGCTTCTTCCAGGCACTACGCCGATCTCAATTCCGCCTTACTGAATGGCTCCGACAGAATTGAAGGAGCTTAAGGAACAATTGGAGGACCTATTGGAGAAGGGTTACATTAGGTCGAGCTCTTCGCTTTGGGGAGCTCCGGTTCTCTTTGTAAAGAAGAAAGATGGGTCGTTGCGGATGTGTGTGGATTATAGGAAGCTGAATCATGCCACCATTAAGAACCGATATCCGTCCGCAGATAGATGATTTGTTTGATCAATTGCAAGGGCTAGAGTCTTTCTAAAATAGATTTGAGATCGGGTTATCATCAGCTGAGGATTAAGGAGACCGATGTGTCCAAGATCGCTTAGGACGCCAGATGGCCACTTTGAGTTTTTGGTTATGCCTTCGGGTTAACGAATGCCCCTGTAGTCTTTATGGATTTGATGAATAGAGTTTTCAAGTCTTTCCTAGATCAATTTGTCATTGTCTTTATTGATGATATATTGGTCTATTTTAAGAGTGATGTGGAATACGAGGATCATTTGAGGGTTGCTTGGAGACTTTGAGAAATAATGATCAGATGTCAAATTCGACAAGTGCTAATTTTGTTAAGGAAGTAGTATTTCTCGGCATGTGATTTCAGCGTGGAGTGCATATGGATCCACAAAAGATAAAAGTCGTGGTTAAATGGGGAGCATCTAAGAATGTATCAAGTGAGAAGTTTCGGGACTACTGGATATTACAGAGGTTCGCGAGGCTTTTTCGATAATCGCTCCACTTTCCAAATTGACGAGAAAGAATCGAAGTTTGAGTGGACTGAGGAGTGCCGAGTAGTTTTGAGGAATTGAAGAATAGGCTTACTATCGCACCGATTTTGATATTACCCTATGGTGATGATGGATATATTGTACAAAGGACGCCTAGGGAAGGGTTTAGATGTATTGATGCAAGGAGATAAAGTGATTGCTTACGCTTGTTGGACCCCGAACTTTTGATGAAAATTAGAAATATTAAAATGAATTTAAGTGAGAAAGAAATTGGTGAGAAAATTATGAATTTAAGGAAATTTGATGAAATTAAAAAAATTACGTGAAAAGAATTGTTTAATTTTGAGGACTTTGATATTTGAGTGAACTTAAATGGATTATGAGAAGAAAGTGGATGAGTTGATTGAAATGAAGTTAAATAGCAAGAATTAAAAAAAGTGTGAAATTTTGAAGAATTTAGAAAGTTTGACTTTGGAGATAAAATGTTTGACTTGAGAGTTGACTTTTGATTTTGGGAGAATTTGAGAAAATGATCTTCTGAAATTTGTAGTTTATGTCAAGAGCTTTCTGTAGCCATAAAGTTTGATATTTTCGATATCGGGAGTGAGAGTTATGATCGATTAAAGTTCGCGAAGTTTGACTTTTGAGGAAAAAGTTGACTTTTGATTTAGGCAAAATTCGAGAAAATGATCAACATGAAAATTGTAGCCTCTGTCGAGAGCTTTTGTGTACATAAAGTTTGCTATTTTCGATGTCGATTGAGAGATATGAATTTCAAGATGTGCTTTGTTTTGAAAATGCTATTAAGTATAGATTTGTGTTCTATGCTTCGAGGCCACTTGTCGTATGGATTTAGTTTGAATTAGAGTACGTGATCTACATGAAAGTTTTAGATGATGTTTTTTATCTTTCCATTGATATAAAGTTTGCAATTTTTCGATATCGGGGCTAGGAGTTATGAGCGATTAAAAATTGGAAATCGTTTAGGAAAAGTCATTTTGACGTAATCTTTGATTGAGGTTTTGACCCCTTTCAAGACCTAATTTGATTTTGACTACTTCAGGGAAGTTGTAGAACTTCCTTTGATCTTTTTATTGACACCAAATTTGTTAAATTCTGAGTTTGGGATCGAGAGATATGATTTTTGAAAAGTTCGGTTTTGAAGTTCCGATACTTTATTTTTAATCCGATCCCTTTTGTAATCTTTTGCTTATAATTCCTTTGTCCGACATCCAATTGACTCGATTCTCGAAGCATTGGATTCTTAAGACAAGTAATATCATTTTTATGAAGAATTATGATTTTTAGGAAATTAAATGGAAAGAGATTGATTGAACCAAAGTAAGAGATTTGGTTATAGGTTATAAGTTGGATAATTTTCTAAACATGGTTCGGTATTTTGCGAATTTCGGGAGCTGTACAACTCTGATTGAATTGATTCTTGAGAGAAAATAAAATTAAGATATAGGGATACAACTCTTGTGAAGGGATCGAAATTTAATTTCATCCCTAAGGTTGTTAATTTCTAGAATTTAATTAGCGTAATGTTCAGTTTCAGATTTTGTGAAGGTCCGATAGCATTTCGGCTATAACTTCTTCCTTTCTGATCCGAATTCAGCGCGGTCGGTGGCGTTGGATTTGTATGATTTAGAGGAACAATTCTTAAGAAGAAAGTTTATCCAAATTATTTCGTTTAGATGCTCAAAACCAGGACACAAAGCATCAGATTTTTAAAGAAAGTGCAGGGGCAAACTTGGAAATAAGTTAATAAGTGAGGGCAAGATGGTCAATTACCTCCATTTTAATGACATGGCAGAAACACTTAAGGGCTGTCGCTTCTCAACTCCAAAATCAGCAGAGATTTTCAAAATCAAAAGAAGAGAGAAGAAGAAATAAGAAGAATGGAGAAGAGAAGATGTAAGCTTCAGATATGGAGAGGAGAAGAAGGAAGGTTTTCGATTTTCTCCATGATTCTCAAGGGTTTTCGTTGGTTTTAAGAGCAAAGAGGAGGAAGAAGATGGAAGTTGTCCATTGAAGCTCAAAATAACGAAAATGGTGAAAAATGGTAAGTAAGAGAAAGTTGAGTTTTGAATTTTTTATGAGTTTATGGTGTTAGATGGCTTGGAATGGTTATGGATTTAGTTTATCTATGATTAATTGAAGAGATTAGGCTATGATTGTGTTTAATTTTAGAAAATTTTGAATTGGGGATTATGCCCAAAATTGAATATTGGGGTTTTGTGAAATTGTTGCTTTAGATGGCTTGAATTAGTGATGAATTTGAGATATCCTAAGTCAATTTTGATGTTTATGCTTTAGGTGAAGTTTAATTTGAAAAATTATAAATTGGGAGTTTATGCCAAATTAGAAATTTGGAGATTTTGTGAATTAATGGTGTAGAATCATCAATACTAGTATGAATTGATGAATTATGACATCAATTTTAAGGATTATGTTATTTATGATATTGAATTTGTATAAATTGGTTTAGACCAATTTTAAAATTTGAGGAATTTTGGAATTTATGATTTAGATAGATTGATTTTATATGGAATTGGTGTTTTCTAAGTCCAATTTGAAGAATTAAGTGAATTATGATATTTATTTTGGATAATTATGGCTTAGGAATTTTAAAGTCGAGGAAAGAAGAAGGAATTTGGAGATTCGATGCTTTGGGCAAAGTATTAGCGTCAATTCGAGGTGGGTGATGTATTTATATTTTGAATTATGAGTAAATTATGTGATTTTGAAAAATCAAGAAAAGAATAATATTTTTGAAATTATGTTTTCAAAGGATTTGAAAATAATTATTCAAAGATTTACGTTAAAATGTTTGAAAATGATTTGGGAAAATTGTAGAAAATTTGAGAATACGAGATTTATGAAAATTGTGTTTTCGTATTTTGAAAAATGTGAACCATGCTGTTTATGCATTAATATATGTTGATTGTGGGTTGAAAAAATACTTGCACTCTTTTTATGCATTTGAATGATATACGATTAATTGAAAGTTATTGAATATGATTGTTATATAAAATGATTGTGAATTTGTAAGAAATTGATTGGTGAATTTGTATTTTTGCAAAGATGACATATAAAATTACGTGCTTAAGAATGTAATCGTGTCTAGTAAGACACGACATGAAAATGTGAAATTTGAAAAGTGCCTTCTGGGCAATCATTGCTTTTAAGCATGAATACGTGAATTGTATGAGTTTGGTCAGTCCCTCCGTAGAGTCAGCAATCGCCTCCTCTCGATAACCTTCTCCTACGCCTGCAGTGGCTTAGGAGTTCCGATTTTGACTCCCTTCATTCACGGCCGCATATGACCGCTTATCTTGAATGTAAAGACGATCTGTTAGACCGAAACCAAACCATTTTGTTATGTTATGTGATTTTTGATTTTGTTTATGTGCGTGAAATTTCTCCGATGTGATTGCATTCATGTTTATGAGAAATTTTGAAAATGAGAAAAGGGTTTTCAACCATGAAATTATAGAAATTTGATATGAAAAGTTTGGAAAATTGAAAAGGGTTTGAGAAAAATATTTGAAAGTTGAAAAGTTTGAAAACTAAGCCTTTGGCAAAAGTTTATGAAAATTGATTTCGCTTATTATTCAGTTTATAAATATGTTACCCACGAGCTCGAGCTCACTCCCTTTCATTCCCATCTTCGTGTTTCGTGCGGTGAGATCGGATGAAAGAGTGTCAAGACATTCGATTCGATTTTGTAGTATTTGGATTTTTGTAAATTGAGATTTTGGTATTAAAATTGATACGGCTTAAATTGCCATGTAAGTATATGATTTATGAAGTTTGTATGTAATTGTGTAAATTGGGTTGATGCAAAAGAATGAAGATGTTGATGTACGGATTTAAAATATGTAATTGTAAATAATTTTGGAAATTGTATATGAAATTGTGTATGATTTTGGGAAAATATATTGTTTATTGATATGGGAATTTGATTGAAGTGTTTAGAACTAAGATTGCGTTTGTTCTTTGGTGTTTGGATTCCGCATGGAGAGTCCGATGATTCTGAATTTTGTGATATTAGAAGTGTATTTTGGCTTTGCAGAATTTTGGGATAGGATAAATGCAGTTATTATGCTGTCAATTTTAGTTAGAAAATAAATTGAAAAAGAAGAAAATAAAATTTAGATGTATGAAAGATGGATTTATGAGATTGGTATTAATGTTAAGAAGTTTATTATGATTTGAGTGCGATTTGGGATTTGTATGAGTATTCAAGCATATGATGATTTTGTATGTAATGAAATAAAGTGATTAAGAAAGAAAAGACAAGGAATAAGAAAGAAAAAATTTCACACCGGATTTTGGAACGTCTTAAGGTTTCCAACGCGATTATGTTCATCTATGCGAATGTGTTTCTGTGTTCTTGATTGTTCTCTGATGTCGGCGCAATTTGTTAAGTATCGATTCCGCTTTCGCTTCGCTTTGCTCGTATTTTGTTTTCGTTGCTTTTTTGGTTGGGATCCGGTTCCTGATCAGTCCCAACATTTATGGTATCGAGCTCAAGATTATGATCATACTTAAGCGGAAGTGTTTGTTCGAGTTTTAATGAATAGGATTGCATTAGTGAGAGAGTGATAAGATGGAAATGGTATGTCATGCATGATGTGAAGAACCTAGTGGATTGTTTGATTAAGGTGATGAGTGATGAGTGATGATCGAATAAGAAAGTGTTAAGGCAATTGAGAGGAGAATTTCATGATGAAATGGGAAGAATTGATTTTAGTTATACATGTGAGTCTAATTAAGAAATACTTGAAGGATAGGATTAATCGATATGAAGGTATGTAATGAAATATTTGACAAATTAAATTTGGATGAATTATTTTCGAATATGCATATGTAAGACGCAATTAAGGGATACTTGAAAGATGAGACAACTTGAGTTTATATCTATATATGTAAGGCATATTGAATTGTGGATATAGTGAAGTGATATAATAGTGAATGTGATGTACTTGATATAAGAATTAAGTTAAGAATGTGTATGATGAGGAAATTAGATAAGAAAAGTGACTATGATCTTTTGGAAAGAAATCAATTTAAGAGAATGTGTTACTTGATGATTTATTACGTATGAATTTCGAGGACGAAATTGCTTAAGAGGGGAGAAATGTTGGACCCTAACTTTGATGAAAATTAGAAATATTAAAATGAATTTAAGTGAGAAAGAAATTGGTGAGAAAATTATGAATTTAAGGAAATTTGATGAAATTAAAAAATTATGAGAAAAGAATTGTTTAATTTTGAGGACTTTGATATTTGAGTGAACTTATATGAATTATGAGAAGAAAGTGGATGAGTTGATTGAAATGAAGTTAAATAGCAAGAATTAAAAAGAAAAGTGTGAAAATTTGAAGAATTTAGAAAGTTTGACTTTTGGAGATAAAATGTTTGACTTGAGAGTTGACTTTTGATTTTGGGAGAATTTGAGAAAATGATCTTCTGGAAACTTGTAGTTTATGTCAAGAGCTTTCTGTAGCCATAAAGTTTGATATTTTTCGATATCGGGAGTGAGAGTTATGATCAGTTAAAGTTTGCTTGAAGTTTGACTTTTTGAGGAAAAAGTTGACTTTTTGAGGAAAAAGTTGACTTTTTGATTTAGGCAAAATTCGAGAAAATGATCAACATGAAAATTGTAGCCTCTGTCGAGAGCTTTTTGTGGACATAAAGTTTGCTATTTTTCGATGTCAGGATTGAGAGATATGAATTTATGAAGATGTGTTTTGTTTTGAAAATGCTATTAAGTATAGATTTGTGTGTTCTATGATTCGAGGCCACTCGTCGTATGAATTTAGTTTGAATTAGAGTACGTGATCTTCATGAAAGTTTTAGACGATGTTTTTATCTTTCCATTGATATAAAGTTTGCAATTTTTCGATATCGGGGCTAGGAGTTATGAGAGATTAAAAATTAGAAGTCTTTTAGGAAAAGTTGTTTTGGACAGAATCTTTGATTGAGGTTTTGACCCCTTTCAAGACCTAATTTGATTTTGACTACTTCACGGAAGTTGTAGAACTTCCTTTGATCTTTTTATTGACACCAAATTTGTCAAATTCTGAGTTCGGGATAGAGATATATGATTTTTGAAAAGTTCGGTTTTGAAGTTCCGATACTTTATTTTTAATCCGATCCCTTTTGTAATCTTTTGCTTATAATTCCTTTGTCCGACATCCAATTGACTCGATTCTAGAAGCGTTGGATTCTTAAGACAAGTAATATCATTTTTATGAAGAATTATGATTTTTAGGAAATTAAATGGAAAGAGATTGATTGAACCAAAGTAAGAGATTTGGTTATAGGTTATAAGTTGGATAATTTTCTGAACATGGTTCGGTATTTTGCGAATTTCGGGAGCTGTACAACTCCGATTGAGTTGATTCTTGAGGAAAAATAAAATTAAGATATAGGCCTACAACTCTTGTGAAGGGATCGAAATTTAATTTTATCCCTAAGGTTGTTAATTTCTGGAATTTAATTAGCGTAATGTTCAGTTTCGGATTTTGTGAAGGTCCGATAGTATTTCGGCTATAACTTCTTCTTTTCTGATTCGAATTGAGCGCGGTCGGTGGCGTTGGATTCGTATGATCTAGAGGAACAATTCTTAAGAAGAAAGTTTGTCCAAATTATTTCGTTTAGATGCTCACAACCAGGACGCAAAGCATCAGATTTTTAAAGAAAGTGCAGGGACAAACTTGGAACTAAGCTAATAAGTGAGGGCAAGATGGTCAATTACCTTCCATTTTTAATGACATGGCAGAAACACTTAAGGGCTGTCGTTTCTCAACTCCAAAACTAGCAGAGATTTTCGAAAATCAAAAGAAGAGAGAAGAAGAAATAAGAAGAATGGAGAAGAGAAGAGAGAAGCTTCGTATATGGAGAGGAGAAGAAGGAAGGTTTTCGATTTTTCTCCATGATTCTCAAGGGTTTTCGTTGGTTTTAAGAGCAAAGAGGAGGAAGAAGATGGAAGTTGTCCATTGAAGCTCAAAAATAACGAAAATGGTGGAAAAATGGTAAGTGAGAGAAAGTTGAGTTTTGAATTTTTTTTAATGAGTTTATGGTGTTAGATGGCTTGGAATGGTTATGGATTTAGTTTATCTATGATTAATTGAAGAGATTAGGCTATGATTGTGTTTAATTTTAGAAAATTTTGAATTGGGGATTATGCCCAAAATTGAATATTGGGGTTTTGTGAAATTGTTGCTTTAGATGGCTTAAATTAGTGATGAATTTGAGATATCCTAAGTCAATTTTGATGTTTATGCTTTAGGTGAAGTTTAATTTGAAAAATTGTAAATTGGGGGTTTAGGCCAAATTAGAAATTTGAGAATTTTGTGAATTAATGGTGTAGAATCATCAATACTAGTATGAATTGATGAATTATGACATCAATTTTAAGGATTATGTTATTTATGATATTGAATTTGTATAAATTGGTTTAGACCAATTTTAAGATTTGGGGAATTTTGGAATTTATGATTTAGATAGATTGATTTTATATGGAATTGGTGTTTCTAAGTCCAATTTGAAGAATTAAGTGAATTATGATATTTATTTTGGATAATTATGGCTTAGGAATTTTAAAGTTGAGGAAAGAAGAAGAATTTGAGATTCGATGCTTTGGGCAAAGTATTAGCCAATTCGAGGTGGGTGATGTATTTATATTTTGAATTATGAGTAAATTATGTGATTTTGAAAATCAAGAAAAGAATAATATTTTGAAATTATGTTTCAAAGGATTTGAAAATAATTATTCAAAGATTTACGTTAAAATGTTTGAAAATGATTTGGGAAAATTGTAGAAAAATTTGAGAAGATTTAGATTTATGAAAATTGTGTTTTAGCATTTTGAAAAATGTGAACCATGCTGTTTATGCATTAATATATGTTGATTGTGGGTTGAAAAAATACTTGCACTCTTTTTATGCATTTGAATGATATACGATTAATTGAGTTATTGAATATGATTGTTATATAAAATGATTGTGAATTTGTAAGAAATTGATTGGTGAATTTGTATTTTTGCAGCATGACATATGAAATTATGTGCTTAGTGAATGTAATCGTGTCTAGTAAGACACGACATGAAAATGTGAAATTTTAAAAGTGCCTTCTGCAATATGCTTGTTTTAAGCATGAATATGTGAATTGTATGGGTTTGGTCAGTCCCTCCGTAGAGTCGATTACTGTCTCCTCTCGATAGCCTTCTCCCGGCTACCAGAAAGTGGCTTAGGAGTTTCGATTTGGACTCCCCTCTGTTTCACTTTGCATATGACCGCTATGGGAATGTGCGATCGTCTGTTAGACCGAAACCAAACCATTTTGTTATGTTATGTGATTTTGATTTTGTTTTATGCGTGAAATTTCTCCGATGTGATTGCATTCATGTTTATGAGAAATTTTGAAAATGAGAAAAGAGTTTTCAACCATGAAATTATAGAAATTTGATATGAAAAGTTTGGAAAATTGAAAGGGTTTGAAAAAATATTTGAAAGTTGAAAAGTTTGAAAACTAAGCCTTTTGGCAAAAGTTTATGAAAATTGATTTTGCTATTTTTCAGTTTATAAATATGTTACCCACGAGCTTAGAAGCTCACCCCTTTCATCCCTAGTAGATCGGATGAAAGAGTGTCAAGACATTCGATTTGATTTTGTAGTATTTGGATTTTGTGTAAATTGAGATTTTGGTATTAAAATTAGATATGGCTTAAATTGCCATGTAAGTATATGATTTATGAAGTTTGTATGTAATTGTGTATATTGGGTTGATGCAAAAGAATGAAGAGGTTGATGTCTGATTTAAAATCTGAATTGTAAATAATTTTGGAAATTGTATATGAAATTGTGTATGATTTAGGAAAATATATTGTTAATTGATATGGGAATTTGATTGAAGTGTTTAGAACTAAGATTGCGTTTGTTCTTTGGTGTTTGGATTCTGACGGGAGAGTCCGATGATTATGGATTTTGTGATATTAGAAGTGTATTTTGGCTTTGCAGAATTTTTGGGATAGGATAAATTCAGTAATTATCTTCAATTTTCGTTAGAAAATAAATTGAAAAAGAAGAAAAATAAAATTTAGATGTATGAAAGATGGATTTATGAGATTGGTATTAATGTTAAGAAGTTTATTATGATTTGAGTGCGATTTGGGATTTGTATGAGTATTCAAGCATATGATGATTTTGTATGTAATGAAATAAAGTGATTAAGAAAGAAAAGACAAGGAATAAGAAAGAAAAAAAATTCATACCGGATTTTGGAACGTCTTAGGGTTTCCAACGCGATTTTGTTCATCTATTCGAATGTGTTTCTATGTTCTTGATTCTTCTCGGATGTCGGTGCCATTTGTTAAGTATCGATTCCGCTTCGCTTCATTTTGCTCTGGTACTTTCGTTTTCCGTTTTTCGTTTTTCGGTTGGGATCCGGTTCCCGGATCGGGTCCCAACAATGCTTCTAAGCAAGTGAAGCCTTATGAGATGAACTACCTTATTCATGATTTGGAGTTGGCTGCTATTATTTTCGCATTGAATATTTGAAGACACTACTTGTATGGAGTTACGACTAGAGTATTTACGGACCATAAGAGCCTTAAGTACTTGTTGACTCAAAAAGAGCTGAATTTGAGGCAGAGGCGATGGTTGGAGTTATTAAAAGATTATGATTTGGTGATAGACTACCATCCGGGGAAAGCTAATGTGGTAGCTGATGCATTGAGTAGGAAGTCCACTATGGCACATGTGGAGACAGTGTACCTTCCCTTACTGAAGGAATTAGCCAGACTTGATGTGACATTGAGGCAAGTTGAGCCTGACTGTATTTTGGCAAATTTCAGAGTGAGACCAGTGTTAAAGGGGAAGATTAAAGAATTGCAAGAACAGGATGAGTACCTGAGTAAGCTTAGAGAAGAGATAAAAGATGGCAAGCCCTCTGATGTAGAAGTAAAGGAAGATGGATTGATGGTTATGGGTGGCAGATTGTGTGTTCCAGATGTGTTAGAGCTGAAGGATGAGATCCTTGATGAAGCGCATAACGCTCCTTATGCAATGCACCCAGGGAGTTCTAAGATGTATCGGATTTGAAAGAGCATTTCGTGGAAGGAATGAGGAAAGATGTGGCGAGTATGCTAAAAGATGTTTAGTGTGTCGACAAGTTAAAGTCAACACCAAGCACCTTCGTGCAAGCTTAATCCTTTGCCGATTCCTAATAGAAATGGGAGAAGATTACCATGGATTTTCGATGGGATTACCGAGGACTAGCAAGAAGCATAATGCTATATGGGTAATTGTTGATAGGTTGATTGTCACACACTTCTTGCCAATTAAAATGCATTTGATTCTTTGAATATTTTGGCTAAGAAGTATATGGATGAGGTAATCGGACTTCATGGGATTCCGAGTTCGAAAGTGTCGATAGGGATCCTAGTTTATCTCCAGATTTTGGGAAAGTTCAAAGAGGCCTGGGGACTCGATTGTATTTTAGTACATTTTTCCATCCGCAGATCGATGGACGATCGGAGAGGATGATACTGGACTTGGAGATTATGTTGAGAGCTCAGGTGTTGGATTTCAAAGGTTTGTGGGGTGATCACCTACCTTTGATTGAAGTTTGCTACAATAATTCCTATCACTGGAATTCAGATGGCACCTTATGAGGCTTTGTATAGTAGAGATGCAAGACTCCTTTATGTTGGGATGAGGAAGGTGAGAGGAAGCTTCAGGACTGAGCTAGTGCAAAGTTACTATGGATAAAGTGAAGTTAGTGAGCGGAGGCTTAAAGCACCAAGATAGGATGAAGAGCTACACAGATGCCCATAGGAAGGAGATGGAGTTTGAAGTGGGTGAGAAGGTGTTTCTTAGAGCTTCTCCATGGAAAGGTGTTTTGAGGTTTGGCAAGAAGGGCAAGCTTAGCTGAGGTACATCGCCCATATGAGATCAATGAGAGGATCGGCCTTGGCTTATAAGTTAGATTTGCCATTGAATTGTCTAAGATTCACAATGTGTTTCATGTGTCGATCTAAGGAAGTATAGATCAGATCCTTCCCATATAGTTCGACCTTCAGAGGTTCAGTTGAGAGAGGATTTGACCTATGAGGAGCAACCAGTGGAGATATTAGATTCAAAGGAAAAAGTGTTAAGGAACAAGAGTGTGAAGCTGGTTCAGGTTTTGTGGAGGAACCATTCGACCGAGGAGGCAACTTGGGAACATTTGGAAGCCATGAAGGAGAAGTATCCCTTATCTCTTCATGGACTCAGGTAAGGATTTCGAGGACGAAATTCTTTTAGGAGGGGAGAATTGTTGGACCCCGAATTTTTTTTTATATTTGAATTAATTATTTATTGATTTATGGATTTATTCGTTAATTATTTTTTTATTTTGCCTTAATTGATTTAATTATGTGTTTATATAAATATTTTTATGTTGGGCTTGGAAATTAGAAGTTGGGACTTTAAATGAAGGCTTGGACCTAATCTTGGATGGAATGGGCTTTAGGAATAAATGAATAAGAAGAAGGAAGAGAGCCCATTAGAGAGAGGATAAGGGAGAGCTCAAAACTATGTAGTTTTGAGAGAGGGCTTTAAGTTGAGAATTAAAAGAGTTAAGTTGCAAAAGGAAGAGAAGGAGGCAAGTGGTCGTAAGTCACCAAAGGAGAAGAGAAGAGTAAAATCGTGAGCCAAAGGAGAGGAGGCTTTCGCCAAAGGAGAGAGAGTCGAGGGAGGAAGAAAGAAGGAGAAAAAGAAGAAATCTACTTGCTAGAGGTAAGTTTCATCTTTGTTTATGATAGGTTCGAAAATGGAAGTTAGGGTTTGTGTAAGGTTTGTAGAAAGAAAGAAGAGAAGGTGAGATCTATGGATTTTTGGGATTTCTAAGCTAAGGTTATGGTTATTCTAGCTTAAATGTCTTATGGGTAGGTTAATTTTAAAGTACACTTTTATTTTGCTTGATTTTTATGAATGCTATGCTTTCTTTTAGAATATAAATAGTGAATGGAGTATGTTTTGATTGAAGGAAATCAAGAGAACCCCACTCACGACAAGGAGGAAGGGCAATCTTGAATTCGGATATCGACGATAGGTGAATAACATTTTTATAGTTGTTGTGTAATGGGCAAATGCCCTATGTGTGCTATCTTTGATAATTATGTGCATATTGGAAGTGTATTTCTTTTGATTTGAAAGTAAAGTGTGAAACTATGATGATTCGAAAGAATGAAAGAAGCATAAAATGCTAGTCTTTTGCTTGAATATGTGATCATAAATTGGTTGTGATTGGGCGAGAGAGAACCTACTTCGATAAGTCACGTGCACGTTGACCCCCTAGCCTTCTCCCGCAGTCATTCAGGGCCCACGAGATCCAAAATGGACTCGGTTTATTCGATAAACTTCATTTTATTCGTTGTGTTTAAGGAACTCTCGAGCCTATTGTGTGCATTCTATTCTTTAATGGTGTTTATGATACATAATATGTGTTTTTAATTGCAAGAGGATTCCATGTTATGCCTTATGTGATGAGTTAAGTTAATTGTGATTTATGTGACAAAGTGGAGTATTTCAGCATATTATGTAAATTGCTAATGCTTTGGATTATTAATGATATGTTGTGTGGCTCATTACCCGATGGCTATAAACTTGTTAGCCATCGAGTGTTAGCTCACCCCATTCTCCTCCTCAGTGCAAATTCAAGTTGAGAGTCGAACCTTGCAAAGCTTCGGCATCACTTCAAGAAATTTAGCTACTTTTGTATTAAGTTAGTAACTAGCTTTTGGGATAGCTTTGTAAGCATATTGATCATTGAGCATCTCATCTTTTGTATTTTGTACTTGATCTTGATGAATATGCCAATATGTAACCAAAGCTATGCATGAATCTTTGATATGATTTGAAATGAGAATGAGAGCTCTAGTACTCTCTTCATGTGAACTTGTTGATTTGTGTAATGTATGGCCTTAAAATAGTGTGTATGAGTAATTTTAGGTGTTGAGTTCTTGATGAGGTTGCCATGAGAGAGCTCGCTGGAAATGTGCCAAGAATTTGTGAGTTGTGGAAGTTTCTGCAAATTCTGGATAGGTTGTGTTTTTTGAAACTTGGTTGATATAGACCATCTGGGATTATTATGACTCCTTGATGGTGTTAAAGAAATGTAGAGCTCTTCCAGAATGTTTTATGAATTAATTTAGATGTGTTGATTGGTAGGTGTGAGTCGTTGGAGTTAAATGAAGGTTCTGTCTAAATGGCAGATTGTTAGGCAGAGATTTAAGTTCACTTTTGACCCTTATAGAGTTGGAATCTAGGTAGGTGATCTTCATAAAAGTTGTAGATAATTCTTTTACCTTTCCATAGACACTAAGTTCACTTAATTCGGAGTCCTGGGTCAAAAGTTATGGAGGTCGCAAGTTCTGGTGCTGTTTAGGAAGAGCTAGTCGATCAACCTTAGTGTAAATTTTTGTTTCCCGTAGAGTTCGAGCTTGCTTATGAGTCCTTCTTGAAAAATATAGATTTTTCTTCTAACTTTCTAACACTTTTGACCGTGTCTAATTTGGAGCTCGGAGTCAAAAGTTATTGAGGTTAGAAGTCTCTTAGGTTGGATCGCTGGGCAGGTCGCTCGGCTCGGCATGCGGGGACCCAAGGCGCTCGCCCAGCGGGCGAGCGAGGCACTCACCCCATGGGCGAGCGAGCGAGTGATTGCTCGTCCGCGGGCGAGCGAGGCGATCGCTCGCCCTTGGGCGAGCTAGCGCGGTTGGGGGTCGGTTTTGGCCGACCGACCCCTCTCCCTTCTTTTGACCATAACCTTTTGCACAGACCTCCGATTGAGCTGATTTTAGAAACGATGGGTTTCTAAGAAATTTTTCTATCTTTCTACACTTGATTTACCAGTATTTCTTTTAAATTGAAAAAGGTGATTTGAAACCAAGTGTGGAGGTCGGCTGATCAAGTCTGAACATACTTTACAAATTTTGAGATATCTTGAGCTATAGAGCTCCGATCGAAGCGATTTTTGTTTTAAATTAAACTAGAGGCATAAACATATAAGTTTTGTGAAGGAGCTGATCGACAATTAAGCCTTTAAGATTTTCAAATGTTGACCTGAAATCGGTAGTGCACAATTTTGGCTGTTTTCTTTGAAATAGCATTTTTGCCATAACTTCTTCATTTCTAATCCGAATTGAACGTTTTCAGTGGCGTTAGAATTGTGAGAGTGTAAGGAGCATATTTTCTCAAAAAGCCTATTCAAATTTTTCTATTGCAAGTTTCCCCTTTCGTGGTGAGTTATGGGCCTTCTATGCTTATGTGTGCTTGTGTGGTCCGAATGTTGGGCCTCGACGACAGGGTCCAACACTACTACCCCGATCGATCAGAATGTTATAGTGGTTTCTAATGCTAGGTCCATTGTGGAGAAGGGGTGGTATCAAAGGTTGGTGGTTATCCCTCACACACGCGCTTTGATATCGCTTCCACAGTGTGTGTTGTAGGCTACTATATGCATGATCCTAGACAAAAAGATATAAAGGTTATTCAAAGGATACTCCGATATTTAAAAGAGTGTCCTGGTCAAGGTATATTGTATACTCCACAGCATAGTACAAGGGTAGAGTACTGTTTTACTGATGCAGACTACACAGGTTCAATTGATGATGACCGCCAATCTACTTCTAGATATTGCATCTTTGTGGGTGGAAATTTGGTGAGCTGGTGGAGTAAAAATCAAAGTGTGGATGCAAGGTCTATAATTGAAACAAAGCTCCGAGCCTTGGCGCTAGGGGTCTGTGAAGTGTTGAGGCTAAGGTGTTCGCTCCAAAAGTTGGGGGTGTTTGACGAGTCTCCGTGCCAAGTGTCTCGTAATAATCATGCTACAATTGAGATAGCTTCGAATCTAGTTCAGCATGATTGAGTCAAGCATGTTGAGATAGATCAACACTTCATAAGGGAAAAGACGGACGATGGGTCAATCGATGTTTCATTTGTCAAGTCCAATGATCAACTTTCGGACATCTTGACAAAGGGCCTCAGTGAAACACGTTTTTGCTTGTAATTGGCAAGATGGGCGTTTAGAATATTTTCGTCTTATCTTGAGAGGGAGTGATGGAAAGTGGTTGTTTTTTCATTATCACAAAAATTATGATGTAATACTTATTTATTTTGTTTTCTTTTTTGATCTGGAATTATATATGCGTGTGTGTACACTTTTTTCCATCGTAATATAATGTTTTAGAAAAGGGTTTTATCTTGCAAACTTTTTTGTAATTATCTGAAATCTGATTATGTTTATATTGTTGTATCAGATTTCGATTCTTGACTATTGTGTGTGAGTTTCCAGTTTCCTAAAAAATAGCTAGTTTTAACATTTTTACTAAATTGTTATTGTTGAAATCAGTACATTTTTTTTAAATTTTAATAAATTATATTGCTCAAACAATAAGTCTACACTGTACAATCCTTTCTAAAGGAAAAAAGAAACGGAGCAATCACCAAAAGCCACTGCAATTAACATCCCAAAAACAACTACTTTACTCTAAATATGCCATCGCCTTCTCATTTCCATGCTAATATCCTCATGCTTTCTAGTGAAAATGAGAGCCTCACGAATCACATTAACAATATTATCAGCTAACTCATACTTATGTCATTCCTATTGCTTATAAATCCTTCGGTTTCTCTCCCTCCATAAGTGGTAAATCACCAACTGAAAAGCCGTCCGAAGTATGATATTATCTGGCCTTTCGGATTGAATTCCCCAAATAAGATCTGCCAACACCTTCGTCCACACATAGGAGGAATGAGTTCTGCCACGTAAATGCAATATACGACTCCAAACCACCTTAGAGTACTCATATACAAAGAACAAGTGATCTCGACTCTCCTCAGCTATGGTACACAACACACAAATGGGATCGAAACTACCAAACCATCGATCTTTCATTCTCAGTCTATTTTTAATTACCAACCATAATAAAAAAGCAGCTCTAGGGCTTACAACTTTCTGCCACACCAGATCTGCCCAATTGACCTCCTCCTGCAGCGCTCGATCAAGTCCATGGGTTGATTGTGTCGTGAAGACCCCATTATGATTGGCAATCCACATCGGCTGATCCTGAGCTGAGCAGAGTAACACATTATTAAGGTAACTATCAAGAGTATGCCCATACCTACAATTTGGCGAGAGAGCCCTCCACCAAACAACCCAAGCCACTGTTGCCTCCTTAAGAAGGTGGTTTCTAAACGTAAATAGAACGTTTCTCAACCATAGAGGGTTGAGGCCATTCCAGTTATCAAACCAGAAATTTACTGTCACCCCATTCCCAATTTGCCACTTATAAAAGGAAAGATCAACTCTCTTACTTGCAACAAGTTTTTGAAAATCCAAGACTGATCATACCTCAACTGAATTTGCCAAAAACTTTGTCCGTTGAGTTGATAAATTTGCACCCATTTGACCCACTTGGCTTCCTTGTCCACAAATAACTGCCAAATACGCTTCATCAACGAGTACTCGCAGCATCGATTAATTGAAATGATACCCAAACCCCTAGCTTCTTAGGCATCACAATCTCACCCATTTAACTTTAGCCCTTTACGCCTTCTATGTTTGTTCGTCCATAGAAAGGCTTTCAATATCCTTTCCAATTCTTTGATAACCCGCTTCATAATAGCTATATGAGCAACCTAGTGTACGTACATGTTGTTTAGTACGGACACAATCAAAGTAGCTCTCGCAGCAAAATAAAGAAAATGGTTTTGCCAGGCATTAATACGATTTTTCGCTTTTTCCAAAGAATGGGAGGAAATCATAATACTTAGGCTTACCCGAGGTGATCAGGACTCCCAAGTATTTGAACGGAAGGACTTGGAGAGACAACCCTGCTAACTTGCTCAGTTGCTCCCTATTACCCACATTGGAGGAGATAAATATGCCACTCTTCTGGACATTAATTTTCATGCCCGACCAACGAGAGAATAATTCCATCAAGGTTAAAATCTTGGCAATCACCTGTGGATCAGCTTGAAAAAACAAAATCACATCATCCACATATAAAAGATGAGACAAACTCAATTCCCTATAATGATAATGGTATTGAAATAGCCCGTTGCATCGGACCGTCTTATGCAGTAACCTAGAAAGACCCTCCATAGCTAAAGTGAACAAATAAGGGGAGAGAGGGTCCCTTTGTCTAATCCCTCTACGAATTTTAACAGGTTTCATCGAAATTCCATTAATCAATACACTCAGAGATGGAGTTTGTATACACTAATATATCCACTGGCAAAACAGTGGCGGTAATCCAATCCCGCTCATGCAGTCCTTCAAGTAGCTCCAACCAATCTTATCATATGCTTTATAAAGATCTATCTTTAAAGCACAACTATTTACCTTCTTGCCAGAATTATATTCACCCAGTAATTCTTGTAGCAGTAGAATATTATCCCCAATGTTTTGCGAAGGAAGGGAAGCCCCTTGAACATTGCTAACAACTTTAGTCAACACTCCCTTCAAATGCTCCATCAATAAAGATGCTATCACCTTATAGACCATAGTGCAACACGATATTTGGCGATAGTCCGTGACTCTCTCCGCTCTCTCCTTTTTGGGAATAAGACAAACATATGTGTGATTAATCTCTTGCAACAATTTCCCGGGAGAAAAAAACTCAAGGACCACATCTGTGAACAACTGACCCGTAATATTCCAGGTTTGTTAGAAAAATCTGGCTGAATACCCATCCGGTCCTAACGCTTTGGAACTATGAAGCCGAAATACAACCTCCTTCACTTGTTGAGCAAAAAAAGGAGCAAGTAACATTTCCATTCTTTCCTAAGAAGGAGTAAATTGTAGCACATCCCGGACACCAAAACCAGTCCCCGAATCAACACTAGAACCCATAAGTTGATCAAAGAACTCCCTGACCTGTGTTGAAATTGCTTCCTGCCCTCTCCTCACTTGACCTGTATCAGCCATCAACTTCGTAATGGTGTTAACATTACATCAGGCCAAAATGGCCGTATGAAAAAACTTTGTGATACTATCTCCCTCCTTGAGCCACGTTTGTCGAGTTTTTTGTTGTGCAATCGATTGGTTCAGTTAAAAGGCCTCCTGGTATTTATGCATGCTATCAGCCTCAAGTGCTTTGAGTCGTTCATCTTGAGGTTCCTTATAACACTGCCTTTAAATGGCAGCCAGTTGTCTACCCAAATCGTGAGAGTTTTGATTCTGCTGTTTACAGAACTCCTTAATAGCTTGTTTCGCCAACTTCAATTTCTGCATCACCTAGAATGTTTTATACCCCTGTATGTCAGTCCACCAAACCTGCTCAAGCATTGCCATAAAACCCTTCACCCACAACAAGCTATTAAAAAATTAAAAAGGAGTCCCTCCCCAACGCTCAAAACTCAGGTTTTGGATGATTATCGGAGTGTGATCAAATAAACCGGGTTCTCCAAACACCGTCAAACCACTCGAAAAATCGCTGAGCCATTGCTGGTTGACCAAAGCCCGATCCAACTTTTTCTGAATGTACATGTTTCCTTTTTGTTTATTCTCCCAAGTGAACCATCTGCCATTGCCTCTGAGGTCAACAAGGTTAGTATGCAGAAAAAGGTGTTGAAGCTCCCCTCCTGCTCCACCATGAAAGTTCACCCCCGCCTCAACCTCCGACGCAGTATGACAACAATTGAAATCTCATGCCACCAACCACGACACTTGCATCCCCTCCTGAATTTCTTGTTAACTCACTCCATAAGGCGGAAAGTGTTCAGTGAACAGAATAAAACCAATGATTAATGCAATGGAAGAGCCACGAAACAGATCAAAAGAAGTAAATTGGTTTTATTCATCTTTCTATAATATTATTTAATTATTGTATTTTATTTTAGATATGTCAAATCATAAAAAATCTTAAAATATTAATTCAAAACAAAAGTTTCATCTTTTAAAAATGATTAATTCAAGGAAGAACATCAAAGATATTAGTTATCATTTTAATTAAACATGTAGTTTAATTAAATTATTGTTTTGTTAATTGAAATTTATGACTAATAAGTTATTACATATTTTTAATAACTATAATTATTAATCAATTAATTTTAATAAATTAACTGATTTTTATAAATATCATGATAAATTAATTAGTTTTTATTAATAATTTTAAAATAAAATTTAACTTTTTGAACAAAAATAAGTATTTTAATATTATTTTAACCTCTTTGACTTTTTTAATTTTTAATATACAACATTTTTATAATAGTCTATAAATCTTTAAATCTTAAACTAATTTTCGGTTTGATTTTTATAACATTAATTTTGTAACATTATTCAACAACAAACACATTAAGCAAGCTCTTTTTCTTTATAACAGGAACTCTTTATCATTTTAATTCTCTATCTTGGTAGACTTACCAGACATGCAATAACTCACTGGTCATATGTTTATAATTTACTAAATCAGATTTTCAAAGTACTGAGTACATAAAACAAAGTGAAAGAAGTTTGTCAATATGATAGCAACGGGGAATTTTAATGTTCAACATTCAACATTCTAACATTTCAGTATGCAATTTTCAATATTCATTCAAAAATGGGCCACTAGTCAAAAAATGTCTCCTTGAATTTCTCTGTGATGTGCTGGGGTTAGAAAATTATGCTGCACAGCATCCAGTAAAAAGTCCTGCGAAAGTGCGAGATCCAAAAAATTCAGTAACACGTAGTTAAGTAGTCAAGTAGGGAGGCTACTTTCCAAGCTTAGAAAATTATAGAATCAGGTCTTTAAGTAGTCTAGTTGAGTGAAAACGCTTGCAGTAACTCCAGTAACTCTGAACCATCTCTGCAAAAATGGGATCATCATCTATATCCCCTTCAATGCCTGTAACCTCCTTAACTCTGGGATCTACAACGTTGTTCCCCAAGAAAAATGGGACTCCAGCTTTCGTTGTCACTCGTTCTTCTACTTCCCTAAACCAGACTACCAAGGTTTACTGCGGAAAATATGAACCTGAGATCGCAAGTGCTACAACAAAAAGAACATTACCAGGGCCAATGAAACTGCCTATCATTGGCAATTTGCATAACTTGGTTGGTTCACTACCACACCATGCTCTCAGAGACCTTGCTAAAGAACATGGACCCATCATGCTTCTGCAACTCGGCGCGGTTTCTGCGGTTGTTATATCATCAGCTGACTTAGCTGAAGAAGTAATGAGGGTGCAAGATATATCCTTTGCTTAGAGGCCTAAATTATTCACAACAACAATTCTGACCTACGGTGGTTTAGACCTTGCCTTTGCTCCATATGGTGAGTACTGGAAGCAAATGAGGAAAATTTGCGTGACAGAACTCTTGGGTCCTAAAAGGGTCCAGTCCTTCACTTCCGTTCGTCACGATGAGGTCAAGAACCTCGTCGAATTGGTCCGATCCTCTGTACAAAGTCCGATCAATTTTAGCCAAATGACGTCGTTGTTGACAAATAAAATAGTTTGCAGATCAGCAGTCGGTAGCAATTGCTCAGAGGATAAGCAAAAGGCAGTTATAGAATGTACGAAGAAAGGGTCAGAGCTGGCTGCTGGGTTTAATATAGTTGATGCGTTCCCTTCGTTGGAGTTTCTTCAAGGAATTACTGGGATGAAAGCTAAAATTGTAGCCCTTCAAGACCAGTTTAGCGAGATATTTGATACAATCATAGAGGAGCACAGAGAAAGATTGAGGACTACAGGCAAAGGTGGTGGTGAATCAGGAGACGATGATCTTGTCGATGTCCTTTTAATGCTTCAGGAGTCTGGCAACCTTCAGTGTCCTATCACTAGAAACAGCATAAAAGCCATCATTCTTGTTAAGTTTCTTGTTTCTTTCACCTGTAAAATTATGTCAAAATCGAACCACAGCAATTTCATAGCTCATCATCTTTTTCAGATATTTACTTTTAATACTGTTTCTTCTGATTAGTGAACCTTGACATGAAACTAATCAACATGATAAATTACTTGTGCAGGATATGTTCACTGCTGGAACTGATACTTCCTCAATAACATCAGAATGGGCTATGGCTGAAATGATGAAAAACCCTCGAGTGTTGAAGAAAGCACAAGCCGAAGTAAGACAAACCTTCAGAGGAAAGAAATTGATCACAGATACAGATGTCGACCAATTGAATTATCTGAAGGCAGTAATAAAAGAAACACTAAGGCTACACCCACCAGCGCCATTGTTGCTTCCAAGAGAAAGTAGAGAAATTTGTGAGGTTAATGGGTACGAAATACCTGCCAAAACCAGAGTAATGATCAACGCATGGGCACTTGGGAGAGACCCCAAGTATTGGTCTGATGCAGAGAGGTTTGTACCAGAGAGATTTGAAGATCCGAGAAAAAAATTGAGATTGCCTAATGTGGTGAGTGCAAATTGAGAGTGAAGTTTAGTGATGAGATCCCGTAGAGCCGGTGTACTGTTCCCCGTAAGGAGAATGTCATCAACATAGACTAGGGCAATAAGAAGCAAGCCATTCTTTCTGTAGTAGTAGAGAGAGGCATCAGACTTGGAGTTGACAAAATCCCAAGTGTTGAAAGCAGCCTTTAGAGTTTGAAACCATGCTCTGGAAGCCTTATCGAAGTAACACATGTCTAGCACATGTATCCCTTTGACCTGTCCACTAGTTGTTAAGATAAAATCCTACTGTACAGATTGTTAGCCAGTAATTAGGAATAGCTAGTAATTGGGAAGATTTGAATTCCTTTTTTATCTCCTTGAGTGTAGGAGTTACCTTGTGTAAAATCTTGTATTTAACTCTTGTAATCTCATCAATAGAAATTGATTATTGTTTTCTCCATAAATCTCTGTTTCTTTATGGTATCAAGAGCCTCTAAACTCTAGCCGAGCAAAACCAGTTTTTTTTCCTCTTCTCATCCAAATGGAGATCAATACCGTTAACGGTGACAACTCTACCGCCACATCCCAGACCATCCAGTTCAATCCCGCGTCCCAACTCCCGATCAAACTAATCGGGAGTGTCAACTTCTCCACCTGGAAGGCTCAATTCTCCATGCTTATGCACGGACATGATCTTTTTGGCCACCTTGATGGCACAAAAGCACCACCCCCACACCCAGCCTACAATATGTGGTTTCGTCAAGATCAACTAATTCAGAGCGCACTCATGGCCTCTGTTGACCCAACCATTGCTCCTACGGTTGCTAGTGCTCGATCTGCTCAACGCGCCTGGGAAGCTCTTCACGCTACCTACGCCAACAAATCTCAATCTCGGCTATTCAGTCTCCGGGATCAACTTGCTCGTCTCAACAAAGACACACAGTCCATGAATGACTACCTTCATCGAGTTCGTGCTCTTGCCGATGAACTCGCACAAGCTGGTGCCCCTCTAGCCAACGAGGAATTGGTTGTTCAGATTTTACGCGGTCTCGGATCTGATTATCGTGAGATCTCCGCTGCAATTCGGGCTCGAGATACAACCATCACCTATGAGGATTTATACGACAAGCTTCTTGATCATGAAGTATTCTTACAACATGAGGAATCCAAGAAGCCGACAGCCCCTATCACTGCTACGGTTGCTCAACGCACTAAGCCGCCCAACAATTACAATTCCAGATACAATTGCCGGAACTCACAATCATGGCGCCCCAATGACCGTTACAACAACCAGACTACACATTGGCGAGACAACAATCGAACCAACAATGGGCGTAGGAGCAACACAAGAGTTGAACCTGTTCGATGTCAATTGCGCCGCAAATCTGGGCATGAAGCAGATGTGTGTCGCTCAATGTCCCACAACCATTTCGAAACAAAAGCCAACTATGCAATGGGGCACTTAAATCATCACAATGCTTGGCTGCTCGACTCTGGTGCCTCACATCACATGACATCCGAGCCACATGACATGCCTGATTATTTTGACAATGATGGTATTACAGTTGGTAATGGTATGAAAATTCCAATCACTCACTCTGGCACAACTCAATTAACAGCATCAAACACTGCTTTTAAGCTTCCTCACACTCTTTGTTCACCGGATATCAAACGCAATCTAATTTCGGTTTCGTAATTCTGTCAAGACAATCTCACATCAATTGAATTTTTTCCCTCTTTTTTTGTGTGAAGGATCTCAAAACGAAGACACCATTGGTGTAAGGACGGAGTAGAGATGGCTCGTACGAGTGGCCTCAACAACCAATCCCACGACCCAGAGCCTTCACTGTCCACAAAACCACCCTATCAATGTTTGGCATCATAGATTAGGTCATCCCCATTTACGGATTTTGAATTTCATTTGCAGCAAATTTTCTTTACCAGTTTTGAAACAAGACAATTTTACATCCTGTAACTCTTGTCAATGCAATAAATCTCACCGTTTGCTTTTTAAAGAATTTACTCTCTCGAGCACAAAACCTCTGCAAACCATTTTTAGCGATTTATGGGGACCTTCGCCTGTGCTTTCGATTGACAAAAAACTATATTACTGCATTTTTGTTGATCAGTACACCAAATATACCTGGCTTTATACTTTGAAAAACAAGAGTGAAGTAAAAGAAATTTTTCAAACACTCAAACCATTACTTGAAAAACATTTTGCCGCAACCACTCTCTCTTTTTACACTGATGGTGGCACTGAGTACAAAAGTCTTGATCCCTATCTTCAAGCCAATGGCATTGAACACCTAGTGAGTCCTCCATACACACCACAAAGGGTAGCCATAGTTGAGCGTCGTCATCGACACATTGTTGAAACGGCAAAAACACTACTATTCCAAGCCTCCCTCCCATCATCATTATGGTCGTTTGCCTGTCATCATGCCGTGTATCTCATTAATAGGTTGCCCACCCCCTTACTGCAATACAAGTCCCCATATGAAAAGCTTTTCTCCAAATTGCCATCCTACGACACTCTAAGGAACTTTGGTTGCTTGTGTTACCCATGGCTTCGACCATATACCAATCACAAACTTGACCCAAGATCCACTCCGTGTGTGTATTTAGGAGTATCTCTTACCCACCATTGCCATATCTGCTTTGACCCTTTAAAATCCAAGATTTATTTGTCTCGAGATGTCTCTTTTGTAGAAACCGAAGCCTGCATCAACACGTATTCAAAAGTCACGCCCAAAGCCAAAACACTTGAATGGAATATGTCCCCTGTCACCAGTCGTGAACATCAATATCTACTGCCATCATTCCCCTCAGAATTGCCACCTCCTATTTTAGTACCGTGTCAGCCTCTCTCCATTGCTCGAGCTCTATCGCCACCTTTGCGACAGGCCATCAATACTCACTCTGCTCCATTGGCGTCCTCGAGCACCTCAGGTATGTCTTTGCCTCCCACTCACCCTACTATAACTCATGCGACTTCATCACAATCTCATCCACCCAATATCAACACCTCACCCAATCAACCTACCGACCAACAACTCAACTCTCCCGAAGCTGACCTTTTTCCAGCCATCCCACAACCCATAACCATCGCCCCACGCATTGTTATCCGCTCCCAAAATAACATATTTAAACCAAAGCAAAAATTCAATTGCCTTGCAACCATCTCTCCAGATACCATCCCCACCATTGTTAAACAAGCACAAAAACACAAAGAATGGAGAGATGCCATGAAAGCAGAACTTGATGCCTTATTTCGAACCAAAACATGGGAATTGGTTCCCAAAGATAATACCAAAAATATTGTTGCTTGCAAGTGGATTTTCAGGATAAAACGCAAACCGGATGGGACGATCGATCGATACAAAACACGGCTGGTTGCCAAGGGATTCACTCAACGTCCGGGTATTGATTACCACTCTACCTTCAGTCCGGTGGTCAAGCAAACAACGGTTCAGATAGTTCTCTCCATTGCCATTACCAATAATTGGGTGCTTCAGCAACTTGATATGAACAATGCGTTCTTGCAAGGTGACCTTAAAGAAGAAGTCTATATGTCCCAACCTCCCGGATTTGAGTCTCCTACCGCTCCTAATCATGTTTGTCGACTTCGGAAGGCAATCTATGGCCTCAAGCAGGCCCCCTTGGCATGGTACACGGCTCTCACAAAATACTTACAAGATCTTGGATTCGTTAAGTCGAAATCCAATCCATCTCTCTTTACATTATGCACTGGAGTGGTTCAAGTCATCACATTGGTGTATGTCGATGATATTATCATCATTGGGAGTCATGAATCTGCTATTGTCTGTGTGATTGCCTCTCTCGCCAGCCGTTTTTCGATTAAAGACCTTGGGCAACTCCATTATTTCTTGGGCGTCGAAGTGACAAGAACTGCCAACAGCTTGCTTTTAACACAAACCAATTACATTGCAGAACTTCTAAGTACTGAAAATATGTAAGAATGCAATGTTGCTTCCACACCAATGAGCAGCACCGAGACACTTATGTTATATGATGGTGCTCCCTCCTTTGACGCAACGCGGTATCGTACAGTGCTTGGGAAGTTGCAATACTTGTCTTTTACAAGGCCGGATATCAATTACTCAGTTAACAAGCTCTCGCAATTCATGCATAAACCATCCGAGATGCATTGGAAAGCCCTGAAACGTGTTATTCGCTATCTGCGTGGCACATCCACGCTTGGATTGAGATTGCATCGGACAAAGCACTACACCTTGTTAATGTATGCCGACGCAGATTGGGCAGGTGATCTCGATGGTCGAAATTCAACGTCAGGTCAAATATTATTCCTCGGTGACAATCCGATTAGCTGGGCATCTAAGAAACAACAAAATGTTGCTAGATCCTCCACTGAGGCAGAATTCAAAGCTATCGCCAATTCAGTGTCTGAGGTATGTTGGGTTCAAAACTTGCTGACTGAACTACGGGTACTACCAAAAGCTCCTCTGACAGTATACTGTGACAATGTTGGAGTGATCTACCTCAGTAAAAATCCGGCAATTAACACTCGAATGAAGCATGTAGCAGTTGACTTCCATTATGTTCGTGACAAAGTGCAACACAACCAACTCAACGTTGTTCATGTTCATGCCAAGGATCAGCTTGCTGACACTCTTACAAAGCCCTTGGCAAAGTCTATCTTTCACCATCACTTGTCCAAGCTCGGAGTTGCTTCCAACTGCAAGCTTGAGGGGGGCGTATCGAAGTAACACATGTCTAGCACATGTATCCCTTTGACCTGTCCACTAGTTGTTAAGATAAAATCTCATGCATGTATTGTTAGCCAAGAATTAGGAATAGCTAGTAATTGGGAAGATTTGAATTCCTTTTTATCTCCTTGAGTGTAGGAGTTACCTTGTGTAAAATCTTGTATTTAACTCTTGTAATCTCATTAATAGAAATTGATTATTGTTTTCTCCATAAATCTCTGTTTCTTTAAGCCTGCTTCAAGCCGTATAGGACTTTGGAGAGGCGACAGACGTGAGTAAGGTGATCAGGACTCTCGAAACCTTGGGGTTGACTTATGTAGACAACCTCCTATAGATCACCATTTAGGAAAACGTTGTTGACATCAAGCTGTTGGATGTCCCAACCGTGAGAGACTGCAAAGGAGAGAACCACTTTGATAGTAGAAGCTTTGACCACCGAATCAAGCTCTCGTGAGTAGTCAAGTGCTGTGGAGTTTGATTGAACCCTTTGGCAACAAATCTGGCCTTAAGCCTCTCCACAAACCCATCAGCAGCATATTTGATACAAAAAATCCACTTAGTGGGTAGGATGTTCATTGTAGAATTATAAGGAACCAAGGTCCACGATGGTTTTGTGTAGGCGAATTTCTTCCCTGCATGGCCCGATGCCCGGAGGGTCTAGAAGTGCTCGAGAGACTGTGGTGGGTTACGAGTTAGGACAAGAAGAGAGAGCAACAGGTGTAGGTTTTAGGCTTGAAAATGCTATGTTTGGATCGGGTTAGCATAGGATGAATGTTGTGGCTAGTAGAAGGGGAGGATGAGGCTTAGGTGGTTGAGTAGAATGGGTAGAAGAGGAGGAGAGGAGAATGAGCGAGAAGATGGAGGGAGAGGAATTACACGAGAATGAGTCTTTGGTGCAAGGAGGTCTGCAGGAAATTTCTTGAGAGAGAGTGCCTGAGATGAGGCCTGAATGTGAGCAGCAGGAGCTAGGACAGAGAGAGGTAAGCTAGCGAAGGTGAAGTAGAGGGAAATTTAGGGGAAATAGAGAAGAATATGGAATTCAGTTTCATTAAAACCATATGATGAGATATAAAACCTTACGGAGGACTGAGACACTTATACCCCCGATGCAGAGAACTATACCCTAGGAAGACACACTTTGTAGTATGAAAATCAAGTTTATGCTTGGAGTAGTAACGTAGATAGGGATAGCAGCTGCAACCAAAAGCCTTGAACAAGGAGTAATTGGGGCATTTGTTGTACAGAAGTTCAAAAGGGGACTTGTTGTGAAGATTTGGGGTGGGAAGGTTATTGATTAAGAATACTACTGTGGAAAAGGCTTCAAGCCATAGGGTGAGGGGCATGTTGGCATGGGAAAGAAGTGTTAAACCAGTTTCTGTGATATGACGGTGTTTCCTTTCGAAAACACCATTCTGCTGGTGAGTATAGGGACAGCTGAAGCGATGATGGATTCCAGTTTGGTGAAGGAAAGGTGAAAAGGCCTTATATTCCCTTCCCCCCCCAACAACGTTTTCCTAAATGGTGATCTATAGGAGAGAACCACTTTGATAGTAGAAGCTTTGACCACCGAACTGAAGCTCTCAGAGTAGTCAGTGCCAGGAGTTTGATTGAACCCTTTGGCAACAAATCTGGCCTTAAGCCTCTCCACAAACCCATCAGCAGCATATTTGATACAAAAAATCCACTTAGTGGGTAGGATGTTCATTGTAGAATTATAAGGAACCAAGGTCCACGTATGGTTTTTGTGTAGGGCAGTAATTTCTTCCTGCATGGCCTGATGCCACAGAGGGTCTAGAAGTGCCTGAGAGACTGTGGTGGGTTCTGAGTTAGGACAAGAAGAGAGAGCAACAGTGTAGGTTTTAGGCTTGAAAATGCTATGTTTGGATCGGGTTAGCATAGGATGAATGTTGTGGCTAGTAGAAGGGGGAGGATGAGGCTTAGGTGGTTGAGCCGAATGGGTAGAAGAGGAGGGGAGAGGAGAATGAGCAGAAGATGGAGGGAGAGGAATTACCTGAGAATGAGTGCTGGTGCAAGGAGGTGCTGCAGGGAAATTTGCTGAGGAGAGAGTGCCTGGAGATGAGGCCTGAATGTGAGCAGCAGGAGCTAGGACAGAGAGAGGTAAGCTAGCAGAAGGTGAAGTAGAGGGAAATTTAGGGGGAAATAGAGAAGAATAAGGGAATTCAGTTTCATTAAAAACCATATGATGAGATATAAAAACCTTACCAGAGGGACTGAGACACTTATACCCCCGATGCAGAGAACTATACCCTAGGAAGACACACTTTGTAGTATGAAAATCAAGTTTATGCTTGGAGTAGTAACGTAGATAGGGATAGCAGCTGCAACCAAAAGCCTTGAACAAGGAGTAATTGGGGCATTTGTTGTACAGAAGTTCAAAAGGGGACTTGTTGTGAAGATTTGGGGTGGGAAGGTTATTGATTAAGAATACTACTGTGGAAAAGGCTTCAAGCCATAGGGTGAGGGGCATGTTGGCATGGGAAAGAAGTGTTAAACCAGTCAGGATATGACGGTGTTTTTTGAAAACACCATTCTCTTTGGTGAGTATAGGACAAGCGATGATGGATTCCAGTTTGGTGAAGGAAAGGTGAAAAGGCCTTATATTCCTTCCCCGTTATTTGTATGAATTGCTTTTATTTTGTGGTCGAGTTAGAGTTCAATGTGAGTTTTAAACCGAATGAAAGTTGCAAGCGCTTCAGATTTAAGTTTGATAGGATAGAGCCATGTAAACCGTGAGTATGCATCAATAAATATGATGTAGTATCGGTAACCATCACTGGATGGATGAGGAAAGGGGCCCCAAATGTCGGAGTACATAATCTCAAGAGGTTGAGTGACAGTAATGTCATGTGTGTCAAATGGAAGTTGGTGTGCTTTGCCTTTCCTCCTTTTACGTACCAAACAACTTCTTCTGCAACTCAACAAAGCTCATGCCTTTCCTCGCCGTCTTCTTAAAATCCCTAGTAATAACAACGGCCGGAATCATCAACCCTACCGGATTCTTAGACGACCCTTTGTTTTGTCGTGGATAAAGAGCTCATCACGACATCACTTGTATTGTTATGATCGCTATTGCCTTTGCTCTTAACCTTGTTGAGTTGAGACGACTTTCTAGGGCTTGGACTTGATGAGGGTTCGTAAAGTAGTGGAGATTAGCTCGATGGAAGGGGAAATGGCGGAGAAATTAAGAGAGGCTACAGAGGATCGTAAACTGAAGGAATTGTACCAAAAAGCCACTATTGTTGCTGTACATTCAAAACTTATGAGAAAATGAGATAGTAATGCAATGGAAGAGCCATGAAACGGATAAGGGGGTATTAAGATGGGGGGGGGGAGGGGTCGGTAGTTAGCTCTCGAGGGTGTATTAAAATAGTACTTGCGTGAAACGTCAGAGGGGCGGGTTAAGAGGGATGGCTTTCGATAGAGCGAATGGATTCAGTGCAAGTGGGTCGGTACGTGCTACTTACAAGTATAAAGACGATAATGATTTGATTAGAATAGGCTCTTGGAACATGGGAACCCTCGCGGGAAAGTCTTTGGAATTAGTAGAGATTTTAGCTAAGTATAGGATACATATAGCTTGAATTTAGGAGACTAGGTGAGCCGGAGCCAAAGCAAAGGAGATAGGAGGGTTCAAACTATAGTACTCGGGTAGTCCGAGGAAGCAAAATGGGGTAGGTATATTAGTGGACAAGGGACTAATGAACAGGGTAGTGGAGATCACAAGGGTCAATGACAGGATAATGATGGCAAAAATTGTCCTAAGCAATATGGTTCTCAACATTGTATGTGCGTATGCAGCACAAGCTGGCGCAGACGATCAATATAAACGTACGTTCTGGGAGGCACTGGATGGAGTGCTTCAACTGATTTCTTATATTAAATAGATCATCCTAGGAGGAGATTTTAACGGGCATATAGGGGCGGATGCAGATGGATACACAGGGATGCATGGTGGCTTTGGATACAGCTCTAGGAATGATAGTGGGGTTGAACGGGCATTTAGGGGCGGATGCAAATGGATACACAGGGACGCATGGTGGCTTTGGATACAGCTCTAGGAATGATAGTGGGGTTGATTTATTAGAAATAGCCATCGCATATGATTTAATAATAGTAAATTCCTTTTTTAAGAAAAACAAAGTGCACTTGGTGACGTTTCAGAGTAGTACAACCAAGACGCAAATTGATTATATCCTTATCAGGACAAGAGTTAGATCTTGGTGTAAGGATTGCAAAGTACTTTCGACCATATGCCTATCAACCCTACAAAAACTGTTAGTTTTAGATCTACATATTAAGGGATGGAGGGTACAACGATTTATCGAGCGATTTCGCAAAATCGGATGGTGGAGACTACAAGGGGACATGATGGAACTTTTTAGGACTCAAGTTAGGAATAATACTACATGGGCGGTGAGGGGGGATGCAAACCAGATGTGGCAAGGAGTAGCCCCTGTGGTGAGAGAGACTGTCACAAAACTCCTAGGAGTTTCTAAAAGACAAGGAGAAGAGTGTATGGAATCTTGGTGGTGGTCATACGAGGTCTAGGGACTGTAAAGGCAAAGAAGCGAGTGTTTAAAGCATTGTTGGAAAGTGCTATCGAGATGGAGCGAGCTACAAACAAAGTACGGTATAGACTAGCAAAACAAAAAGCGAAGAAGACTATCTCAGTGGCTAGAGGAGAAGTTTACGAGAATATGTACAGGGAATTGGATATAGTTAAAGGAGCACAAAGAATTTTCAAGTTAGCACGTGTTAGGGAACGTTAGACAAAAGATTTCAACCAAGTTTGTTGTATCCGAGATGAAGCAGGACAGGTACTCACAGAGGCCCAAGCCATCAAACAGAGGTGGCAGAGATACTTTTATGGCCTTTATAACGCAGACATATTGGCCAACAAAAAGTTAGGAGAACCCCTTATGTCGGGACAATTTCTAAACGGGAACCTATGGGGGAGGATCACAAGGGGAGAAATTACAACGGTTCTGATAGGGATGAGGAACAGACAGGCCGAAAGGCCGGATGAGATCCCTATAGAGGTATGGAAGCGACTAGACGCTGTAGCTATTGCATGGTTTGTTTAGCTCTTTAATGTGATCCTCGAGTCATCAAAGATGCATGATGAATGGAGGTTAAGTAGGCTAATCCCCTTGTACAATATCAAAGGAGACATCCCAACAATGTCATAACTATCGTGGCATCAAATTATTAAGTCATATCATGAAGCTGTGGGAGAAGGTAATTGAAAGAAGAATTCGGAGAGCTATTTCGATATCAAACAACCAATTCGGATTTTTGTCAGGTAGGTCAACAACAAAGACAATACATCTACTTAGGAGATTGATGGAATGCTACAGGGAAAGGAAACGAGATTTGCATATAATTTTCATAGATTTGGAGAAAGCATATGACAGGGTTCCTCGAGAACTCATATGGAGGTGTCTGGAGGCAAAGGAGATTCTTAGCACTTATATCACAGTGATTAAAGATATGTATGAAGGTGCATTGACTAGTGTCCGAACAGTTGGAGGTGATATGAAAGCGTTCTCTATTGGTGTAAGACTACACCAAGACTCAGTTTTAAGTCCTTTTTTGTTTACCTTAGTGTTAGATGAACTTACTAAGCATATTCAAGAAGAGGTACCTTAGTGTATGGTATTTGCGGACGATATTGTCATGGTAGATGAGACAAAGGAGGGGATTAATGCCAAGTTAGAACGTTGGAGAGAAGTGTTGGAATCGAAAGGTTTTCGAATGAGCAAGTCTAAGACGGAATATTTAGAATGCACCTTTTCGAGTAGTCAGATGGTACATCAGGAGGTGGTAGCAATTGGTACTGATATCGTACCACAGAACTTGAGTTTCAAGTATCTAGGATCCATCATTCAAAGCGATGGTAATATCGATAACGATATAGTACATTGTATTAGGTCTGGGTGGGTCAAATGGCGGAGTGCGTCAGGTGTTCACTGTGATAAAAAGGTCCCTATAAGACTCAAAGGGAAGTTCTATAGAATGGTGGCTCAACCAACCGTGTTATATGGTGCAGAGTGTTGGCCTACTAAGCGTAGACATGCGCAATAGTTGTTAGTAGCAGAAATGCAAATGCTTAGGTGGATGTGTGACATTACCAGAAGAGATAGGGTGCAAAATAGGGCAGTGAGAGTCGGGCTACAGGTGGCTAGTATAAATGACAAGTTGAGAGAGAAAAAGTTTAGGTGGTTTGGGCATGTCAGCAGGATGTCCTGTGATGCTCCGGTTCACCGCGGCTAGAGAATAAACCTCAGTACCTACAAGAGGAGAAAAAGGAGGCCTTACAAGAGTGAAGGAGGTGATCAAGAGAGATATATCGAGTTAGCCCTCACCGCAAAGGTGGTTAGAATTAAAAAAGTCTGGCGTGATCGGATAAAGATGTATGACATACCATGGAGTTTTTTTCATTTTTAGGTGTAGAGAGAGATTTCTATGATGGTATGAGTAAAACCGTAGGATTGTCGCATTCTCAGGGCATTGACCAGGGAAGACTCACTGCGCAACTAGCAATGCAAAAAGCTGGTCTTTGCGAGCTGAAAGGTAATAGCAGATTAAGGTCACCATGCAGGTATATATATGGATTTCCTACCAGTCTTTCTGTATTTATTCTTTGTAACCTACATCTCTATTATCATGTCATCTATGCATGTGGGCCTATTAGAAACAACGTCTCTATAATGTAGGAGTAAGGCTACATACTATTAGGCCCTCTCAGGCCCTGCTTTATTGAGAAAATTTGGGGTATGATGATGATGATGATGATGATGATGATGAAGTTATCATCATCTCAATTAAATAATAATAATAATATTATTAATATTAAAAGGTTTTAAACGACGTCGTTTTGCAGCTGAAGATTAAAAAGTTTGCAACTTAACCAAAACAACGTCGTTTGGTTTAAAGCAAACGACTTCGTTTATCGACTAAAGGTTTAAACATTTTAAAACATTTGCAACTTAACCAAAACAACATCGTTTGGTTTAAAACCAAACGACGTCGTTTAGCGACTGAAGGTTTAAACATTTATACTCAACCAAAACGACGTCGTTTGGTTTAAACCAAACGACGTAATATTGGTTATGTTTTAAACCACATAAAGCCCTTCTTCCCCCACCCCCACCCACGCCTGTTGCTTCTGTGCCTGCATTTTGTCTTCTTCCTCCATCACCTCTATCTTCCATCGCCATCGTCTGGGGTTGCGTTGTCGCCGAGGAGTTCGTGCATCTCCTGTGTCATCTTCTCCGACTAGCAAATTGAAGGTATTGTCCTCTTGTCCCTCCTCTCCTATTCTCCGTCTGATGATGTATATGGTGTGTGTGGTTGAATTATTTGGTTGATATGAAGTTTGTATTTGGTTTTGGTTGTTAATTACTGATTGTTAATAATGAGCTGTGTATTTGTTAGAGAGTGATGGAAAAAAAAGTAAGAATTTGTCTTGAATTTGGGATGAATTAGTTAATGCATACCACGTGTTTAATAAAATTCAGTCCATTGAAAAAAATTGATTTCAAGTCATTTCAATGTTTTTCTTATATTTTTCTTAGAATTGTATTCAATTCTTGAATAATATCATCCCAAGGAAAATTTGCATAATTATTTGAAAAGATATCAAAACTAAATAAAATAAAATAATTTAGCATTAAAATCAAATAAAATACTTAAAAACATGTATGATTATTTCATACACATCAATTTAGATATCTATATATAATTACTAGTATTTTATTGTTCCAATTTCTTTATTCTTTAATAAAAATGTTAGTATGGTTTGTATTCACTATCCCATAAATATGTAGTATTTAAATTTTTAGAAGACAACCATAATATTATTACAAATTTGCTCTTAATTTGTATTGAAGTTTCAACACTCAAATATTTGTTTATCAAATTCTAAAAGCATAATTAAGTTTAACCCAAGAAAGTGATTTTATGAATGTGCTTAATTTAGTTTAAATTTTTAAAATTATGTTATTAAAATGGATTTTGTTATAGTAAGTTGTTAAATTTTGTTATCGTGCTATTTATAGAACAAATGAAAATTTAATTACTTTGTATATTATGATAAAAATTCACATGAAAAATATAAATGTCATAAATGGGCTTTGGAGATCAATAATAAGTTAAAGAATCAACAAGACCGCTTATTATTATGGACGTTGTTAATTTGTTGTTAGGTGATTTTTATTATTGCTATGGGTGTTACTTAGTAATTTACTTATAAAAATATGTATGTACTCCAAAATTGAGACTATGATGTTTGTTTATAATGATACATATAAAAATATATATGTACTTCATAACCCTTTGTGGTAAATTTATAATGATACATTTTAGATAGTGTTATATTCAAATATCAACCATTTTAATAAATTGATATTATTTTTAATTTGTCGACTTATTCTTTTGTTTTAGAATGCTAAGTTGCTTTCATGCAATATGAACTTCTATAATCAAATAATTTCTCATAACTTATATAAAAATCATATCTGAAATTTGAATTTATCTTAGGATGATTTTATGATTCAAAGAGCATAACTTAACAAAAAAACAACGATATCTTTTAATAAACATTCAAAAACCATTTCTACAACAATTGATTCTTAATTCTAACTATAGCCTATATGATTGGAAATATATTGTTATTTGCATCTAAACTAATAGCTAATAGAAATTTCCTCTATGCTTGCATTTTAAGTGACAACCATCAATGCATGTTACAAACCTACAAATAGCTAATAAACCCTCCGTATAAACATTTAAGCATATGTACTTGAAATAAAAAATACCTCTTAGATACTTGATTATTAAAAAACTAACCAGGTTTCACTTTAATATAGTTAATCTACAGCTCATCAATTTCTTAATAAGCTTCCCTTTTTCTCCCGCTAATAACTCTAATGCAAAGTTCTTTGCATTATATATCTTCTTGCTCTGATACCAAAAGTGTTGGGCCCTGATTCTGAAACCCACACCAATCAGGCAACGGAAATTTATAAAGGCTTCTTCAGAATAATTGTAGTTCCATGTCTCTAGTTTATTTTGAAATAAGAACCATCTCATTCGGAACTCTATAAATTAAGATACGATTAAAAAGTCAAAGTATGTTCATAACCGATTCATGCTCTTCTAAACAATACCCTCACTTTCTTTCCATAAGCCTTTTTCAAATTAACACTAAAAGCTACCAATTTTTATGAAGAGATAGAAAAATGTATTAAGAATCTATTTCTTCAAAACTCAAGTCATTTGGAGGCCAGATGACAAAATTATGATCAAAAGAGTCGAATGTGTTTAAGTTTGGGAAAACCCCGCAGGTCATGATCGTGACTTTCGAAAATTTTTACAGAGTCACAATTGTGACTTGTCACGATCCTGACTTATTTATGGTACTTACCGATGGAATTTTAGTTTTTGTTGATATATTGAATTATATTTACTTACGAATGGTAAAGAAACTGTCGAAAAAAAATGTAAATATTCACCTTAGACTCACCAACAAAATTTTAATTTTCCGTCAGTATACTTACTCATATTTACCGACTGTTTATGATAAGCCATCATAATATTTTTACATTTTATGGTAGATTCACCAACGAATTGACATAATCGTTTGTATATATACCGACGGTATCAATTTTTTTCCATCGGTAAATATACCGATTAAAAACACTTTTCGTTGATCTTTTTACCGACTCATACGAATTTTCATTGGCAAACTTACTGACAGCCTATTTCATGACTCATTTGACGGTTTGTTAACGTTTGCCATCGATAATTTCTGTCGATAAATCTCTTTTTTTTTGTAGTGTATAACACATTAAATTTTAAAATAGATTGATAATAGATATAAATTTTAACCTAAATCATATTTAGGATTATATATATGCACACATGTGCCGAAAACAAAGCTTTTTTCTTATATTTATATACAAATATGACTGAAGGTAAAGGCTACATTGTATAAATCTGAAACTTTTGCCAAGATTTTATAACAAAAAATGAAAATACTAAAAGACAATAAATCTATGACAAAATTGCAGAGCGATCCTCATGTATATAAAGTAGCTAATTAAACCCTGAGATATAAAATGTTACTCTATTAACCTTATGTTTTCAATTTTGCTGCAAAAAAAAACCCTTAGCCGTGTGTTGTTCCTCCACGCTTAAGGGGCTGTGAGTTAATAAAATTTCAACTCAGGGTGTTTTTTGCTAATTTTTATATATCAAAGTTTTTTTAGCAACTTTTGAATAACACAGAGTTATTAAGGCAATAAATTCATAAATCTATTCCACGAGAAGATTGGAATAGATCCCGCAAAGGAAGAATAATTAAAATGCGCTCCCGCTGCTAGAAGATTGGAATATTTGCCTACTTGCTACGATCACGCGGACTTGAAACGATTCAATTTCACTAAAATAGTTTTAGGAAAAGCTGAGGAAGCAAAAACTGGAGTTCATCTTATTCTCAACAACTATATGATAACGTTTTCTCAAAAAAACTATATGATAACGTAGTATTATAGGTTTTATTTAGCAATCCTCTTTTATTTGGCAATCAACGGATTGTGACATTCATATAATGTCACTTTAGCATAATTAGCATAATTTAAAATTTATGAAATAAGGATATAATCAATTTTCAGCTGAACATCAAAACGCTCCTTTTGTAGGATTTTGTTAAAATCAATTGGTTGGGGTTAAATTTGCCGACCAATCAGCCCATTCACTAAATACATTCATTAGCTTTCTAATATATATATGGTCAAACAACTAAAAGGTGTCAATCATAGCTGATAAGCTATTTACCAAATGAGCTTATAGTCTTTTTTAGTCTCTCAAGTCTGGCTTAATTACATTTTAGTCCCACAAGTTCATCATAATTACATTTTAGCCCTTTACGTTGTCATTATTACATTTTAATCCCTTAATTTTTGTAATTACACTTTAGTCCCTAAGTTTGACATAATTATATTTTGGTCCCTCAAATTTATATAATTACATTTTAGTCCCTCAAATTTTATATAATTTCATTTTATTCCTTTAAGTTTGTCATTACTACATTTTGTCCCTAAAATTTTGCATATTTAAAATTTAGTCCTCAATTTTCATTATTAAATTTTCATCCCTTAATTTTTCCTTTTTAATATTTGTAATAAGTTTCCTAATTTTGATTTTTCAATTAATGCTTGTTAGTATCTTTTTAACATAAATGATACGATAATTCAATCAAAATTTATCTTTTTCATTTTGCAAATATCATAGTAATTACTTTTAAAATTTTATATATGATATTAAAATTTTCTCTTTGTTGTTTTCTTCTATAGATATATAATTACATAGATATATGTTTGTAATATATGGTGTAGTTATTGTTGTTCTATTATGCCTGCCTCCTTCGATTCTATCTGACTACTTGTGTTTTTTCTAGTCAATTGTGTTATACTTGTAGATATATAATTACATAGATATATGTTTGTAATATATGGTGTAGTTATTGTTGTTCTATTATGCCTGTCTCCTTCCGTTCTATCAACTACTTGTGTTTTTTTCTAGTCCAATTGTGTTATACTTGTTTTATATGATATTACCTAAAACATTTATATGAAAGTGAAAAAGGAAAAAAAAACAAGCAAAACAATTAATAGAATCCTAAACAAGGGTTATTAATAAATTTATTAAAGAGTTGGCTCCTCTAGGAGAATCTTGAGGAATTAGGTGAATATACTTTAAACAACATAAAAAATTTAAGTGATGAGATTCATATTCATGAAGATATTAGAAATTTAAGTGACGAGATTCATATTTATGATCTTAAAAATAGTCTTGATAATAAAGTAAGTGATATTTTAGTTTTTAAAAGGGCTTGTAAGAAAATTGAATCATGTGTTTTCTTTAGACAATACCTCTCAACATTTCATATTCATAATATTATCCTAGAAAATTGAATAATGGAGAGATTAATGATAGAAAATGGTTGGTTTGCTCTAAACAAATAGATAAAATATATTGTTTTATTATAAATTGTATATTGTTTTTATTATAAGTTGTTCAAATCTAATACCAAACAAACAACATTAGCAAATGATGGATTTATAGATTGTAAGCATCTTAGTGAAAGACTCAAAGGATAAGAGAATAGTGTTGAGCATATGATTATGAGGCATTGGAATGAATTATCGAAGGTTGAACAAAATCAAATAATTGATAAAGATTTGCAATAAAAATTTGATATAATAATGCAAGATCATGTTAGATACATTCAAAATCATGAAATTCATTATCATTAACTTAAACACAAAATTTAAAATGAGTTGATTTCTCTTTTGACCCATAGCGTTAGAAACCTATCATAAGGAACATTAAATAGGCGAAATACTTTTCTATTATTCTTGATTTTACTCTAGATTTGATCCATAAAAAACAAATAAGTCTGTTGTACGATGTGTGAATATGTTAAATAGAAAAATAAAAATAGAGGAGTACTTTTAAAGTTCCTCAAGGTAGATGGCAAATTTGGATTTTGACTTTTCAATAAATTATTGAATGCATTTAGGTCTCTTAATCTTAATGTCTATAACGTAAGGAGATTGGGACTTTTTAATAAATTATTAAATGCATTTAAGTCTCTTTTTCTTATTGTTTATAAAGTGAGGGTCAAGGTTATGATAATAGTTATAATATGAAGGAAAACATTTTGAGGTTCAAAAGTGATTACTTGAAATAAATCTAAGAGCATTATATATGTCATATGCTTACCATAATCTAAATCTTACTCTAGTGATACGAGACATTCTTATGTTAAAGAAGTTTCATTTGAGGATTGTGCATTGAATATATGCATTATTTTAAATTCTAAGTAAAGGTGAAAGGTTTTACTTGATAATATTAACCATGAAATCATTGTTTAACATTCATTGGGAGAGTTGAACAAAAAGTATTAAAGTTATTAGATTTCAAATTCCTTAAATAAGATTGGCTTTGATGAAATTATCTAGATTTTATAATGAACCCAAGTCAAAGATTGAAGCAAAAAGTTTAGTTAGTGTACTTGAGAATTTTGAGTTTTTATTTGGTATGATATTTTATTAGCTATTAACATGGTGAGTAAAGGTTACAATATAAATTTATGTGGATTGGCCCGTTATCACAGAGCAATTAGAAGGTGTGATGATGTTTTTTTAAAAATATAAAACAAAAATTCACATTTAGTATGAATATTGTCAAAAGTCTTGCAGATAAGATAAATATAAAGCCTATATTTCCAACTAGTTGTTGTATTATTAGGAAACAATTTGATGAAAGTGTTCACAATGGAGAAATGCAATTAGTTGAGGATTCCTTTATAGTTAGTTACTTTCTAGTTGTTGTAGATATATCAATTGTTTCATTAAATAATATATTTGAACAATTAACGACCTTTAAAAGTATTTTGAACTCTTATTTGATTGTAAGAAGTTGAGGTTGTTCATGATAATGAACTAAGAGAATGTTGCACTAATTTTATAACTATTTTTCTTATGATAATGTGTTAGATATGGATTTAGATGATTTTTGTGAATTAATATTGTTGCAAATGACTTTGCCTAATGAGTTAATGTCATCAATTGAAGTCATTGAATTTGTTGAAGTTTGTAAATTATTATCCAAATGTTCCAATTGTTTATTAAATTATATTGATTGTACATTATGTAACATCAACTAGGATTTTGAGTAAACCTTGTAGAGTGGGTAACTCCTTTGCTGCTCGTTGATCAAGTCATGGCTGAAGAGACACCTGTCACAATGTGTATATTGGAGAGACTGATTAGTTAACTAGTAGAGAGTCAATTGACACTAGTATGAGCATCACAAAATAGAGGAAGCTAGGTAACCCGAGTCATGAGAATGTTTCTTTGAATCCTCTCCAAATGGCAGTAAAGGTGGATGGTTCTTCCACCTATTTGACTTTGTCAACAAATACCCGACTGAAGATTCGCAGTCAAGCGTTAAAAGGTTATGTTGATGGAATGATTCCGAAACTAGCTGAGGGTAGTCCTATAATAAACTAGTGGGAGAAAAAAAAAATTCAATGGTCTTGGCATTCTTGTTTAACACTAAGGCTCCCAATGTCTTAAAAACAGTTTAGTTGCTGAAAATAGTGAGGGATGTCTGGGATACAGTTGTAGAAATGTATTCTAAACATGGTCAACGAGCACAAACATATGAGATTCATTGTTAGCTGTGACAATTGTGGCAAGGGGAGCAGTCAGTCATAGAATACATTGGCAGAACTTACTAGGTTATGGTCCAAGGGAGATTATTTTTGTTCATTCAGTCCGAAATGTCAAGATGATGCGAAGGAATATCACCAGTTCTTACATATTCAGCGAATTCAAGTTTTTTGTATGGGCTTAATCTAGAGTTTAAGTCGGTTCAAGTTCACCTTTTGTCACAAGATTGTCTTCCTCCACTCATCCAGGTGATTTCGGTTGTAGTTAACAAGGAGAGGAGTATCTTCCACACCAGCCTCTTTAAATTAGGCAGCTCTTGCCGTCTAGAAGGAGGTGGACATGAGAACGTGCTTTCAATGTGGACAAGTGGGGTACATTAGGCCCAACTGTCCCTTTCCCACATAACCTGGAAAGATTGGTGGTTGTGGGGATGTTGGACGGGGTGGTAGTGGTAGTAGCTCTAGGGGACGTGGTAGGGCCTGCGGTGATAGTTGGGGTGGTGGACATGGTCCAGGAAAGGCGTCAGCCTAAGCCAACATTTCTAAGGAGATAGAAGAGGTACCTCAGGCTACATCAGATTTATTTTCTCCAGATGATGGTAAGACTTTGAAACAACTATGAGTGAATACTGAGCCATAATACATGAAAGTACCGCTATCGGTTTGGCTAATCAACCCTTCAATTTTTCTACCCTTACTCAATCAGGTATTGCTTATAATGTTGCCCATGTCCATTCAGCTCCTTAGCGTGTCAACACTAGAGCCTCGAAACATATGACTGTAGAGTCTATAGTTTTTTCTATTTACTATCCTTATACTCATTTTGAGTTGGTTCATATAGCGAACGATTCACATACCCCTGTTAAAGAAAAGGAACTATTCACTGTACAATAATTTTAGAATTGTACAATGTCCTTCGTTTCCCCGTCTTTTCCTATTAATTTATTATCTGTCAGTACTCAGTACTCTAACCAAGGATCTAAATTGTTGTGCGATGTTTTGGCCAACTCATTGTTTGTTTTAAGAAGCTGAACACTAGAGCAACGATTAAGACTAGTAAAGAGCATAATGGCCCATACTATCTGGACAAAGAAGGAGGAACCAAATGGAAATAGGAGGTGATGATGTTGAGAACTCGAAAAGGATGGTAAGAGTCTTTTATTTGAGCATCTTAGGTTAGGTCATATTTGATTTCAAGGTTTGCATAGGATGTTTCCTGATTTTGCTCAAGTTTGTAATAAAAACAACTAATTTATGATGAATGTGAGTTTGCTAAACATACTTGGAATTACTATTCGAAAATTGGAAATAAAAGTGTGAATCAGTTTGATGTGGTTCATTCAGATGTTTGGGTTCTAAGTAAAATAGTTGCAATTAGTGATTTTGAATGGTTTGTTACATTTATTGATTGTTTTAGTAGACGTACTTCGGAGTATCTCTTACATAGGAAGGACGAGGTTGTTAATTGTTCCAGGAAGTTTCATAGGATGGTGAAAACTCAGTTTGGGGTTACAATCAAAGTTCTTCGGTCAGATAACGGAATAGAGTACACCTGAAAGGACTTCTCTTGTTACTTGACTAAACATGGCTTAATTCATCAAATCACATGTGTTGATACACCTGCATAAAATGAAGTCGCAGAGTGTAAGAATCACCACCTTTTAGAGATAACACGATCTTTATTCTTTACGATGAAGGTCCCAAATTTTTATGGGGAGAAGTGGTTCTTATAGCTGCATATGTAATCAATAGAATGTCCCTTCACACTCTCTCATACAAGCCACCCATGGAGTTGCTTAGGGGGAAGACTCAGTTCATCGTCCCTCTTAAGGTGTTTGGATGTACCTATTTTGTGCGTGATCATTGTCCTATGGTGAGTAAATTGGATCCTTGATCTCTAAAGTGTGTGTTTGTAAGCTATTCAGGCATCCAGATGGGTATAGATGTTATTACCCTTTAAAGCATTGATCCCTTGTTTCCATGGATGTGACTTTTCGGGAAGATGAAGCCTTTGATAATCCTCTAAAACAGGGTTATAAAGGAGAAATAGCCAATACATTGGGAGGTATAAAGGAGAAATAGCCAATACACATTCTTTTGTGGACCTAAATGCCCACAGTTGAAGATGGCGAACCCACCATCATTAGGCACCTCCCTGTCATTTGGTAATGGTGAAAGATGTCTGGATGGAGCATCTAAGTCCATAAAAGAACGTAGGAAGGGGCATAAGGAAGAGGGGGAGGATTTTTTTATTGGTCCAGAGGAGTGTGAGCAGCTACACTAGGGTTTAATACAGTCTATTCCATAATTTACCATTGGTCAGTCGGGGTCTTGGGAGAATGCTCAAAGTCTCAGCCCACCTCCGCCTCTACCTATCACGACAGTACCGCTCCCTTTGTCTCTTATATTCCTTTTAGTTCTGATAATTCTGACTTGGACCTTCTGATTGCTCTACAGAAGGGACAACGTTAAGGTGTTCGCACCTTTCTTGGTACTGTTATGATATTGCTGACATTGTTTTATATAGCTCCTTGTCTCTTATTTGTCAAAGTTTTGTAGGGAGGGAAGCCATGATTGAGGAGATGAGGGCGTTGGAAAAAAGTCAGTTACGAGAGTTGGTGTCGCCTCCACCTGGTAAAAGCCTAGTTAGCTGTAAATGTGTGTTTGTTGTGAAACAAACTCCAGAAGGAATCGTAGATCAATATAAGGCGTGACTAGTAACAAAAGGGTTCTACCCAAGCCGATGGTATGTATGTGATAAGATGAAAGATGGAAGTGGGCTGACCCGTGACAAAACAATAACTCCACACATGCACAAATCTGGACCAAATAGGAACCCTCAATTTTATTTCTTGTCTTCTTGTATATAGTCCTAGAATGTTCCACTGTAACATAATTGTCTCAAATAAAGTAGCAAATAGCAGCCCCTAGTATCAGCATAAATATCCCTTCTGTACATATCAAAGGACATGACGAAATAAAATATTTCTTCATCAAAGTAAACCTTTTGTTTTTCATGATATCAGAGACTAAAGTCTGATCTAAGCTATGCCACCCATTTACTAAAAATGTCAAATACAATTGAGAGTGATGCCAATAATCCAGGTCTAGAAAAATACTTCATAACAAATACTGAAAACGTAGGTGCTATCCTAGTTACCACTTTCTTTAATGGTAATAACTACCTAACCTGGAGCAAATCAATGACGATAGCTCTATATGTCAAAGACAAACTCTCCTTCGTGGATGGAACGTGCATGCTACCAATGGAAGATATGGCATTGCCTAATAGATGGAGGAGGGCAGACTCCATAGTTAAGTCCTGGATTCTTAACTTCATAACCAAGGAGCTCAATGACGCCTTTCTGTCATTCTCCACTGCTAGGGAACTTTGGAAGGAATTGAGAGAGAGGTTCGGAGAAGCTAATGGACCATTGTTGTACCAAATAGAAAGGGACATCGGCCTTTTCAAACAAGGTAATCTTACCATTTCTGTATATTACACAAAGTTAAAGAAGTTTTAGGATGATCTAGCTAGCCTAGATCCAATACCTACATGCACTTGTGATGCTGCCAAAGCAATTATATCTAAAGAAAACACACACAGATTAGTACAATTCTTGATGGGTATAAATGAAGAATATGAGCATGTAGTAAACCAAGTTTCAAACGAGGAAGCAAAAATAACAACAACAGTGGGAGAAAACCATTCACTAAAAAGGAAGATAAATACTGTGAAAAATGTGAGAAGACGGGAAATACCATAAAGACATGCTTTAAGATACATGGGGTGCCCAACTGGTACAAGGAACTGACAAGGCAAAAAAATAAAGCTAACCTAGCCATAATCAGTGACACACCTATGGATACACAACAAGAAACTAATGAGTGCACTGAGAAGGTTGGATAGATCCCATAAGACATAGCCATCTTCATATAAGAGGAGATATCTAAAGCAATCAAAGGAAAGGCTACTAGAGATGTAAAATTAGGCTGACTGATAAACTTTGCAGGTAACAACACAAACCACACTCATGTTCATAATGCAGATAATGATTGCATATGGTTGGTTGATTTGGGAGCATTGTCACACATGGTCACAAACCTAGACTATTGCCATAAACATGAGATAAACAACATATACGAACCAATTACACTACCAGATGGCACCAAGCAACAAGTAAAGTACAAATGTTAGACTAGCATTGGTGACAAGATCACTCTTGATGGGATTATGCATATTCCAAAATTTTTCAAGAACCTATTATATGTAAATAAACTCACTACACAAAATGACTTTGCTGCAATTTTTGTATGAAACAAGCTATTTTTGTAAGACCTACGGACTAATAGTGTTATGTCAGCTATCGAGGCTAGAAGTGGATTGTATGAGTTGACTCACCGAAACCTATTTCCTCGAGACCTTGGAAGGTCCTTCTAGACTTATAGAACTAGGAATGTTGCTCTTAATGCTTCTATTTCTTTTGATGTTTGGCATAGTAGATTGGGGCATGTTTTCAAAGAAAAATTGAAACACATCAATGAGATCAAGTTTTCAAATTATCTCTCTTCTGATTGTCAAATTTGTCCTATGGAAAAACAACACAGGAAACCCTACCTTAAACATGAAATCCGAACCATCAAACCCTTTGAACTCCTACATTTAGACCTATGGGGACCCTATAGAATACCCACTTTAGATGGAGCATAATTTTTCCTAACCATCGTGGATGACTTCTCTAGAGTCACCTGTACCTTCTTACTTAAACACAAAGATAGCACATATCCCACAATAGCCCAGTTCATCAAACCATTGAAAAACAATACGACATAAAAATATTAAAGATACAAACAGAAAATGGGAGAGAGTTCATAAACAATGAATGCAGAAAGTTCTTTGCAGACATGGGAATATTACATCATAAAAGTTGCCCATATGCCCCACAACAAAACAGGGTAGCAAAGATAAAACACAAACATCTATTGAAGATAACCAGAGCCCTATTATCCACAGCAAGCTTACCTAAACAATATTAGGGGGAAGCCCTCCTCACTGCTACTTACCTCCTTAATAGAATCCCAACAAAAGTCCTGCAGTGGAAAACACCCTATGAGAGGTTACATAGACGAAAACTAACTTATAAACACTTAAAAGTTTTCAGGTGTTTAAGTTTTGCCCTTGATAAAACACCTAACAAAATGAAATTAGACCCTAGATCCTTAAAATGCATTGTCCTTGGATACATGCTAGACTATAAAGCCTACAAAGTCATGGAAATTAACACAAATACTATCTTCAATTCAAGAGATGTAACCTTTCATGAAAACAACTTTCCCTTTACCAACCCACAGACTAACCCAGAACTAGAACAAGTACCACTTTTCCCTTACAACACCACTGATGATGGTTCAGGCAGATTAAGTGACATACCAAGCTCATCAAACACACCATATATAGAAACGATACTAAGAACCGAAGAAACACTACCTCAACATACCCTACCACCAATCCAGAGACTACCATAAATCACAATATAAGAAGTCAAAGAACCCATACCACACCAAGATACCTTGATGATTATGTCCACCAAGCCTCTGCTCTTAACTCCACTTCTGTCCCTGATTCTGCTAATATCACTTTACAAGTTTGTGGTCCTGCAGGGATAGAAGGAGACTGAGTTAGCCTTCCAAATCATGCATAAACCAAGGTATAAGTAATTTATAGGTAATGTATGCACTACTTTCGAACCTCTATCTTATGAAATAGCAAGAAACTCAATGGGTTGGGTAAATTCTATGAATGAACAACTAGCTGCATTAGAAGCAAACCAGATCTGAGTATTGACGAAATTACCTAAGGGGAAGCGGGCTATAGCATCAAAGTGGGTGTACAAAGTGAAACACAACCTAGATGGCACTGTTGATAAGCTGAAATCAAGGTTGGTAGCAAAGGGATTCAATCAAAGGAAAGGAGTAGACTACTCAGAGGTGTTCTCCCCCGTAGGTAGGATTGTGACAATTAGGACATTCCTAGCTATAGCTACAATTAGAAAGTGGCCTATACTACAACGTGATATTAACGATGCCTATCTCCATGGCCACTTGGAGGAAGAAATTTATATGCTACCACCACAAGGTTATGCAAAAGCTAAGGCGGGAGAAGTTTGCAGACTGATGAAGTCCATTTATGGACTCAAACAAACAAGAAGGCAATCGCACAAAGGGTTGACCACAAAATTAAATTGTTTAGGTTTCAACAAAGCTGAGGCAGACCATTACCTCTACTGTCGGGACCCGATCCGTAGACCGGACCTCAACTGTTGGATCCGAGACCCAACTACATGGAACTTATACTTATCACACTTGCTTTGATACCATAGATGTCGGATCTCGTGACCCAACTGCTTAACTATCGTACTCCTGAAACCTTGCACTTACGACATTGCAGTGTTATAAGCTGTTGTTCCATAAAGGTGATGAGCGCACACTACCTAAACATCATAATCACATATTGACTTATTCATAACAAATATAGCTTAAAGTCTCAAGTTCGTATAGAGGCAAGAATCACCTCAGTCGGGGTTATATAACTCAAGATATGCTTCAAAAACCTAAAAGAGTTCATGCCCGAAACATGCTCTCTTAACTGGCCTCTCACTTCTTTTAATGCAAACTTTCTCAATTTGACTCCAATTGATACCAAATTTTATGGAGTGAAGGATATATGGCTTATAAATCCAATGGTTCAAGCGTCACTTCATTTGGAGGTCGTATGAGGGATTTATGCTCAAAACAATAGACCATGCTCACTTTCAAAATCCAATTGAAACTCTTTTGGCGCGATTGCCATAACTTTTAATCTAGAGGTCCAAACGTGTTCTTTCTTTCACCATTTGAAAGTAGACATCTAGATATACAACTCTTATGAAGACTACAAAACCAAATTCGGCCTCTAAAAAAGTCCAAAATGTCACTTTTCCCGTAGCTGTTCGTTAAACGGACAGCCCTGTCCGTTTAACAGACAGGTACGGGTGACAGGGTCCTAAATGGCTCGCAAATGTCCGTGGAAGGGGTGTTTTGGCACCCGAGGCTGTCCGTTTAACAGAAATTCGTGTCCGTTTAACGGACACGCCATTTTACAAAACTTCTAACCCTCTCACTTCAAAACCACTTGGAGCCCTCATCTTTCAACACTCATAACTTCTACCCTAGCCCAATAGGTATACTATACCCCATGGAAAGATAACAAGATGAACTACAATTCGATGAAGGATGCTAAGGCTAACTCCATCATTCATCAAGGTAAAACTCACTCAAAGGTCACTGCTCAATAAGACCAATGTAACAAAGAACATTAGCAACATGAAAGAATCGAATGTGTTCTAATCCTCATAACTTTTTAACCCTATCTCCAAATGAGACAAACGATATACCCTTAGAAAGCTCTGAAATTCTACTACAATATTCATGAAGACTTCCCGATCTAATTCAATCCTTAAGAGGGTCCAATACTGAGGCAAAGTTCTGTCAAATTTTAGGAAAATTTGACAGCACTTCCCTTGAAAATGCAACTAACCAATTTTTCAATCCTAATACTTCCACCTGCATAAAACTCAACATGCAACCTCATATAACATGTTTAAACTCTAAGGTATTTCCAAATACCATTCTAAGCAACAACCATACTCGTAATCATCTAACCATGTTCAAGCTACACAATGATGCTATTGTTTTGAAACATACATGGATTTTACAAAATACATTATAACTGAACATTCTTGCATTCATATGAAAATATAAGTTATTACAAGGCTTTAGAGGGCATTTCAAGCCCCTTTTACAACATGATTCAAAATACATTTCCAAAATGCTACTGTTTTCTTGAAATGCATATAAAGCATTGGTTACAACAAAATGACTTGAATTTCATCAAAAACAAAATCTTGAGTATGCCTTTTATGCTCATTCCTCAAATCGCGCTCACACTGGAGATGGGACGGGAAGGTGGGGTGAGCCACTCGTAGGTAACACGTTTATATTTAGGCTAATAAGCTACATTGCTTCATTAATCATACTTTTAGCACTTTGGTATAGCAATCATACAATCATGCATTTCATGAAATTTATCAATCTCAAAACACAATGTTCATGATCCATGAAATTTTCATTCTTGCAAACATATGCTTAACATGTAACACATAGCTGATGGTTCGAAAAGTCCACGGGTTACTGATGAGCTACACAAGTGTAGTCATATGCCGAGAGTCCAAAAGGAACATCCTATGCCACTATCGGGCAGCCGGGAGAAGGCTATACTGGTCAACGTGCACGTGACTTTGCTGGTGGACTTAACTAACCCACATAACACTGAATTTCATGCATAAAAACTGGACTTGTCTTGTCCGCTAGCTGATTTTCTGAAAATGGATTTTCATGCATCCATAAAGCTGATTCTTGAAATAATATATTTCATGCTTAGCTCACATTTCATGATCTCATTCATGCTCATTCAATTCATGGCAATTTCAAGCAATATCATATACTAATCAATTTCTCACATAATGGCAATCACAATTCAAGTTACACACACTTCAAAACTCAATCAATACTCATTCCAAGGTAGTTGGAAAACATTTATTTTCCTTAGTTGAGATAGTATTTAAAGCATTACTAACATAAAGATAAAATGAAACCCACCTTATAACTTGCTAATTCCTTGCTAAATGGAGCTCCTCCTCTCGCTCTTCTCTCTCTCTTGCTCTTCTTCAAGAGAAAATAAAACCCAAATCAACACAAATCCAATAGAAATTATATAAACCTCTTTCATGAAATTAGCTTGAGAATCACTATACCCATTTGATTCTTAAACCTTCTACACCAAAATCCAACTAAAAACCAACTCTTAAAAACTTAACTCACTACAACAAAAAGACACATTTCGCGTCATCTTCATTTAAGGCGTCGCGAATTGTAGAGATTTGCCACGCCTTTGTAGACGCCGATGAGAGATGGGAAAATTGGCGTCGTTGGATGCGAGCGTCGTTGAAAACCTTTGTTTTTACCTCGTTTAAAAAGTAGGGCGTGGTAATTACTATCCACGACGTCTTGGAGAGTTAGGCGTCGGGAAAGGAGAGAGAAAGACGACAACGTTTTCTAATTTTAATCTCCGCCTCGAAGCATATGAGACGACGTCGCATAATCTGCGTAAAATGAAGAAATTTTGAGTCGCCGCCTACTTTCCTCTCCTCCTCCCGATACATTGCCTCTGCTTCCTCTCCTCCCGCCGATATCACCGTCCCTTCCCTCTCCTCGGCGCCGTCGTGATACTGCGAAGTTAGGATCTCCGTCGAGCCACCGTCCTTCCTCTCCTGGAGCCACCTTTCTCATCTTCGTCGCGCCTTGGAATCGTTGAGCGACTCTTCACCGATTAGCGTCCTACGCCGTCGTTGAGGTAAGTAATTGAAGTTAATTGACGCCCTTCGATGGGGATGCTATCGGCGTTTCAATTGTTCAAGTAATCTTTTAGTTTCTTCCTCTTTTATGTTTTAAGATTTTCGATGTTAACATTTATGGCATTGTGTAGACAACAAACTCGAATCTGCGGATATCCGAACTAGATATCGATAATGATAGTGATAGAGTTAGATATAGATATACATTATCGGGTTGTTAGCAGGAGATAGATACTTGTTAGAAGTTGGTTAGGATAAGGAGATATAAAAGTATAGTTTATGAGAGAAGAGATCGAGGCATTAGTTTGGAAATATCTCGGGAAGTTTTCTTGAGATTGTAAGGAGTTGTCCTTGGAAATATCTCAAGTCCACAAAATTTTCAACTTGCGTTTAGTTCATCTACCCACTGGCTTGCAATATTAATTGGCCCTATGCACTGTTCTATTTCATCCATAGTTGAACATATACCGTCTCATACTAGGCAACATTAAATTACTTAAATTACTCTATGTTCTATTGATTAGTGCTTCAAATCTTCCAAAATTCTTCTTATTTAAATGGAATGACATACAATCGATATTGTTGCTACATTCAGTTTCTATAATTGAAAAGGTTGTACAATCTACTTCTTTGAAGTTTATAGGATAGCTTTAGGCCTAAGGCTACATATGAATCCTACATTTTAAAAGTGGCTTGTTTTAATCTTCAGGAGTTTGAACATGTTCGAACATGGGATAGGATAGAATCTGTTTTTTTGTTCTGTTTGAACAATTTAGTTTCTAGTAGCATTAAATGTGTATCTCTCTTCACTTCATATAGCAGCATTAAATGTGTATGATTTTCTTTCCTATGGCCTTTTATCCCTCTAAATGGATAACTTAACAGTGCAAACCTCTTTAACATTTTAGGTTGCTAATCCTACTACTGCAAAAGATCACTAATCGTGGTGTCATTTGAAGTGGAGCAATATCTAGAGGTAATTATCCTTTCTTTGCATTTGTTTTATTTTGGAGTAGATGTTTGTTGTTGGCATATTGTTGGCTGGTTCATCTTTTGTTAGGACTAATAAGGTCCATTGAATTCAATTGTTTTCAATAATGTAAACATACATCTAAGTAGCAATTGTGACCATAAACCAACCTACAATGCAACATGGTATAAAAGCCTTAAAATAATTAGAAGCAGTGCATTTTTCATGCATCTCTTATAAACTTTAACATCTTTTCATGTATTTGCACCAAGTTGACCATTTTATCTTTGACAATCCTGTTATTCTTATAAAATACATCATCTATTTCATCACCTTTTATAAAAACTAGGTCCATATGATGTAATTAGTTGTAAATTTAAAACATAGATGTTAAATGAATTAGAATAGAGTGAGTTGGATAAAACATACTTATTTTTAGCAAGATCGTGTAGAAATTAGTGGATAATAATATACTAAATATTGGTATCCTAAGGCAGATAAAATTGATAAGTGATTATGATTATCGAAATTAGTGTGTTGATGCAGATCAAGAATATAGTCTTGATATAGATAGGAATTTATAAGCAAAGAGCCTAGAGAGAGGTTAAGAGATATGGAATGATATTGTGATGGTATCTTTGGAGATATAGGGTAGAAAATATTAGCGAAGAAGATGATAACCCGAAGAAAAGGGAAGAGTACGGCTATAAGGGTGCATAGTGCACACTACTTAGGCACTAGAGTTACTACTTCATGTGAGATAAGCAACTCAGGTTTTTGCATAAGAGATGTTGGTAATAATGATAATAGGCTTCACTTTCACTGCCAAATCAAAGTCTAAAAGTTATTGCCTTCCTTTCCGACATATTTGTCTAAAGTTGATAAAGAGAGAATGACACTGACTATTAACAATTTTGCCTAGAAACAAACATCCTCAGCATCACAGTGTATCGTTTCCTTACGGTGTATGTGTGTGAGATCTCTGATTGAACAAAACCCGATGTAAATGCATGATAAGGAGAGCAAAATCTCATGATGGAAGTGTCAGTATCAAAGAACAAAACACTGCAGTGCTAATTCTGGATTTTTTTCCACTTCTGTTTTTGATTTACAGCTTGAAGTGGTTCAGAAAACTTCAGCCAGAGCATACAATCTTCTCATTGTCTTCAATATACTCACCAGGTATTTGTTAAATATTGGAGTACATGTTTAAGTATTGATTATTCTTATGTGTTTCTTTTTCATGATTGTTTCACTAAATTATGAAAACGCCTTCTAGTTTTTTATTTGTCACAATATGTTGCTTGAACACTTTAATATGTGAAGTGACTAAGGTTTAATGAATTATTGCATTAAAATTCTTAGATCCTAGGAAGGACAATGGACTAAATCGAATATAAGCTCATGTGATTACGTTAGTTAGTTTCAATGATCTTTCTCATTTTTAAAAGGCAACATATATAAAACCTTTAGTGCTCAAGTAATTAGGGTTAATTTGATTAGTTAATTGCTAATTAATATGACTAAGGAGAGATAAGAAAATAGTTAAAATGATGAATATAAGTTTTAATTGAATTATAATTGTATAGATGATACAATGATAAACTAATTTTGATTAGTGCGCACGAGTTAGAATAAGTCCGAGGAGTAAGATCAACTTGTAATGGAATAGTAGAATAAGAATCAATATAATGTAAAGAATGAGTAGGAATATTAGATTGCACTTAACGCTCACAACACAATTGCTTCTCTTTCACTCAAATGCGGTTCTCCTCGACCTCAAAAGCATTCTGCATGCGCTTGTCGTCGTGAGAATCGTTGTCAAATAGCACCTTCTTCTTGTCATAGATGTCAATGAGCTTTCAGAGCACCATATAGCTGGTATATGTGTTAGTTGTACCCATTACAAGCATACGATATGTTCTCCTTTACATGATGGGAATTATTATGTTAAAGCGCTTAAACGGAAAAAATTAGTTTTCCGTCTTGAACATAATGTTCATTTAGGTGCGTAGTAAACCCGTCCCCATCCTTCGCTACTAACATAACATAATGTTCTCCATCTTATACAGAATTAATAGGTATTTGTTGCTCTATGGACAAGAGTTGGATGAAAAGTGTAAGGGTTTCTCGTGAATACATTGATGGAGTTAGGATGTTTATGAGTTTTGTGGCTGGAAAAAGGGCAAGAGTGTGAGATTTCATGCCTCTTGCACGTTGTATGAATTGTTATAAGAGGTCTCGATGAATGTTGTTGAACATTTAATGCAATTCGGCATGGACCAATCATACACCCGTTGGGTTCTGCATGGTGAAGCCGCAGAATATAGATTTATCTCTAGGGAAGAAAGGTTTGGCGCAACAAATGTAGACGTAGGTGGGACAGGCATTGATATTAATGAAGGTGATGGTGATGAGGAGGATGATGGGATGCAAGATTTGCTTGATGATGCATGTAGCGCCCCCTTACCATAGGGTATCCACCGGAACACCCGTAGGTCATTCCGATACATATCCTACGACAAGAGACCACTACTGACAACAACCACGACACTCCTCATGGCATCACAATCATAAGACAGTAATAAGAAATTGACCACTTTTTAAAACCAAATTGGATTCCATTTCATCCACTTAAAACTCAGTAATTTACAAACTGTCAATATGTTTAGTTTACACATGCTCCAAAACACTACTCACTAAATAACACACTGAAATGCACAAAAGACAGATCTAACTATAGGTCTCCAAAAGAAAGCTCAGCTGACCGACCTTTGAGCCATCTCTTCTCTCGCCAATCCACAGTACACGGCTCTACAGTCCTGAGGGAGCTATCTGTCTATGCTTAGGCCTGAAAAATAAATTGCAATTTTGGATGAGTTTGCGAACTCAATGAGAAACCATCATCGATGGTTCTCCCAATTCATGCATCACATAAGCATGATACAGTACTCATTCAATAATTATACAAAACACACGATTGAAACAATCACAGTACACTTATACAGTATACAGACCACAGAAAAGTGTATAAAGAACCAGCCAAAACATTTCCAAATATTCAGTCCAGTATGTAATGCACATGTGACTCTTTTCCAGTTCATTTCAGTATTGTGACCGAGCGCATAACAGTGATCAGTATAGACGCGTCTGGGGAGAATTATCTCCCGTCGAGCTCGAGGCTCGGTTCAAGATATCGAGCTCTAGGCTCTCAAAGATCTGATGGCGTCTCGGTTCACAACTTTCCTTTTAACAGTGGGATGCATTTGTGCATGAATGCACATGTTTCATAGCAGTAAATATGATAATACACAGTCCAAATATTCAGTCCAATTAGACAGTTGCCTCACGTAAAGCACAATCAGTAATGCCACATATAATCCACGTAATCCCCGTAGGGCAATCAAATCACAGTTATAATCACATAGATTGGAATAACCAACTAGGTTACTCACCTAATAACTTCCACGCTAGCCGGAAGTCTCGCCAAGTACGTGGAACGACGGTCCACTTGAGCCTCTATAGCAAGTTAAATGAATAACCATTACCATTGGTATAAATGACTAAACAATGCACATGAAATCAAGTAAAAAATGTATAATGCATGTTCATGGCATTCCGATCTTAATCCAATATTTTCCCAAAATAAAATTCTATCAAAATTAGAAATCCATTAGCTACCGACGGTGCGCAATTGGACTCTATAGTCCCCATTTAAATAAAACAATGATTCACCGTCCGTTACCAGGGGCTACGCCAAATTCCGCCTAAAATCCGAATCTCTCAGCAAACGGTTAAATATTCGATGAACTCCGATGCCTCAAGAATCAGGTCAATCGGACGCCGACGGAAAAGTTATTCACGAAAGAACCCAAAACTCAACAATGTATATTTTTATATATAACCTTATTTCCCCCTTTTATTTTCTGATTTCCAACCAAACTTCCAACACCCATAACTCTTCCTACACATTTCTGAAAAATGCAAACTATACCTTGTTGGAAAGATAATGAAACCCTCTACAAGTTTCATGAAGACCATAAAAATCAATTCCAACCCTAAGGGTGTCAAATACCCTATCAAACCTTCTGCCTACTCAATTTCCCTCAACACAGGGCAGTACAGTGGCAATTTCATAACTCACTGATTCTTCAGTAATAAATTACCAAAAAAATATGATCAATAATTTCACAATGTCCTCTACAACTTTCATGAACAACCCAAAATCAAATTTTATTTCTAAACAAGTCAATTAATTCATTCAATGTTACTGTCCCTGAAATCCTCCAATTTGGGCAGTAACCTTATAACAAGCATAACTCCCTGTATACAAGTCAGTAAAATCAGAACTTTATATCCCTGAAAAGATAACATCTCAAACTTCAATTTTCATGAAGCACTCATCATCCAATTCCATCTCTATCAATTTCAAAACTGTTATAGAAGCTACTGTTATGATCAGCCATTCATAACCTGATGGAGGGTCAATTTTTGAAAAATCATAACTCCCAATTCTGACTTCTAAAAATTACTCACCATATATCATTTTCAAGGTAATTTCTTCCTCTAAAATTCTTCAGAAGCTCACTCACACCAATTCAGTCCACATAAAATGTTAAAATTGCCTCCAATCAGTAAACTCACAAAATCACACTTAAGCTAGGTTTCATCCAAAATGCTCAAAACCAGTCATTAGTAATCAATTCATATCTCCCAATATACAATTCTAAAATATCAAGATCAGTAGCAATGGAAAGATAATTCAATATGCTACAACTTCCATAAAGACTATTTTCCTAATTCCATCTCAATTAATTCATAAAATCAACAAAGTTCATATGTTGTGGTTTCGGTTACTGTTCACAGGCAATGGAACAGTAACTTTCCATGCAAAATTCACCCTTCTATCATTGAAATTCAACAACACCTATTTCACCCTAAATTGAAGCCAACATTCCAAAGTTTCAGTGGCCACTAACCTTACCTCATTTGCATTTCTACACAATAAGTTATGAATAAATCAGTAACATCAATTTCAACCCTAACTTTCCAGATTTAATGTTAACCTTAGTTCTAACATTTCCAATGCCTTTTTCACATCACTAGACATCCAAATAAATACAAATTAAATATTACTACAGTCATGCATATACTAGGGCTAATACTGAAAATTGGCAGCATTAAATTCCTCAATTCATATACTCAAATAATCATCCATACTCAACTCAAAATCAAACCATATCATTAATTTCAATACATCTTCACCTAGCCTCATACCCATTTCTTCAAATCATAATAATCATCACTTTAATGCCTACATGAACCTAATACATGCTTTAAACCCTTTTATTAATCACTCCTCACTATCATGGCATTTAATTCCTTATGCAAATCTCATTTAAAACTCAAACCTTAAATGAAAACTTACCTAATACAAAACCTCCTTCAAGCTTCAATAACCAACTTCTAACTCCTACACCAAGGTACCAACCTCCTTCCCTTCTCAAGTATGCACAATACTCATCATCTAGCTTTGATGGATTAAGAGATAGTAGCTTGAAGTTATGGAGAAAGTTGAGAGAAGAGTAAAATTTCGATGGTTTGTAAGGAAGAGTGGAGTTTCGGATGAGTTTAAAACCAAAAGCCTTAAAACAATTCATCTTCCTTCCTTCTTTAAACACACACACGTCCGAGAGAGTATTGAGAGGGTGCATTAAATGTTGCTTTTAAATGGCAAATTGTGATTGGCTTTCAATTCAAAGAAAAGTCAAAGTATCATTTTTTTAATCCGGACCAAAATTTTACTCCAATTAACTCCAATAACCCTACTTTCAGTCCCAAAATAATATACCCAATATTACAGTACCAGTGGGTAGCGATTTTTGCTATCGAGAATCGACCGATTCGCCAATTGGCGATTTTTCCGGTCCGGGAATTGTCTCCGGAAAAATTTAGAAAAATCCCTAAAAATGTAAAACAACTTATGGTGCAGTCCAAATAATTTTCCAAACTCAATTACTCCATTAATTTCATAAAGAAGTTCAATTTAAAACCTGCCGAAAATGTCATGAATGCATGTATCTGTGTGCATGTGCAACCAATCAAGAATCGAGAAGGCTATATGTTGTATGCATGCCGAGATATAATTTAATATCCCGAACCCGTCCTAATTACCAAAATACCCTTTTCCTATAGGAGAGGGGATGTTACAATGCGGGTACTTTCTTAAATGATTGTCCAATTAATCAGACTAAGGAGTCCTCGACAAAGCGCTGACTAATCTATGATGGGTGGCTTGCAAGAATTGTTGAGTAAAGTCTGCTCAAGAGTTGTATCCGGATGTAAGAATTTCACTAAGTTGTCGTTTATAATAAAGTTGCTTCATTTGAAAGTATACAACAAGTGGAGCAATAAGTCATTTGACATGTTACTTGCTCTGCTTTGAAGGATGTATTACCTAATTGTCAATCTTTGCCAAGTCCTATTATGAAGCAAATCAATTTCTAAGGAGCCTAGCTTGGGTTGTGGTCGATACATGCATGTAAATGCGATTGTTGCCTGTATTGGAAAGAGTATGGGAATTGGAAAGTTGTCCCAGTGTGGAACATCAAGATGGAGAATTAATGATGGCGAGGGTAAGAAGATACCACATAAAGTATTGCGGTACTTTCCATTAACCTCCAGATTACAACGATTATTCATGTCAAGTAAGACCGCTAAATGATGATGTGGCATAATGATAGGCCTAAAGGTGACAGTAATAACATGGTTCATCCTTCGATGGAGAAGCTTGAAGAGCTTTGATGAGCTATATCCTGAGTTTGCTAGAGAACCACGTAATGTGAGACTAGGGTTAGCAATGTATTTGATTCAATCCACATGGTAATTTGTCGATTTATATAGCGTGTGGCCTGTTGTTCTCTTGGCATACAATTTACCCCCATGGATGTGTATGGATGAGTCATTCTTTATGCTATCGTTGGTTATTTTCGTCCAAAAGCGGTCGGTAGAGACATTGACGCCTATATGAGACCACTACTAGATGAGTTAAAGATGTTATGGAGGATGGTTTTGATGTTTTGATGTTTCAAAAGGAGAAAAGTTTGATTGCATGCAGCTTTAATGTGGACTATTAATGACTTCCCAAAGATATGGTACTGCTTCGGGTGGAGTACAAAGGCTACATGGCATGTCCTGTTTGTAACAAGGACACTCCTTCTTGTAAGTTAAGTAAGATCGATACCTAGCCATCGTCGTTTCCTTCCTTATAATCACCCATGGAGGAAAAGCAAGAAGTTTGATGGCAAGAGTGATCATCTACCATGCCTAACTTACCAGATGGGATGATATGGTGGAACAATTAAGTCATATTCAGAATATATGTTATGGGAAGCACCCAAAGAATAAGAGGAGAAGGAGATTGGAAGGAGAGTTGAATTGGAATAAAAAGTATTCTTTTGAACTACCATATTGGCATAAGTTAAGATTAAGGCATAACCTTGATGTCATGCATATAGAAAAGAATATTTGTGACAATATCCTTGGTACCTTAATGAATGTTGAAGGTAAAAGCAAAGATACAATCAAGGCGCGACTTGATTTGGAAGATATGAATATTCAAAAGAATTACACTTGATAAGAGCAACTGATGGAGCTATTGTTGGAAAACCTCCAGCATGCTATACAATGTCTGCCGATGAGAAGAAGAAGTTTTGTGAGTTTGTAAAGCAGGTGAAGTTTCCAGATGGTTACGCATCGAATATATCTAGATGTGTTAATGTTGATGAGAGGAGGATTAGTGGACTTAAGTCCCATGATTGTCATGTATTGTTACAAAGCATTCTACCATTAGGAACGCGTTCTATCTTGAATAAAGATGTGATGTGTGTTTTAATGGAGTTGGGGACTTCTTTCACGAATTTGTGTATTTAAGATTGAATAAGGATCAGTGTATGAATATGTGTCATGAAATAACTTGTATCTTATGCAAGCTTGAAATGATATACCCACCGGCATTCTTTGATGTGATGGTACATTTGGCGATTCATTTGCCAAATGAAGCCTTACTTGGTGGACCGGTTGTGTATAGATGGATGTATCCAATTGAGAGGTATTATTTAAATTGATGTTATGACTTTTAAGATTTGAGTAAATAGTGGCCTATCTAATTATGGTTAATCATTTGTTCAGATTCCTAGGTACACTAAAGGATTTGTTAGAAATAAAGCACGTCCTAAGGGTCAATTGCAGAAACGTATGTTGTTAAAGAGTGCATGACATTCGCTCAATGTATTTAAAAGGAATTGAGACCAACTTCAATGTGCGTAGCGCTTCAATGATATGGTTGATGGTAGTGACATATCGGTATTCTTTCAACAATGTAAACCGATTGGTGTTGCCAAAACAATTGCTCTTCCTACAAATGAGCTAGATATTGCACATTGGTATGTGCTAATGAATTGTCAAGAGATTAGGCCCTTTATCGAGTAAGTTTTTCTAACCCTTTGGCAAATTAAGATATGTCATAAGTTTAGATGGTGATATAATATTGATTGACTTTAATATGATTCATAGTGAGCACATGGATGAGCTGAGGCAACAAAGTCCATTGCATGTTGATAGGAGACATAGAGAACAATTTTGTCAATGGTTAAAGCGTCGGGTGAGCAGAACGTTTGTACGTGGTGTTAACTAATAATTATATATTATTAACTATGAATCATGTCTTCATATAGATGACGACAGTAACTAGCTCCCGTGAAGGAAATATGTTTGAGTCTCTCTATGCATTGGCATGTGGACCTCATAGCTTGGTACAAAAGTATTCTGTATGCAATACAAATGGCATGCGATTTCAGACCGAAGTCCGTGATGATGCGAAGGATTACACAAAACAAATGTGTGGCGTTGTTAGGAAATTATGGGAAGATGATATAACATTTTATGGGATGCTGATAGATATTATAAGGCTTGAATATGTTCGAGGTAAAAGTGTTGTGCTTTTCAAATGCAAATGGTACGATCTTGGCAGTTCGAATATGAGGGTCAGCGGCATTCTAAAAAGCATCAACGTTACTAAGTTCTGGTTCAAGGATGACCCATTTGTTTTGGCAAACCAAGCAAAGCAAATTTATTTAGTTGAAGACTTGTTACATGGTTCAAATTGGCGGATTGTTCAAGAATGTGAAGTTAGACGTGCGTATGATATCCCATTGCATGAATGAAGAAGATGCAGATGACGTTGAGGAGTCTTCTGATGTTCGAGTGGATCTCGAGGAATGTTCCTTAGAGTTTTTAGATCGGAATGATATTGCTTATGATGTAATAAATAATGTTGTGGTGAATTCTGAGCAACGTTTGAATGACGATTTCGATGACTTAGAGACAAGCAATAGTGAGAATGAATGTGATATTGTATACGAAGATGAAACTGATGACGATGATGAATAAATTATTATTATGCACTTGCACCTTTGTTGATCTATATTCGCCTCGATGACATGTGATATTATTAAAGTCGATCGTAAATGTGATGTGAACCAATGGAGGAGTCTTATTATATTTATTAAAGTTGAATATTTGTTGAAAGTAATAAAGCAACATCACAAGTAGAGGAATTCATAACTAACCAAACGACCAACAAATATACTCATCAAAAGCATCAACCAACGTAGAGGACTTCATAACCCTTCTTCTTCAACTTTTCAATTATCTATTCTTTTGTGTTTCATGCATTAAATTGGTTTAATTTTCGTTCTTATAGCCATTAATCCCTCTAAATTGATAACTTTCACATTGCAAATCTCTTTATCATTTTAGGTTGCCATTCCTATCTGTGGTGTAATTTGAAGTGGAGCAATATCGAAAGGTAAGCATTACTTTGGTGTGATACTTGTAATTGATGAACATTATTATATCATTTTGTTTGATTCTTAACTAATTCAGATTAGTTAATGGACAAGTCAACTTGAGTTTTGAACTTCAAGGTCATGTAGATGTTTAACAATAACCTCACAAAATCAGCTTCTTTGCCCTATTCAAGTTGTGGTTTCATATTCTGCTTATAACTTCTTGTTCTTCAAATATGAACTTTAACAATTTGCTAATGGAAAAGGAATTTAAATATGAGCTGATACATATTATAATAGGTAATGAGCAAGTTAGGTATGCCTAAACATCAATTGCATCAACCATATAGAGGACTTCATAACCCTTCTTCTTCAACTTATCAATGAATATGCAATGTTTGATGCCACTAATAACCTTTTGTTTATGTAGTGTTTAATGGAAACTCCTTTGATCCATTCATCTATAGGTATATTATTAGGTTAATTAGTACCATGATTTCCTAAACTGCATCTTCTAACTGAATATACTTTCTAAGACCTTTGATCCATTCATCTGTAGGTATAGTAATGAAGTCTACTTTCCTTTGATGATATTTATTGCTTCATTTTATAAGATTTTGCAAACTCAAGCTGGAAATATTAGTATGACATATTCCCATAATTGCATTCCAAATACCTAAAGTAAAATGAAAAGCAAACAATAGATGCTCTATAATTTCAATAGCCTAATTGTAAAGCACACAAGAATCAGTTAGTGTAAGGAATTTCCTCAGTTGATCTATATTGCTTAACTTCCCCTTAATAGTAAGCCATAAATATTGTTGTGCATTAAAAGCTGGTTAGTATGTAATGTGCTGATTTTGCAATCCTGTTTAAAGTTCCATGTGCTGATTTTGCAATCCTATTTAAAGTTCAACAATGCATTAGTTTAAAGTTCATGAAATTTCAACAATGCATTAGTTTAAAGTTCTTCAATGTATAGACTTCTCACATTTCATGGTTCTTCAATGGCTTTCAATCGCTGATTTTGCAATCATGTTTAAAGTTCAACAATGCATTAGATAATGTATTTGTGTTGTGAAAATCTGAACTTGCCTTCTCAACTCAATCGTAACCCTTGTATCATTCTACATACAAGCTTTTACTTTATAAACATAGCTGGATTTGTAAACATCTAGATATCTTGAATTGCACATCTTGAAACATCTAGATCTTGAATTGCATAAAGAACAAAAACAGATTATCTTGCATTCTTGAGATGAAATTGGGATCTTGAATTGCATATAGTTGTCGAATTGCACATACTATGACGAAATGGTTTAAGCAATAAAATTGGTTTCTCTCTTTGTTTCTTAAGTGTCGAATCTGAAACAACTTGAAGTTGTGCTCACCTCAAGGTGATTTCTTGATTATACTTCCTTTTGATTTCAAGTCATACATTGTTGACCTTTTCCGGTCTGCGATCTTGATATGGATTGAGACTTTTTATGCCATCGATGGCGTTGGTCGGCTTTCTTGATGCTTTGGTTGATTACTTGCGTAGTCAAGCCTAATCATGATTATTACCATTAAGTGCTCTTCATATTCTTTCTTTGATTTTATGTTCTACAGTTCATAAACCAATAATTTTTGTGTATTTTTTCGACATAGAATCAAAGAACAATCATATAAGATTTGTTTATTGGGAAAAGTTGGAGCGGTTGTGTGATTAGTCCAGATGGATGGGAAAAGTGGTATCTTCGATGTCTTAGGGATGACTTGTTTAAGTTGTGGTGCCTTAACTTACGTGATATCAAGAGTGTGTTTGAAAATCAGCACACGATTTATACATTATGCTTACGATTTATGCCATCTTTGTGAAGCATTTGTTGTTAACAATTTTCTTATTCAATATTCTGCATTGGCTGGGTATTTGAATTACTTTCTGTGTATGACAAAAAGCTTCAACATAGCTGGAAATGCATAATGTATGTAAATTTTATTAATTGTATATTAGCTACAACATAGCTGGATTTGTAAACATCTAGCTCTTCATTCACAAAGAACATCTAGCTCTTCATTCACAAAGAACATCTAGCTCTTCATTCACAAAGAACATCTATCAACAATCTTGGGGAAACTCCAGAAACATACAACATATATTTCTATATTTTCATTTATAGAAACATACAGTTATTGAAAGCATTCATGAAAACTAGGAATTTATAGAAACATACAACATATGTTCCTGTTCTTGAAAGCTAATTTTAGCAGCCATGGACTTCTATATTTTCATTTTCCACCATATGTTCCAGGACTTGATTCCACCATTTTCAGTAAATTCATGTAATAAGCCTCATCTCTTTTACGCAATTAAGATATAATGCCCGATGTTCAAACAAAATGGTCTCAAAAGATGAGGATATAAGTTTAGCATCAAACATTACTTCTTTTGAAGTTGAAAATTTCAATGCTTCGTTGCAGGAGAGGAACTTCATAGACATTACACGAAAAACAGGAAAACCAAGAAAATCTCCCAGCTTCTTTTCGGAGTTATCACAAGCACGTAAGTTCCTACACGTATGTAATTTTAGACTAGTGAAGAAGTTGAGAAGTAGCCATAGAATGATGATTCTATGGCTAGACATAAATGAAATCTAAAGCATTACTTTAGATGATACTTAAGAATTGATGAGCATTATTAAATGAAATCTAAAGCATTATTGCTTTCCATATACCCTTCTCTTGCAATATTGATGTCATTGCTTACCAAATTAGATACCAAGCCTTTTCTCGAAAGTTCAACAATGCATTAGCATAAAGTTCATTCTTGAAAGTTCAACAATGCATTAGAATAAAGTTCTTCAATGTCTAGACTTAAAGCTCATGCATATGCCAGCAAATGAGTAATAGCATAGACTGATCTCCATGTACAAAAGGCTCATAAAAGGAAATATAATGCAAACTAACCCTTTTGTGAGAATTGCACATCATTGTATCTAATTTTGATTGTCTTTATGTTGAAGTTCACAAAGAACAAAAACAGCATAGATAATGCCAATCATCTAGCTCTTCATTCAAAATCAGTCTATAATCTTCCAATGATCATCATCATACAGTCAACTTTGATGTAAATAACTATGTATGATAGATATAAGAGCAGTTTTGATACAATGTAGGATAGATATTTATGGAAGTTTTGTGCAGTGTCTTTAATTTGCAGGAATATAGATGATTACTAACAAACTATATTTCTAGAATTTAACCAAGTTATATTCTCTAATCTAACTCATAACTTCTCTAACAAAATAAATTCTAACAGATGATATATTCTACATAGGTCATGATATATTCTATGATGATATATTCACTTGGCAATAGGAATACTTACCCAAAAGGAATACTTCAAATGTTTATCATTTCTTTTCTTTATTATCAAATGTTTTTGTTCTACCTAATGGATATTTGCAGGTGAATCCATGGGACCTGGTCTACCCAATAAGAAGAATAAGGCTACACCAAGTAGCTTAGTTCCTACACAAACGATCCACGATACAGTGCATCAGCCTAATTGGAAGTGCAAATTAGTGAACTTAACGATCGTACACAACCACATAATAAGGCACTGCACCTGCACTGCACCTCCACTTGCACTACACAAAGTGTAAGCTCAAACCCATTCACTTTCCTAACCTACTACAACACCAAGAGAAGGAACATCTATGCCTAGTATTCGTCGAGAGATAAGTATGAACAAATTATGAACATGCGATTTAATATGAGTTCTCCGTCAACTTCAAGAGATGCCTCGAAGCTACTCAAGAGATGCGCCCGACTTCTAATCATCGACTCCAAGACTTACGAAATACTTCTCTTGTTGGCTCCTCTTCTACAAGCACTGCAGGTATGATCTTAATATTAATTATTAACATTAATTTTAGTTATTAACATTGTTATATGTTAATTATACATTATTCCTTTCCTATTTTAGGATCCACGACTAATGCAAAGAAAACAAGGGGTTTTACAAAAGGACACGGATTAGCAAAGATTAATAAGGCAATTGGTAAAAAATTGGAGATAGAGATCTCCCTCATCAAGGACGATCGACCAACTCCGCATACCGCCAAATTATCTAATGAGATTGGTCTGGTATCCCGAAATTTCTTACCTATGAGAACAAAATTTTCAAAAATTACTAATGAGGAATTGGACATTGCATTTGATAAGTTAGACGAAGTATTGTAAACTAATCCTATTTGTCGTGTTTTCCACATGATTAAAGTATTGATCAATAATTATAATTTTTCGCAAAGAAAAGTCGGACGCCAAGGAATGAGGACCCATAAAGTACATCGTCTTTGTGAAGAGGTTTCTTTCTTTAAGGTCTAAAGATCAAAGGTATAATCTAAAAAGCATTTTACCAAGCACGGAAAGGATGTGAAGCGGATTCTCATCACAAATGGCGAGTGGATGGATTTGTGCGAGTATCGGGAGCAATCGTTATAAAGGTTAGTTTTTTTAGTTAAACTTTATTTAACAACTTCTTTGATAATTAATTATATTTTGGTATTTATGAGTTGTGAGTTATAGATGTTATAATAGATTTTATTCCGTGTATGATTAGGAAAAAGTCAAAAGCTAAAATGGCAAGGAGTCGGGTCAAATGTCCACTCAAACTCCAGCTCCAAGGCCTTTGTAGCTATAATGACATGAGATTGTGAGTTATTATCTTTAAATTATATTTTACTTTGATTGACATTTTAAAATTTATGAAAAAATTACTAGTAATATATTTCTTTACAATAGACCGAGGGAAGGAGAAGAGTGTGACCGGATGAAGCTATGGTATCACACTCATTATAATGAAACCAAAGATCAATGGACAACTCCTAATGCAAAGCAAAATGGGTGAGTACATAGTTCATTTACAAATATTTGCTACATGAGAATGTGTATGTAATTTATTCTTACTTTTCTAGAATTAATGTGTCATGAAATGACACATTCAATAAAACAAGGTCATCCCATAACAAAGGATGAAGTGTGCGACAAAGTCTTGGGTACAAGATCGATTACATTGTTGGCATGGGAATTGGGCCTCACCACAAGTGGAATACTTAGGCCGAAAGAGACTTTGAGACTAATTAGAGGAGTCAAAGAGGGCTCATCAGAGTCAATGAGGGCTAATCAGAGTTACGATCTCAAGTCGATGAGTTGACTAAACAATTTCAAGAAATGAAGGATCGATTAACTTCACAAGTCTAACAACAAAATAAGCTCTTGCAAGTTTTATCTTCTACACATAATGTTCATTTAGACTAAACATGTTGATATATTAAACACTTATGACGCGTTTACTTTATTTTAATTATCTTATTATGACATGTTTGGGAATTGCGCTTAAATAATAAGTTGTTTTTTTTGCATGTATTCAATTCTTATTATACATTAACAATTATTAGAATTAATGATATATTCAAAAATTGATACATTGTTAAATAAATTTATTCATAAGCAATTTTTATTTTTACTAACTCATTAATAATTTACAAAATTGATAAATATTAAATTTGCAAAAATTATAAAACAAATTTAAATTCAAAATTAATTATAATTCATATTTATTAAATTCAATTTTTATTCAGAAATTGAAATTTACACAAATAATTAATTCAAATTGATTAATAATTAATTTTGCAAAAATAGTTTAAATAAATATTCAGTTAATTATTAATTATTAATTATTAACCAATTTACGACGCTCATATAGGAGGCGTCGTGAAAAAATTTTCACGACGTCTTCTAGCGTCGGCATAACAATCGCTTATCGACGTGCACGAAGACGCCGATAAAGGATTGTTATGCCGACGCTAGAAGACGCCGAAAATTTCTTTCTACGACGCCTTCACGCACGTCGTAAAATGCCGGTTTCAACTGTGGACGCCTACTCGGACTTCGCTAACTATGTAAACTTTTAGGACGTCTTTGTAAACGTCGAAGAATATCCGCCCTTCAACGACGTGTTACAACAGACGTCGTAGATCACCAATGCTTACCCTACCTTCCACGACGTTGTTTGCGACGTCTTAATAGACGTCGAAGATAGTGTTCTACGACGGGAAATTTGCTTTACCGACGTTTAAAAAACGACGCAAAAGGCCTCCTTTTCTTGTAGTGACTTACCTTAGATCTTGACTCAACCCAAGAGTTTCTTGGCTCAAAAGGTAGCTTATCTTTTCCTCTTCACTTTTTCTTCTTGCACTTTCTTCAAAAACTCTCTAAATCTCAAGGAAATTCAAGACCTAGCCCAAAGCCTCTTCTTTTTCTCCTCTTCTCTCCTCCATGGCCGAAAATTCCCTCTCTCCCTCTCTAATTTCGTTTTTTTCCTTCTTTCTTTCCCTACTCACTTATTTCCTCCTCCCTTTATACTCCTTCTTTATTTAACTTAAGCCCATAAGCCCAATATCCAACTCCTTCTTCTTCCTTCCTCCATATCTCCTCTTATACTACTTAAGCCCATCTATCCTTAGGCCCACTTAATCTCTTTTCTTTTTCTACTTCATTAAGGCCCATTGCATTTAATTTTAACCTAACTAACCAACTAACATATTAAATTTCATTAACTCTTACCTAACTCATTTAATTCATGCCAACTAATTTATTTATGACATCTTACTTACAACTAAATTAATGCTAACTCAATTACTTAATTAGTCTAATCATGCTTAACTTTAAAAAAAAATTGGGGCTAACATTTCTCCCCCCCTTAAGAAATTTCGTCCTCGAAATTCTTACCTGGTTCATTGAAGAGGTGTGGATACTTCTCCTTCATTGCATCCAAAGGTTCCCACGTTGCCTCTTCAACTGCATGATTCCTCCAAAGGACTTTAACTAGCTTGATTATCTTGTTCTCGAGGATCTTATCTCGCTGTCCGCATTGCCACAGCACTTCTTCATAGCTCGATCATCACTCGGTGAACTTCTGAGGTCTGAATGATGTGAGAAGGATCTGATCTGTACCTTCTTAGCATCGAGACATGGAATACATCATGAATCTGCGACAATTCTGGCGGTAAAGCCAACCTGTAAGCCAACGGCCCAATCCTCTCTAAAACTTCATACGGACCCACATAGCGAGGACTTAACTTCCCCTTCTTGCCGAATCTCAAAACCCCCTTCCATGGAGACGTCTTCAGGAATACTTTGTCACCCACTGCGTACTCCATTTCTTTCCTGTTAGCATCGGCATAAATCTTCATTCTATCCTGGGCTGCCTTAAACCGCTGTTTGATTACATCCACTTTCTCAACTGTCATCTGGATCAACTCTGGTCCTACCAGTTTTCTTTCACCTTCTTCATCCCAGCATATCGAAGTCCTGCATCTCCTGCCATAAAGGGCTTCATAAGGAGCCATCTGAATGCTCAAATGGTACGAATTATTATAGGCAAATTCGACCAATGGCAAGTGATCATCCCATGCCCTCTCAAGTCCATGACACATGCTCTAAGCATCCCTCCAGAGTCTGGATTGTCCTCTCGATCGACCATCCGTCTCGAGGATGAAATGTCAGATCGAAATTCAGCTTAGTTCCTAATGCTTCCTCGCAAACTACCTGAATCTCGATGTGAATCGAGGATCCCTGTCGGATACTATAGAATCTGGAACTCCATGCAACCTCACAACCTCATCAATGTATTTCCTTGCCAACACCTGCAACGAATCTGTCTGCTTAATTGCCAGAAAATGGGCTGACTTGGTTAACCGATCAACAATAACCCAAATGGCATCATGCTTCCTAACAGTCCTGGGTAAACCCATCAGAAAATCCATCGTGATCCGTTTCCACTTCCATTCAGGAATGGAAAAGGCCTTAGCATGCTCGAAGGTGCCTCGTGTTCACCTTGACTTCACGACACACTGACATCCGCCACATACTCGCTACATCCTCTTCATGCCTTTCCACCGTAAATGCTCCTTCAAATCTCTGTACATTACGGTGTTTGCTGGGTGCATGGAATAAGGCGATTGTGTGCCTCATCCATGATCTCATCCTTAATCGCTTTATCATTGGAATACATAACCTGCTTCCCACTACCATTAGCCCATCATCTCTTACTTGCACTTCGATCGCTACCATGTTGAATTTCATCTCTCACTTACTTAATTTCAGATCCGCTCCTCGCAACTCCTCGACCTTCTCCCTAAGGATAGGTCTCACCTCAATCGAGCAAAATATCATCGATTCATCCCGCTTAAACCGATCTTCAATTTGGCCATCTGTTCCAACAGAGGCAAGTAAACCGCCTCAACATAAGCTATCGAAGATTTCGCTAATGCATCTGCCGCTACATTTGCCTTACCGGATGATACTCTATCATCGTGTCATAGTCCTCGAGCAACTCCAACCATCGTCTCGCTTTAAATTCAACTCTTTCGACTCATAATGTACTTAAGACTTTTGTGGTCCGTGAAGATCCTAGTCTCAATCCCATACGATAGTGTTCCATATCTTTAAAGCAAAATCATTGCGCCAATTCCGGATCATGAGTCGGATAATTCAACTCATATGGCTTCAACCGCCGTGAAGCATAAGCTATCACTTTGTCATTCTCAGATTAACACACACCTAAGCCTCTTCTCAAAGCATCATCAGTGCATCAGATACCCTCGATCCCCATTGGGCAAAACCAATATCAAGCACTTGTCAATCTGCTTCGAGCTCCTCAAAGCTCTTCCGACATTCCTCACCCATATGAACTGCTGATTCTTTCTTAACAAATTTTAGTCATAGGGCGCTATCATCGAGAATCCTTCCACTAATCTCCTATAATAACCTCGCCAAACCTAGGAAGCTTCTACCTCTTTCACCGCCTTAGGTTCTGCCAATTCACTCATCGCTTCTACTTTCCTGATCAACATGGATCCTTTGCTGGAAATCACATGTCCAAGGAAAACTACTTCACGCAGCCAAAATTCACACTTGCTGAATTTGGCATACAGCCCCCGCTCTCTCAATCTCTCGCAATACTATTCGAGATGCCGCCATGCCCCTTCATCCTTGAATAGACTGTAATGTCATCAATGAACACTATGACAAACTGATCTAAGAATTCATTAAACACCCTATTTATCGATCCATAAAGGTAATGGAGCATTGGTCATCCAATGGCATGACCTCAACTCATAGTGCCGTGAATGGGTCCTCGAAGGTGTCTTCATAACATCGACTTCGATTCGAGTCGATGATAACCTCGATCTCGAGATCTATCTTCTAAAAGACCCTTGCTCCCTACATACTGATCAAATGATCATCTATCCTAGGTAAAGGATATCTGCTTCTAATCGCCACTTTGTTAAGCTTCCCAGAATCATACACACGCGCCATGTTCCATCCTTCTTCTTAACGAATCAGGATTGGCGCCCCAAGGTGATGAACTTGGCTCGATAAACCGCTTTCTAACAACTCCTCGCAATTGCTCCTCGAGTTCTCTCAACTCAACTGGATCCATTCTGTAGGTGGTATAGAGATTGCGCGGATTCGGAATCAAGTCAATTTCAACTCAATTTCCCTCACCGGCAACCCTGTAATTCTTCCCAAAATACGTCTGGGAACTCCCTCACTATAGGGTAATCCTCCAACCTTCCTACTTTCACCTCTAGATCCACCACATATGCCAAAGGCCTCACTTCCTACCATCATCCCGCTGCCCACAGAGCCGAAATGACCCTTGTCGGCATCTTCCCGTCCCCTCAAGACCACTTTCTCCATTTCCAGATCAAATTCTACTTCCTTGAGACTACGCCTAGCTTTGCCTTATACTTCCATGGCATCCATTCCTAGTATGACATCTAGCCTTTAAGGTCTAGAGGTAGCAAATCTACTACCAATCTAAGACCACCGATGTCGAGCTCACAATCCTTGTAAATCAAATCGATCACTACTTTACTCCCTAAAGGAGTACTAACAACCGTAAAGTTATCCATAATCTCGTGGATTAATCTGCATGCATATTCATACTGAGGAAACAAATGAATGTGTGGAGCCAGATCAATTAACACATAAACAGAGAGTCAATTAATCGAGCCATACCAGTCCACAACTTCGTGAGCAATGCAGCTTCCTCTCCGTCATGGCAAATACTCTAGCTGGTGCTCGACCTGTGCTTTGGCCTCCTCGCAGATTTGCCCTCGATCGCTTCCAGAATCGCTTACTTGGATCGGCCTGTTCCCACTGTCTTTTGCGCCTCTGAAGCTTGAACTTGGGAACCTCCCGCCTCGACCTCTGGGACAATCTCTCATCATATGCCCTTCTCTCCACACCGAAGCAACCACCAAAACCTTGAGACACCTTCCGGATGAAATTTCACAAGACCGATCACACCGGGAATACTTGCCCTTCCATGACTTTCCTGGCCTCCCACACTAGAGACTCGTTCGTAAATTGCCCTGATCACGACTCTTGGCAGACCACTTCGCCATGCCACTGAGTATAATGTGTCCTGGTGCTCCTCTCGAGCGTTGGAGCACTCACTCCCTTCCCGGAGGATCATATCCGTTCTTCCTTTTCCGCTCACTTCACTTTAATATTCTCCAACTTCACCTGAGCCAGATCCACTAACCGTGGTAATCCCGAAACCATGGATCACCACCTTCTCTTTGATCCCTAAGTGCAATCCCTTCAAACTTCATGCACTTGTCCACCCCATTGGCCACAATGTTGGTCGACACTGAAAGTCGAGTGAACTTCAGTTCATACTCACTCACCGTCAGTCCCTCTGTAAGGTTCAGAAATTCCTGGCCTTCTTGGACATAGACCATCGAGAAGTACTTCCTCCTCAAGGCTTCTAAAATTCCTCCATGTCAGCTCCTGGAGGTACCGCTCGATCGCGAGGCATCGACTCCCACCAAGGCAAGGCATCCCCTCAGAAAGGCATCGACCGTGATAATCTAGCTTCTCTTCATCCGAGCACTTCATCTGCTTCAGACCCTCTCGGTCCTCTTCAACCATGCTTCGCCTCCCTGGATTAGTAGTCCATTGAAATCGACACCCCATACTTCCGGAGCTTGTCATACCGCCCACTCCGATCTCATTGAGTGGAGATCCAGCTTGCCTTCCCCGCCCATAGCATATATGGAAGCGAAGGCGAAGGCCCAAAGAATTGTGGGTCTACTGGATTTGGCATAGAGGAGGCTGAGAGGCACCTCATGCTGCACACTTGGTGCCTCGAATCTGAATGAGGATGGTCCTCGATCCTCGGGAATGGGATTCATCCGTATTTTCCGCCGAGAGCCTGACCGAGCCGAGCTCCTCAAGTTCTTCTTCGAGGCGGCATATTACTCCTTTAAATGAAAATCATTTCAAATCTTTAGCTCATGTTTTGTGAAACCAGTTCAAATCATGTAAAAAAATTCAAAACCAATGATGCATGTAATGTATTTAAAAACAATGCTTAGGGTTCATGTAACATGATGCATGCTGACTCTACCTTTGAGGCTACCCACTAGGGTTCCTAGGAAATCATAAACCTAGAGCTGCTCTGATACCACAGATGTCGGGACCCGATCCGTAGACCGGACCCCAACTGTTGGATCCGAGACCCAACTACATGGAACTTATACTTATCACACTTGCTTTGATATCATAGATGTCGATCTCGTGACCCAACCGCTTAACTATCGCATTCTCAAACCTTGCACTTACTTACATTGCAGTGTTATAAGCTGTTGTTCCATAAAGGTGATGAGCGCACACTACCTAAACATCATAATCACATATTGACTTATTCATAAAAAATATAGCTTAAAGTCTCAAGTTCGCATAGAGGCAAGAATCACCTCAGTCGGGGTTATATAACTCAAGATATGCTTCAAAAACCTAAAAGAGTTCATGCCCGAAACATGCTCTCTTAACTGGCCTCTCACTTCTTTTAATGTAAACTTTCTCAATTTGACTCCAATTGATACCAATTTTTATGGAGTGAAGGATATATGTCTTATAAATCCAATGGCTCAAGACTCACCTCATTTGGAGGTCGTATGAGGGATTTATTCCCAAAACAATAGACCATGTTCACTTTCAAAATCCAATTGAAACTCTTTTGGCGCGATTGCCATAAATTTTAATCTAGAGGTCCAAACGTGTTCGTTCTTTCACCATTTGAAAGTATACATCTAGATCTACAACTATTATGAAGACCATAAAACCAAATTGGGCTTCCAACAAAATCCAAAATGTCACTTTTCCCGTAGCTGTCCGTTTAACGGACAGGTACGGGTGACAGGGTCCTAAATGGCTCGCAAATGTCCGTTAAACGGACATGCAAGTCCGTTTAACGGACATGGGCAGGGGAAGGGGTGTTTTGGCACCCGAGGCTGTCCGTTTAATGGACATTCGTGTCCATTTAACGGACACGCCATTTTACAAAACTTCTAACCCTCTCACTTCAAAACCACTTGGAGCCCTCATCTTTCAACACTCATAACTTCTTACCCCTAGCTCCAATAGGTGCATACTATACCTCCATGGAATGATAAAAAGATGAACTACAATTCTTATGAAGGATGCTAAGGCTAACTCCATCATTAATCAAGGTAAAAACTCACTCAAAGGTCACTACTCAATAAGACCAATGTAACAGTAACATTTGCAACATGAACAGTAACTGAATGTGTTCTAATCCTCATAACTTTTTAAACCTAACTCCAAATGGGACAAACGATATACCCTTAGAAAGCTCTGAACTTCTACTACAATATTCATGAAGACTTTCTGATCTAATTCAACCCTTAAGAGGGTCTAATACTGAGACGAAGTTCTGTCAAATTTTAGGAAAATTTGACAGCACTTCCCTTGAAAATGCAACTAACAAATTTTTCAATCCTAATACTTCCACCTGCATAAAACTCAACATGCAACCTCATATAACATGTTTAAACTCTAAGGTATTTCCAAATACCATTCTAAGCAACAACCGCACTCGTAATCATCTAACCATGTTCAAGCTACACAATAATGCTATTGTTTTGAAACATACATGGATTTTACAAAATACATTATAACCGAACATTCTTGCATTCATATGAAAATATAAGTTATTATAAGGCTTTAGAGGGCATTTCAAGCCCTTTACAACATGATTCAAAATACATTTCCAAAATGCTACTGTTTTCTTGAAATGCATCTAAAGCATTGGTTACAACAAAATGACTTGAATTTCATCAAAACAAAATCTGAGTACGCCTTTTATGCCGCTCTCAAATCGCGCCTTCACCGGAGATGGGACGAGAAGGTGGGGTGAGCTTTCAGAGGTAACACGCTTATATTTAGGCTAATAAGCTGCATTGCTTCATTAATCATACTTTTAGCACTTTGGTATAGCAATCATACAATCATGCATTTCATGAAATTTATCAATCTCAAAACACAATGTTCATGGTCCATGAAATTTTCATTCTTGCAAACATATGCTTAACATGTAACACATAGCCGATGGTTCAAAAGTCCACGGTTACCGATGAGCTACACAAGTATAGTCATATGTCGAGGAGTCCAAAAGGAACATCCTATGCCATTATCGGGCAGCCGGAGAAGGCTATCTTGGTCAACGTGCACGTGACTTTGCTGGTGGACTTAACTAACCCACATAACACTGAATTTCATGCATAAAAACTGGACTTGTCTTGTCCGCTAGCTGATTTTCTGAAAATGGATTTTCATGCATCCATAAATGTTGGACCCCGCTGCCGGAGCCCAACGTCGGACATGAGAGCGTGCCGTGTAACCTGCTAAAACGTGCTAATAACCGCGGAGGGCTTATGGGTCCGCGGAAAAACATACTTGAAAACCTGCTTTCATGATACTTAATAAACAAAGCTAACATGTAAATTAACAAGTACGGAAGGAACCCATTGGAAATGGAATGGACCCATCATGAGCATACTCAAAATGTGCTTATAATCTTTAAAACAAACATATTAATGCTCCAAAAGATGAGTTTCATAAACCTTGAAGAATGTCTCATAGCAACTTACAACTTTGAATTCAAGAGCCAAAAATCTAAAACACTCTTGATCCAATGATAATTGAAATGTAACTAAAGTCTTGTCGTCCAAAACATAATATTTAAAGACAATAACGCAACACAATGAAACCGGAGTGATGCCATACTGTGACTCACTCGATCTCCGCTCACACCGAATGGGGAGATTAGAGAGGGGTGAGCTATAACGCTCGTGGATACACATTTATAATATAGTAATAAGCAAAAAATAATCAAAACTATCTCATTGTCGTGATACTTGTTGAAATCATAGTCATTGATCATAAAACATGCTTGATTCTTGATTCTTGAATAATTCATGATGCATGTCACATAATAACAAATCATAAACACATAACATATCATAATGGTTTGGGTGGTCCTGAAGTTAAATGACGTACTCACACATGCCATCGAAATGTTGATGTAGACGAGTTTCATGAGGAATCTATCTCGAGAAACCTTGTGCCACAACAGGCAAAGGGAGAAGCCTTTTCGAGTCAATGTGCACTTGACTAATTTCGAGGGACACCACAAACCCACATAAGTATGCATGATTCATGTTCTTGTAAACTTGTTTGCCAAACTAGCACTTGCTTGTAAACTTGTCTCGATAATCTTGCTTGTAAACTTATCGATAATCTTGCTTGTCATGTATTTCATAAAACTTGAATTCATGCACTTGTATTCATGAAAGGAGATAAACCCCTTTAGAAATTCTTTTCATGATTCATGATTCATGAATGCAAATGTCACAACATATATATATATAATCATTCATAGTAGTAAGTAATGCGATTGTGGATGATAAAATTTAAAATGCATCAATCTTTTGAACTTGAACAAAACAATGAGCACTTATATACTTTATTATAAACATGAACCCACCTGGATTCCTTGCTTGATCTTGCTTAGGAATGAGTTTCCTCTAGATCCTCTCGATCCTCTTGCCTCTCTTGGTTTCCTAAAATAAGAACCAAAATCTTATTCAAAACTCATGCTGAAACCATAATGTCATTCCTAACTTCCGCCTCAAATTTCATATTCTTAAGAATTGATTCATCACTTCATCACTTCACATAACTTGTAGATTTATGTCTCTAGTTCACAAAGCCTCTAAAATCACCCCAAAAGGACTTCAGATCAAAAGATACGCTGAAAACCCTAAAACAAAACAGCAGAAACATTTTGTGTTCGTCATGCGAAGAAGGCTGCAGCTTCAGACGCCTTGTGGGCGAGGGCCAGCCTCTTGCCGCCGAGCAAAAATCACGACGTCATGACGTGCTTGCTTGCACGTCGCGACGCAGAAGTTTTCCTCAAGACGCCATGACGTGTTTCATGAGCACGTCATGACGCGGACGGAGGGTCGACTCCCAACCCGGATCTCGACATTTTCAACCCTAAACGCGTTCCTTCTTCTTCTACAACAAATTTAAGCCATGAATCAAGTCATATACTTCCATTCTACACTTATTCTAACACCAAAACATCAACAAAATACAAACCCAAGCAAATCTACAACATTTCACCATAAACCCTACAACAACGATTTCTCCTCAATCCATGCAAAACTAAGGTTAGATTCAACCTAAACAAGTGTAGAAGAGTTAATCTTACCTTAAGGATGCTTGAAAATCCGACGAAATCAACAAACGAAAGTTTCCTTTCTTTCTCTCTTCTTCCCTCTCGCCGCCAACTCTCCTTCATTTCTCTCTTCTTTCGATTCTCTTTATTTCGCTTCTTCTTTTAATCTTAAAACCCTAAGATGCATAAGTACCAACATGCCCTTCCTTACTTAGTCTAAAACATCCTAACTCATGTGTTATGCCTATTTTGCCCTTACACATATTTACTCCTCCTTAACCATTATTCAATACTAAACGCAATTAAATCCAAATTTTCATGAATATTTTCAATAAAATCAATCTAGACCATACATCATAAATCAAAATAATTCATGCTTAATAACATCAAGAAAACAAAAAAATTTGGGGTCTAACATTTCTCCCCCTCTTAAAAGAAAATTCGCCTCTAAATTTACTCTAATCATTGAAAGATCTCGATACTTCTCTTTCATGGCATCCAAGGGCTCCCCACGTGGCTTCTTCCATCGCATGGTTCCTCCACGTAACCTTAACTAATGAACTGCCTTATTTCGAGGACCTTTTCCTTGGTGTCCAAGATTTCTACCGATTTCTCATAACTCAAGTCGCTCTTAATTGAACCTCTCGAAATCTGAATGACATGAGAAGGATCTCGATCTGCACTTCTTCAAAGATGGAAACATGAAAACATCATGGATCTCGAGATAACTCGCGGCAACGCCAACTCAGAAGCTAGAGGTCCGATCTTCTCAAGAATCTCATACGGACCTACATATCTTGGACTTAACTTGCCTTTCTTGCCAAACCTCAATACTCCCTTCTAAGGAGACGCCTTATGAAACACTTTCACCGACTTCATACTCCATCTCCTTCCGACGAGAATCGCAGTAACTCTTCATCCTATCCTCGTCGCTTAAGCCGCTGCTTAACTAGATTGACCTTATCCATCATCATCTCGAATCAACTCGTCCCACCCGCTTCCTATCTCCTTCCTCATCCCAACATATCGGAGTCCTGCACCTTCTTCCATACAATGCCTCATATGGAACCATCTGAATGCTAGAATGGTACGAGTTATTGTAAGCAAACCGACCAATGGCAAATGTTCATCCCAAGCTCCCTTGAAATCCATAACACATGCTCGAGCATTCCTCCAAAGGTCCGAATGGTCCTCTCGTGATGACCATCCGTCTGAGGGTGAAATGTCGACTAAAATGCAGCTTAGTACCTAAAGCTTCTCGCAAGCTTCTCCAAAATCTTGATGTGAACCGAGGATCCCCGCCGACACTATGGAATCTGAATTCTATGCAATCTCACTACCTCATCAATGTACTTCTAGCTAGCACATGCAATGAATCACCATTGATTGCGAGAAATGGGTGACTTCACAACCGATCCACTATAACCCATATGGCATCATGCTTCCGCCGGTCTTAGGCAAACCCATCGAAAATCCATGGTTACTCTTTGCCACTTCCACTCAGAATGGACAACGGCCTTAACTTGCTCGATGGCGCTGGTGTTCGACCTTGACCGACGACATCGAGACACTTATCGGCATACTCGCTACATCCTTCTTCATGCCCTTCCACCATAAATGCTCTCTCAAATCTCTGACATCCGGTGCTACTGGTGCATGGCATAAGGCGATTGTGCCTCATCCAAAATCTCATCCTTAACTTCCTCATATGTTCGATACAAAGTCCGTCCCCATCGCATGAGTCCATCCTCTCTTACTACTACCTCGAAACCTTACCATTCTGAATTTCCTCCTAAGCTTGCTCAACTCGATCCTCGTGCTGCAACTCCCTAACCTTCTCCGGAGTATAGGCCTTACTCGAAAGTAGCTAGAGGCAATTTGGTTCCTCCCGCTTTAAGCTTATCTTAAGCTTGGCCATCTCTTCCAATAAAGGAAGATACATCGTCTCGAACGTGAGCAATGGAAGACTTTCGCTTCAAAGCATCCGCCACTACATTCGCTTGGTTCGATGGTACTCAATCAACAAATCATAATCCTCGAGTAACTCAATCCACCTTCTCTCGCATCTCAAGTTCAACTCCTTACGCTCAAGAAGTACTTGAGACTCTTGTGATCAAGAAAGATCCTTGTCTCGAACTCCATAAAGATAATGCCTCCAAATCTTCAAGGCAAAGATCATCTGCCGCTAACTCCAAGTCATGAGTCGATAATTAACTCATATCGCTTGATTGCCTTCAAGCATAAGCTATCACCGTCTCCTTGCATCAATACACAACCTAGACCCTTCCTCGAGGCATCATCAGAACCGATAGCCCTCATCACCGTAAGGCAAATCAACAATGGAGCACTTGTCAACCAGTGCTTGAGCTCCTCAAAGCTCTTCTCGCACTCATCGGTCCAGATGAACTTCTGATTCTTCCTTAATAGCTTGGTCATTGGAGCAGCTATCATGGAAAATCCTTCTACAAACCCTCCGTAGTAACCCGCCGCACCCGTAAAACTCCTCACCTCTCCTTTGTCTTGGGTACATGCCAATTCACTCATCGCCTCAACTTTCCTCGGATCAACATGTACACCATCCTGCGCTAAATCACATGTCCAAGGAAAGTCACCTCACGAAGCCGTAACTCACACTTACTGAACTTAGCATAAAGCTCTTTCTCCCCAAGAGTCTGCAATACAATCTCGAGATGCTTCTCATGCTCTTCAGACTCTTAGAATACACCGAATGTCATCTATAAACACTATGACAAACCGATCCGTAAACTCTTGAAGACCTCGCTTATAAGATCCATGAAAGCGGTTGGAGCATTGGTCAAATCGAATGGCATGACCAAAACTCATAAGGACCATAACGGGTCTGAATGTCGTCTCGCTAACATCGACTCCTTGATTCGAAATGATGATAGCGACGACGAGATCAATCTTGAGAAAACCCTAGCTCCTCGCAGCTGGTTAAACTGATCATCTATCCATGGCAACGGATACTTGTTCTTAATTGTCACCTTGTTAAGCCTCCGATAATCAATACACATCCGCCATGATCCATCTTTCTTCTTAACAAACAGAACTGACGCTCCCCAAGGAGACGAACTCTACCGACATACCCCTCTCTAACAGTTCCTCTAACTGCTCCTTAAGCTCCTCCTCAACTTTGGAGCCATCCTGTAGCGGGATAGAATAGCACGGTTCCGGGAATCAAGTCAATAGCAAACTCGATTTCCCTCACCGGTGGCAAACCTGGTAACTCATCTGGGAAAACATCTGGAAATTCTCTTACAACCGGGAAATCCTCTAACTTCCCTTCATGCACATCGGCATCTATAACATGTGCCAAGAAAGCTTCATATCCCTGACCCATCATCCTTTCAGCCAACATAGCTGAAATCAATCTTGGTGATGGTGTCTTCTTATCTCCTCTAAAGATCACCTTCTCACCATTACCCAGATCAAATTCTACCTCTTTCCGACCACAATCTAGCTTGGCCAGATATTTCTCCATAGTATCCATTCCCAGAATAACATCTAATCCTCTAAGGTCTAGCGGTAGTAATTCCACTACCAATCTAGCACCATCAATAAACAGCTCACACTACTCATACACCTGACTGATCACTACATTCCTCCCTAGCAGAGTACTAACAACCAAAGGCCTATCCAAAGGCACAGAACTCACACCATGCAATGCTATGCTCGCAAAAAAAATGAATGCGAGGAACCAGAATCAATCAAAACAAAGACTGCTGAATTATATATCCGAGCCATACCAGTGACCACCTCAAAGGATCGCAGCTTCCTCCACAGTCATGGCAAACACTCTTGCGGTTTCAACCCTTGACCTTCTGGAGGAACAGTCTTCCTTGCAGCCCCAGAGCGCCTACCTCAAGAGCTAGCCCGGTTCCCACTGCCTCGCCGCCTAGAGCCTCAAATCTGAATTCTTCTTGTCTGGGTGCTCGAGGATAATGCTTGGCTATATGTCCTTCTCTCCACATCTGAAACAAACTCCAAGTGATCTCGAGGCACTCTCCCGATGGTGCTTCCCACATCGGGTCACATACGGATAGGTGAACCCGCTCCTTCCCGCTTCTTGGCACCTCCCACATGAGAAGCTTGCCTCAAACAGCTCTCATCTGCTTGTCCTAGTAGCCCCATCGCTACCCACTTCGCCTCGACCGTGAGAGCTCCAGGATCCTCTCGTGCAATGGAGCACTAGTACCCTTCCAAAGTCCGCTCCTCGCTCTTCCTCTTCTTGTTCGCTTCATTTTCGATATTCTCCGGGGCCACCGAGAGCAAAGATCCACCAACTGCTAGTAGTCATCAAATTATGAATCGTGACTTTCTCCCCGATCCCTAAGTGAAGACCTCCTTCAAACTTCATGCACTTGTCTTCCTCTGTTGCCACAATGTTTCTTGATATCGTGAAAGTCGTGTGAACTTCACCATACCGCCACACTCATGTCCCTCTCGCATAAGATTCAGAAATTCTCGGCCTTCTCGCACATAGACCCTAGAAAGATACTTCTTCCTGAACACTTCTACAAAGTCCTTCCATGTCAAGACCAAGGAACAACTTGTTGTGGGGCATCGATTCCACCAATGCAAAGGTGCATCACCGCAATGATCGATTGTGATAATCCAAATTTGTCCTCATTTGAGCATCTCATTTGAACTAGGAACCTCTCGGTCCTCCTCAACCAGGCTTCTGCCTCTTCTGGATTTGTAGTCCCGCTGAAATCCACAGCCCCAAACTTCCGGAGCTTGTCATATTGCCCACTCCTCGCTCATCAAGCTCGACAAGATCCGAGATCCTCGCCCCTATGGCATACGTGAAAGCCTGTGCAAAGGCTTGAAAGAAACTCTGATCCATGGGAGTCCCCTGAGGCATATGAGGAGGCGGAGGAGGCACTTCTTGTTGCAAACTAGGTGCCTCTGAGATCGGAACTGAATGTGTCCCGGCATCTCGAGGAATACGGGATTCATCCGCACTCTCGACGAGAATGAGACCGAGTCGTAGCTCCACGAGTTCTCCTTTGAGGTGGCATGTTCACTCCTTGAATAGAAAACCATTGAAAACTTCAGTTCAAGTAAGACACTTTTCAAAATATACGAAAATAGTTCCAATCATGTAAAACAATGTAATTATTCCTTGAAAGAAATGTTATGCAGCCCTAGATCAAAAACCTAGGCGCTCTGATACCAAACATGTTGGACCCCGCTGCCGGAGCCCAACGTCGGACATGAGAGCGTGCCGTGCAACCTGCTAAAACGTGCTAATAACCGCGGAGGACTTATGGGTCCGCGGAAAAACATACTTGAAAACCTGCTTTCATGATACTTAATAAACAAAGCTAACATGTAAATTAACAAGTGCGGAAGGAACCCATTGGAAATGGAATGGACCCATCATGAGCATACTCAAAACGTGCTTATAATCTTTAAAACAAACATATTAATGCTCCAAAAGATGAGTTTCATAAACCTTGAAGAATGTCTCATAGCAACTTACAACTTTGAATTCAAGAGCCAAAAATCTAAAACACTCTTGATCCAATGATAATTGAAATGAAACTAAAGTCTTGTCGTCCAAAACATAATATTTAAAGACAATAACGCAACACAATGAAACTGGAGTGATGCCATACTCGTGACTCACTCGATCTCTGGCTCGTCACCTGAATGGGGGAGATTAGAGAGGGGGTGAGCTATAACGCTCGTGGATACACATTTATAATATAGTAATAAGCAAAAAATAATCAAAACTATCTCATTGTCGTGATACTTGTTGAAATCATAGTCATTGATCATAAAACATGCTTGATTCTTGATTCTTGAATAATTCATGATGCATGTCACATAATAACAAATCATAAACACATAACATATCATAATGGTTTGGGTGGTCCTGAAGTTCGTGACGCACTACACATGCCATCGAAATGTTGATGTGTGACGTAGTTTCATGAGGGAATCTATCCGAGAAACCCATGCCTGCACCGGGCAAGGCGGGAGAAGCCTTCGAGTCAATGTGCACTTGACTAATTCGAGGGACACCACAAACCCACATAAGTATGCATGATTCATGTTCTTGTAAACTTGTTTGCCAAACCGCACTTGCTTGTAAACTTGTCGATAATCTTGCTTGTAAACTTATCGATAACCTTACTTGTCATGTATTTCATAAAACTTGAATTCATGCACTTGTATTCATGAAAGGAGATAAACCCCCTTTTAGAAATTCTTTTCATGATTCATGATTCATGAATGAAAATGTCACAACATTTATATATATAATCATTCATAGTAGTAAGTAATGCGATCGTGGATGATGAAATTTAAAATGCATCAATCTTTCTCGAACTTGAACAAAACAATGAGCACTTATATACTTTATTATAAACATGAACCCACCTGGATTCCTTGCTTGATCTTGCCTAGGAATGAGTTTCCTCTAGATCCTCTTGATCCTCTTGCCTCTCTTGGTTTCCTAAAATAAGAACTAAAATCTTATTCAAAAACTCATGCTGAAACCATAATGTCATTCCTAACTTCCGTCTCAAATTTCATATTCTTAAGAATTGATTCATCACTTCATCACTTCACATAACTTGTAGATTTATGTCTCTAGTTCACAAAGCCTCTAAAATCACCCCAAAAGGACTTCTGTATCAAAAGATATGCGCAAAACCCTAAAAACAAAACAGCAGAAACATTTTGAGTTCGCCACATGGCGGTCAAGGCTTCTTCAAGACGTCGTCGGGCGAGGCCAGCCTTCTTGCAGCGCCGAGCAAAAAATCACTCACGCCACGACGTGCTTGCTTGCATGTCGCGACGCAGAAGCCTTCAAGACGCGCCTTGGCGTTTCATGAGCAGCGTCATGACGTATGCGGACGGAGGGTCGACTCGAACCCGGATCTCCGACATTTTCAACCCTAAAACCTTCCCTTCTTCTTCTACAACAAATCTAAGCCATGAATCAAGTCATATACTTCCATTCTACACTTATTCTAACACCAAAAACATCAACAAAAATACAAACCCAAGCAAATCTACAACATTTCACCATAAACCCTACAACAACGATTTCTCCCTCAATCCATGCAAAACTAAGGTTAGATTCAACCTAAACAAGTGTAGAAGAGTTAATCTTACCTCAAGGATGCTTGAAAATCCGACGAAATCAACAAACGAAAGTTTCCCTTTCTTTCTCTCTTATTCCCCTCTCACTGCCGCCAACTCTCCTTCATTTCTCTCTTCTTTCTAATTCACTTTATTTCGCTTTCTTCTTTAATCTTAAAACCCTAAGATGCATAAGTACCAACATGCCCTTCCTTACTTACCTAAAACATCCTAACTCATGTGTTATGCCTATTTTGCCCTTACACATATTTACTCCTCCTTAACCATTATTCAACACTAAACGCAATTAAATCCAAATTTTCCATGAATATTTTCAATAAAATCAATCTAGACCATAAATCATAAATCAAAATAATTCATGCTTAATAACATCAAGAAAACAAAAAAATTTGGGGTCCAACAATAAAGCTGATTCTTGAAATAATATATTTCATGCTTAGCTCACATTTCATGATCTCATTCATGCTCATTCAATTCATGGCAATTTCAAGCAATATCATATACTAATCAATTTCTCACATAATGACAATCACAATTCAATTTACACACACTTCAAAACTCAATCAATACTCATTCCAAGGTAGTTGGAAAACATTTATCTTCCTTAGTTGAGATAGTATTTAAAGCATTACTAACATAAAGATAAAAGTGAAACCCACCTTATAACTTGCTAATTCCTTGCTAAATGGAGCTCCTCCTCTTGCTCTTCTCCTCTCTCTTGCTCTTCTTCAAGAGAAAATAAAAACCCAAATCAACACAAATCCAATAGAAATTATATAAAACCTCTTTCATGAAATTAGCTTGAGAATCACTATACCCATTTGATTCTTAAACCTTCTACACCAAAACCCAACTAAAAACCAACTCTTAAAAACTTAACTTACCTTAGATCTTGACTCAACCCAAGAGTTTCTTGGCTCAAAAGGTAGCTTAGCTTCTCCTCTTCACTTTTTCTTCTTGCACTTTCTTCAAAAACTCTCTAAATCTCAAGGAAATTCAAGACCTAGCCCAAAGCCTCTTCTTTTTCTCCTATTCTCTCCTCCATGGCCGAAAATTCCCTCTCTCCCTCTCTAATTTCGTTTTTTTCCTTCTTCCTTTCCCTACTCACTTATTTCCTCCTCCCTTTATACTCCTCCTTTATTTAACTTAAGCCCATAAGCCCAATATCCAACTCCTTCTTCTTCCTTCCTCCACATCTCCTCTTATACTACTTAAGCCCATCTATCCTTAGGCCCACTTAATCTCTTTTCTTTTTCTACTTCATTAAGGCCCATTGTATTTAATTTTAACCTAACTAACCAACTAACATATTAAATTTCATTAACTCTTACCTAACTCATTTAATTCATGCCAACTAATTTATTTATGACATCTTACTTACTTACAACTAAATTAATGCTAACTCAATTACTTAATTAGTCTAATCATGCTTAACTTAAAAAAAAAATTTGGGGCTAACATCTATACTAAGGGACAACATGACAACTTTACTGCCATCCTCATCTATGTAGATGACATCCTTATTACTGGTGCCAAGGAGGAACACTTAAACTATATCAAGGATGCCCTACACAGAGAATTCACCACCAAGGACATCCTTATTACTGGTGCCAAAGGGGAACTTTTAAACCATATCAAGGACGCCCTACACAGAGAATTCACCATTAAGGACCTAGGGTATGCTAAGTTCTTCCTAGAGGTAGAAATAGCCGATTCAAGAAGGAAACTTACCACTAATGAGGGCAAGCTTCTCATCGAACCCGAATTCTACAGAAGAATTGTGGGTCAACTTCAATACTTGAGTTTCATCAGACCTGACCTTACCTACATCATGCAACAACTGAGTCAATTCATGAAGTCACCAAAAGAGCCAAACTGGAAAGTCGTAAAACATGTCCTCAAGTATCTCAAAGGAACACAACATCAAGGTTTATTCTACCCCTCAAAATCTAGCCTACAACTCACCGCTTACTCTGACACAGACTGGACGAGCTGTCCTTTCAGTTGATGGTCCTTGACTAGGTTTTGTAAATTTCTCGAAAAATCTCCCATATCATGGGAAACAAAAAAAACAAACCACTGTCAGCAGATCCACAGCAGAGGCAAAAAAGAAAAGGAGCCATACCTTTATACTGTGATAATCAGGTAGCGATCTACATCTTGAAGAATCCCTTTCTTCCACGAAGAAACAATCATTTGGAGATCGAGCTCCATCTTGTGAGCGATGTGCCAAAATTGGGTCTTCTAAATCTCCAATATGTATGAAGCCAACATCAACTCGCAGATTTGTTCACGAAGCCACTCATCACACTCGTATTTAAAGCCTTAGCTTTCAAGTGTAGATCTGTACATCTCTCCGAAGCTCCAACTTGACGGGGGAGTGATAAGAGGGTTGGGTATGACCCAAGACCCATGGTGATAAAATGATGGACCCATGGTGATAAAAGATGGAAGTGGGATGACCCGTGACCAAACAATAACTCCACATATGCACATATCTGGACCAAACAAAACCGCCTCAATTTTATTTCTCATCTTCTTGTATATAGTCCTAGAATGTTCCACTATAACAAAATGGTACTAGCTATCAATTCTGTTATAGATTCTCAAATAATGCAGCAAATAGTAGCACCTAGTATCAATATAAATATCCCTTCTGTACATGTCAAAGGACATGAAGAAATAAAATATTTCTTCATCAAAGTAAACCTTTTATTTTTTAGTGTGGATTATAAGAAAATGCTTGCTCCAGTGGCAAAGATGAATTCAGTTTGAGTCCTCCTATCATGTGCTGCAAATCGAAATTGGCCACTTTACTAGCTTGATGTGAAGAAGGTGTTCTTACATGGTAATTTGCAAGAGCAAGTGTACATACATATACCTCTAGTTTTTAAGAGTGTTACTACAAGTGGAAAGGTGTGTGGTTAAAATGATTGCTTTACTAATTGAAACAATCAACTCGTGGCTTGGTTTGCTCAGTTCAATGTTGCTGTCAAGCAAGTAGGCTATCGATAATGTTATGCTAATCATACCTTATTTTGCAAACACAACTGATATAGAATCCTTAAAAAAACAAGGTTCTTGAAACCCCTAAATCCTATTGAATCAAAACCTTAATCTTTTTATTATAAGAACTTGCTAGATCAAATCCCAAATCATAAGTTTGAGACCCAATCCCAAAGAAATCAGAAATCAATTTACGTTGCAAGTACTTACTTATTGATGCAAATCAATTTCTTGAAGTAACCATGAAGACATTCACACCTCACTTTAAGAACTCAATTCCAAAATTTTATTAATCATCCAATCTAGGGTTACAAGGATATAATAAGTATAAATACCCTTGACCAAGTCCTAACCCTAATAGGAATGGGTTTGCAAGCCCATTTAATGAAAACTAGGTTAATCCTAACAAATCTAGGAGTATCTATCCCATTGAACATAATCTGATCCAAGTCCTTTTACGAATCAGCGAAACACATTAAAATAAATAAGTCTCAAAATAACCCAGAAAAACAAAGCATATGCTACTAACTAAAAGAATAGCCCATAGATAAGTCCTTGGGCCTAAAATAAGAGATAATAAATAACAAACTCAAATTATCATAAATGGCTAAGCGCTAGCTTCTTCTAACGCCTCCTCTAATAAAGTCACAAGCTTAGGTGTGTCTTGGTGTTCCTATATGGATGTTTCGGCCTCCTCATGTACTTGACCTGTGATTTGGGCTTGAACAAAAGCTTGCATTGCTTGTTTAAGCCTTGAAGCTTGTTGTGTTGTAATTAGACCACTTGGCATATGTAGCTTGTTAGGTTGATATGTAAGGCTTGGAACTCCATTGCGAAGGTTGGTTGTATCACCCCCTCCCTCCTCAAAAGGATTTGTCCTCAAATCAGACCCGACATTAGTCAAGGGAGAGAGATCAATAACATTAAAAGTAGCGGACACTTGATACTTACCTGGCAAATCAATCATGTAGGCATCTAGGTCCACAAAAGAATGTAGGAAGGGGCATCAGGAAGAGGGGGAGGATTTTTTATTGGTTCTGAGGAGAGTGAGCAGCTACACTAGGGTTTAATATGCCTATTCCATAATTTACCATTGGTCGCCAGGGTCTTGGAGAATGCTCAAAGTCTCACCCCACCTCGCCTCTTCCTATCACGACAAGCATTCACTCCTCTCATCTCTTATATTCCTTTTAGTTCGATAATTCTAACTTGGACCTTCCGATTGCTCTACTGTAGGGACAACGTTAAGGTGTTCGCCACCTTTCGGCATCTTATTATGATATTGCTGACATTGTTTTATATAGTTCCTTGTCTTTTATTTATCAAAGTTTTGTAGCTTCTCTATCTATTGTACGCTTTCCAGAAAATTGGAGGGTTGTTATAGCTGATTCGAAGTGGAGGGAAGCCATGATTGAGGAGATGAGGGCGTTGGAAAAAAGTCAGTTACGAGAGTTGGTGTTGTCTCCACCTGGTAAAAGCGTAGTTAGTTGTAAATGGGTGTTTGTTGTGAAACAAACTCCAGAAGGAATCGTAGATCAACACAAGGCGTGACTAGTAGCGAAAGGGTTTTACCCAAGCCGATGGTGTGTGATAAGAGGGCTGGGTATAACCCATGACCCACGGTGATAAAATGATGGACCCATGGTGATCAAAGATGGAAGTGGGCTGATCCGTGACAAAACAATAACTCCACACATGCACAAATCTGGACCAAATAGGAACCCCTCAATTTTATTTCTTGTCTTCTTGTATATAGTCCTAGAATGTTCCACTGTAACATAATTGAACCAGCTGTCAATTATGTTACAGATTCTCAAATAAAGTAGCAAATAGTAGCCCCTAGTATCAGCATAAATATCCCTTATGTACATATCAAAGGACATGACGAAATAAAATATTTCTTTATCAAAGTAAAACTTTTATTTTTCATGGTATCAGAGACTAAGGTCTGATCCAAGCTACGCCACCCATTTACCAAAAATGTAAAATACAATTGAGAGTGATGCCAATAATCCAAACCTAGAAAAATATTATATAACAAATAATGAAAATGCAGGTGCTATCCTAGTTACCAGTCTCTTTAATGGTAACAATTACCTAACTTGGAGCAAATCAATGACGATAGCTCTATGTGCCAAAGACAAACTCTCCTTCGTGGATGGAACGTGCATGCTACCAACGGAAGATATGGCATTGCTTACCAGATGGAGGAGGGCAGACTCCATGGTTAAGTCTTGGATTCTTAACTCCATAACCAAGGAGCTCAATGACACCTTTATGTCATTCTCCACTGCTAGGGAACTTTGGAAGAAACTGAGAGAGGTTCGGAGAAGCTAACGGACCATTGTTGTACTAAATAGAAAGGGAAATCAACCTTTTCAAACAAGGTAATCTTATCATTTCTATATATTACACAAAGTTAAAGAAGTTTTGGGATGATCTAGCTAGCCTAGATCCAATACCTACATGCACTTGTGATGTTGCCAAAGCAATTATATCTAAAGAAAACACACACAGATTAGTACAATTCTTGATGGGTCTAAATGAAGAATATAAGCATGTAGTAAACTAGGTTATGCTGATGGAGCCTTTGCCCATGGTGAATAGAGCATTTACCATGATGCAAACAGTGGAGAGACAATGGACGGTAAATGCTAACAACGAAAGAAACTTAAATGTGTCTATGATGGTACGACAATCCAACCCAAGTTTCAAACGAGGAAGCAGAAATAACAACAACAGTGGGAGAAAACCATTCACTAAAAAGGAAGATAATTATTGTGAAAAATGTGAGAAGACAGGACATACCATAAAGACAAGCTTCAAGATACATGGGGAGCCCGACTGGTACAAGGAACTGACAAGGCAGAAAAATAAAGCTAACCTAGCCATAATCAGTGACACACCTGTGGATACACAACAAGAAACTAATGAGGCACTGAGAAGGTTGGATAGATCCCATAAGACATAGCCATCTTCATATAAGAGGAAATATCTAAAGCAATCAAAGGAAAGGCTACTAGAGAGGTAAAATTAGGCTGGCTGGCAAACTTTGTAGGTAACAACACAAACCACACTCATGTTCATAATGCAGATAATGATTGTATATGGTTGGTTGATTCGGGAGCATCGTCACACATGGTCACAAACCTAGACTATTGCCATAAACATGAGATAAACAACATATATGAACCAATTACATTACCAGATGGCACTAAGCAGCAAGTAAAGCACATATGTCAGACTAGCATTGGTCACAAGATCACTCTTGATGGGATTATGCATATTCCAAATTTTTTCAAGAACCTATTATCTGTAAATAAACTCACTACTCAGAATGACATTGTTGCAATTTTTGTATGAAACAAGCTATTTTTGTAAGACCTACGGACTAATGGTGTTATGGCAGCTATCGAGGCTAGAAGTGGATTGTATGAGTTGACTACCGAAAACCTATTTCCCTCAGAGACCTTGGAAGGTCCTTCTCTAGACTTCTATAGAACTAGGAATGTTGCTCTTAATGCTTCTATTTCTTTTGATGTTTGGCATAGTAGATTGGGGCTTGTTTTCAAAGAAAAATTGAAACACATCAATGAGAACAAGTTTTCCAATTATCTCTCTTCTGATTATCAAATTTGTCCTACAGCAAAACAACACAGGAAACCCTACCTTAAACATGAAATCCGAACCATCAAGCCCTTTGAACTCCTATATTTAGACCTATGGGGACCCTATAGAATGCCCACTTTAGATGGAGCATAATTTTTCCTAACCATCGTGGATGACTTCTCTAGAGCCACTTGGACCTTCTTACTTAAACACAAAGATAGCGCATATCCCACAATAACCCAGTTCATCAAAACCATTGAAAAATAATACGACATAAAAATATTAAAGACACAAACAAAAAATGGGAGAGAGTTCATAAACAATGAATGCAGAAAGTTCTTTGCGGACATGGGAATATTACATCATAAAAGTTGCCCATATACCCCACAACAAAACAGGGTAGCAGAGATAAAACACAAACATCTATTGAAGATAACCAGAGCCCTATTATTCATAGCAAGCTTACCTAAACAATATTAGGGGGAAGCCCTCCTCATTGCCACTTACCTCCTTAATAGAATCCCAACAAAAGTACTGTAGTGGAAAACACCCTATGAGAGGTTACATGGACAAAAACTAACTTATAAACACTTAAAAGTTTTCAGGTGTTTAAGTTTTGCCCTTGATAAAACACCTAACAAAATGAAATTGGACCCTAGAGCCTTAAAATGCATTGTCCTTGGATACATGGTAAACTACAAATGTTGGACCCCGAACCTTGAGTGACAATTTGACTATGATCAAGTGGATGAGTTGATTGAAATTAAGTTGAAGATCATGAAATAAAGAGAGAAAGTATGAAAATATGAAAAATTGTGAAATAGTTGACCTTTTTGGCATTTGAAAGTTGACTTTTGTTTGAGGCAAAATTTGATAAAATGATCTATATGAAACTTGTAGATTATGTTGAGAGATTTTTGTGGACATAAAGTTTGTAATTTTTCGATATCGGGAGTAAAAGTTATCATCAGTCAAAGTTTATGTTTGATCGGGTTTGACTTTTATTATGGTTGAAACTTTGACTGAGAAATTAACCTAGTTAGAGGTTAATTGAGCTTTGATGTTCTTCATGAAAATTGAAGGATTTGTTTTGATCTTTATTTCGATATAAAGTATGCAATTTTCGATCTCGGAATATTAAGTTATGATTTTACAAGTTTGTATAGAGGATAGTATCTTTGATCGGAAAATGGACTCCGTAGGAGTCGAATTGAGTTTTATGTTCTTCTTGGAAGATTTAGAGCTTCTCTCAAGTTTTCTATGTAGACTAAGTTTGTCAAAATCGGAGTTCGGGAGTAAAAGTTATGAATTTGGAAGTTTTGATTTTAAGTGAAAAAAAGAAAGTTTTAAAAGTTTTAGTAGCGCCATTACGGCGACGGCATCTAGCGGTGGCCAGATATCTTCTCGCTAGGCGACGACGCCTAGCGAGGCGAGGCGCCCAGATCTCGCCTCAAGCGAGGCGACGCCCTAGCGAGGCGGGAGACTGCCTTCGCCTCATGAGCTGTAAGCGCGCTCGCTAGGGCGACGCCTCGCCTAGCGAGCGGGCGCCTCACCTCATGAGTTAGGCGTCCGTGACGCTCACGCTGCTTTTGCTTCTTAAATTTTTGATTTCTTTGTTTTAATCCGACCTTTGCTCACTATTTTGTCTATATCTTTCCGTCCGACATCCGATTGAGTTGATTCTTTTGCGTTGGATTCCTAAGACAATGAATTTCATTTGATAAGAAATTTGTGAACTTTTGAGATTAAATTAATTTTGATTAATTTAATCAAAGTGAGTCGGGAAATTTTCCGAGCATGATTCAGTGTTTTGTAAAATTCGGGATCTGTAGAGATCCGATTGAAGCGATTCTTGAGGCGAAATAAAGATAAGACAAGGGCTACAAATCATATGAAGACATGAAATGTCAATTTTGCCCTTAGGACTTTTAATTTTGAATTTAAGTTCGGATTGGGGTGTAATTTTGGATTGGGAACACTGTGAGTAATTTGAGTATAACTTTTGATCTGGGAATCGAAATGAGACGATTCTTGTTTTGAAGTAAACTAGAGACATAAGGCTACAATTGTTATGAAGACATAGAGTTTCAATTCTGGGATTAAGAATGTGAAATTTTGGACGGAAATAATCGTACATGAAAAGTGTGTTAGAATATGGATATATCTGAACTGTTTTGTGCATAACTTTTGATGTAGTGCTCGGAATTGAGCGCGGTTGGTGGCGTTGGATTCGTATGATTGAGAGGAACATTTCTCGAGAAGGAAGTTTTGACAAATTCCTTCAAATCGATAGTGCGAATCAAACCGCAAGTAAGCGTAACTTTAAGTTTTGAATGGAGGGCAATTTGGTCATTTGGCCATCAATTAATGAAACACTTGATGAGTTGTCGTTTTTGGCTATTAAAAGCCACGGAAGTGGCTGGAGAAGTCTGGAAAATGTTAGAAGAAAGAAGAAGAAATAAGAAGAGAGAGTTTCGGGTGATGGAGAAAAGAAAAGAGAGAAAGGTAAGTTTGATTTTGTTCTACTTAATTTTTCAAGCTTTTGGGACTTTTCAAGAAGGAAAAGAATGGAGAATGATGAGAGCTTCCTAAGGAACCAAGAAACTTTGAATTTGGAGGAGAAAAGAGGTAAGAGAAATTGTTCTACTTTGAGATTTTGATTAATTTTGGTTTAGAATTATGACATATGAGATGGGTTTATGGATTGTGGAATTAATTTTGAAATATATGCTTTAAATGGGTTTAATTTTGGATGGAAATTTGTTTAAAGTTTAGGCTAAATTTTATGATTGAGAATTTTGAGATATTTTGGTGTAGAATTATAGGAAATATGATGAATTGATGATATATGAAATCAATTTTGAAGAAATTGTATTTTATGGTATTGAATTAGGATAAATTGGTTTAGGCCAATTTTAAGATTTGGGATTTTGAAATTGAGGATTTAAATAGTTTGGAATTAATGTGAATTGAGGAATTGTGAGATTAATTTTGAAGAAATTATGTTTTATGAGATTGAATTGAGTGTCTTGGATTAGGCCAATTTTGAAAATTGGGGATTTTCAAAATTGGATATGATAATTATGAATTTCGATAGTTAATTTTGAGACTTATGCAAATTTATGATGTGAATTTGGGTTATTATGGTTTAGGTCGATTTAAGTGAAAGAAGGAAAGAAGCGAGGATCAAATTGAAGCTCGGGATAAACTTCTAGCGTCATTTCGAGTGGGTAGCATATTTATATTTTGATTTGTGAGCAATATGCAATTTTGAAAAATTAAAAGCAATTTTCAAAAATTAAGGAAAGCAAAATTTGGATTTTGATACATTATTGTTTTAGTAAGTGTTTGAAAAGAAAGGTTGGTTAATGTTTGAAATTGTGATTTCGAAGGATTTCGAAAAATTATTACAAGTGAATTATGTTTAAAAAGAAAATAGAAATTTCGAAAGTTCATTTTGTTATGTATGCATTGCTAAATTATGTAAAGTGCTGAAATTATTGATTGATTGATTGAGTGATTTAATTGTATGTATTATGTGAATATATGAAAAATCAAAATTTGGAAAGTGCCTTGGGTAATTTGAATTTCCGTTTTCGATATGTGTTATGTGGGTTTGGTAGGTCCTTTGGTGAGTCATTTGTCTCTATGTGTATAGCCTTCTCCGTGCTGCCCATTAGTGTACGGAGACTCGTTCGGACTCCTTCACGGCTATACTGGACCGCAATGCGAGAAAGTGTAATACGTTCGTTTCACGATCGCACAGAGGACATTATCTTGGGATGCGCGCAAGACTCTGTTGGACTAGCTGGACCATTACGATATGTTATGTGTTTTGCTTTGTTTACATGTTCTCCATTCTTGTTTATAAAGTGAGAAATGAAAATTGAAATTATGTTGCATTCATATTTATGAAGAATTAGAATTTTGAAAATGAGAAAAATGAGATTTTATGAGAAGTTTGGGAAAATTGGAAAGAGTTTGAGAGAAATATTTGAAAGTTGAAAAGTTTGAAAATATGAAAAGTGTTTGAGAAATTGTTTGAAAAAAATTATAAAGTTTGAAAAATTAGCCCTTTTGGCAAAAAGCTTGTGAAAAATGATTTCGCTTATTTATCGATTTATAAATGTGTTATCCACGAGCTTCGAGCTCACCTCCCTTTCATCACCATCTCCGGGTTTGAGCGGAGATCGGATGAAAGAATGTGAACTGTCGGTTTAGACATATGTGTCGAGTTAGATTTTGTGTATTTTGGATTTTGAGTGTGGATCTGTTTGTGGTTTAAGAAAGGTTTGAAAGAAAATGTATTTGTGTATAAAGTTGAGAATTGTGAATGATTGTGAAATTTGTATATGAAATTATGGATAATTTGAGAATATATATGTATGATTGATTTGGGAATTTGATTGAATTCTGAGTTTGGTATTGAATTGAGAATTATGGAAGTATTAGATTTAGGTTTGCGTTTTGCTGGTGTTTGGATTCCGGACGGGAGAGTCCGATGATTCTGAGATCTGTTTGGCATTTAGAAGTGTATTTCTTTACCCTTGCAGGTTTGGGTTAGGAAAAAGGCAGCCGTTATGCTGCCGAAATTTCGATAAAAATTGGGATAAAAAAATAGAATTTGAGATTTGTATGGATAAATAAGAATTTGTATGATTGTTGAGTTTCGGGTTTAAGAATGAAATTTCCTATGGGAAATTATATGGATGTGATTGATGTAAGAAATGAGAATAAGAAAGAAAAAAAATTTCATAACGGATTTTGGAACGTCTTAGGAATTCCCAACGCGATTATGTTTCCTGTTCTTTGCTTATTCACGGATGTCGGAAGGTGTTTTCAGTTTAAATTAATTTGTTTGCTTACTTTGTTTTCTATCCGTATTCGATTTGCATTCGATTCGATCCGCTTTAAGCTTATGCGTTCGCTTTGTGATCCGTATTCGATTATTTAAACCGCTATATTCGATTGAATCATTCGTTTGATACGATTAGTTCTTGCTTCCGCTTCGCTACTTTCGGATTTGTTCGCTTCCGCATTTTGGTTTCGATCCGAAATTTCCGCTTCCCTTCGTTTCCGTTTGCTTCGATTTTCCGTTCTGTTTAAGTAGTTGGGTTCCGGTTTCGGTCCCAACATTTATGGTATCAGAGCATAGAGTGAAAGTGTTAAGTTTAAGGAGTTGGATTTCGGAACCGAGATCCAATATTTATGGTATCAAAGCCCAGTATTATGATCATACTTGGGCAATATGATTATCGAGATTGAATTTAGTGATTGTCTGAGTAAGGTAGTGTGTGTTAATGAACTTGAGATTTGAAGTTCATTATGGCATTATGCGATGAGAATTTTAAAATGAATTTGGATGATTCGACTTTACACATTTATGAGATTAAATAAGAAATGCTTGAAGGATAGGAGTAAATGAGAAATATTTGGAGAATTAAATTGATTGTGGATTAAAGTGACGAGAATCATAATCGATTTTAGGAATGTGAAATTGATGAGCATGACTTGTCATGCCTTATTTGAAGAATTAAAGTGATTGTTTGTTTAGGGTGTTAAGAATATGATTGATTAGAAACATGTGTTTGTGGAGCTGAAATGTATATTGCAAAATGAATTGGGAGAAATTGATATAGCCTATACTTACGTGAGATGAAAGTATGACTATTTGAAAGATGACATGGTGATAAAGATTAAATGATGATTGAACCATATTAGGATTCTTTAAGAAATGGACCATTGACTTGTGTCCATATATAAGGAAATAATGAGTTATAGATATAGTGTTTTGATATGATATGAGTGGTATATGGTTTAAGGAAGTGAAATTGCAAAGAGATTGAGAATATGTATGATGAGTAAAAGTGATGAAAAGAAATTGATTATGAGTTGTGAAAAGAAATTAGTAAGAAAGTGCTTGATGATCATTGTTTAGAAAGAAATTTATGCAAGAATGAGTTCTTGGAGTTTAAGTAAGAGTGAATTTCGAGGGCGAAATTCTTTTAAGAGGGGAGAAATGTTGGACCCAGACCTTGAGTGACAATTTGACTATGATCAAGTGGATGAGTTGATTGAAATTAAGTTGAAGATCATGAAATAAAGAGAGAAAGTATGAAAATATGAAAAATTGTGAAATAGTTGACCTTTTTGGCATTTGAAAGTTGACTTTTGTTTGAGGCAAAATTTGATAAAATGATCTACATGAAACTTGTAGATTATGTTGAGAGATTTTTGTGGACATAAAGTTTGTAATTTTTCGATATCGGGAGTGAAAGTTATGATCAGTCAAAGTTTATGTTTGATCGGGTTTGACTTTTATTATGGTTGAAACTTTGACTGAGAAATTAACCTAGTTAGAGGTTAATTGAGCTTTGATGTTCTTCATGAAAATTGAAGGATTTGTTTTGATCTTTATTTCGATATAAAGTATGCAATTTTTCGATCTCGGAATATTAAGTTATGATTTTTACAAGTTTGTATAGAGGATAGTATATTTGATGGAAAATGGACTCCGTAGGAGTCGAATTGAGTTTTATGTTCTTCTTGGAAGATTTAGAGCTTCTCTCAAGTTTTCTATAGAGACTAAGTTTGTCAAAATCGGAGTTCGGGAGTAAAAGTTATGAATTTCGGAAGTTTTGATTTTTAAGTGAAAAAAAAAAGAAAAGTTTTAAGCGCGCCATTGTACGGCTCGCATGCCTAACAGAGGCGAGGCGCGCTCAGCCTCGCTCATAGCGGCGCCTCGCCCTAGCGAGTGAGCGAGTCAAGCTTCGCCTCATGAGGCAAGGCTCGCCTCACTGAGCTATGCGCTCGCTAAAGGCGACGCCGCCCTAGCGCCTCGCCCTCATGAGTTAGGCGTCCGTCTGTTTCACGCCTGGATTTCTTCTTAAATTTTGATTTCTTTGTTTTAATCCGACCTTTGCTCACTATTTTGCCTATATCTTTCCGTCCGACATCCGATTGAGTTGATTCTTTTGCGTTGGATTCCTAAGACAATGAATTTCATTTGATAAGAAATTTGTGAACTTTTGAGATTAAATTAATGGTGATTAATTTAATCAAAGTGAATCGAAATTTTCGAGCATGATTCAGTGTTTTGTGAAATTCGGGATCTGTAGAGATCCGATTGAAGCGATTCTTGAGGCGAAATAAAGATAAGACAAGGGCTACAAATCATATGAAGACATGAAATGTCAATTTTGCCCTTAGGACTTTAATTTTGAATTTAAGTTCGGATTGGGGTGTAATTTTTGGATTGGGAACACCTGTGAGTAATTTGAGTATAACTTTTGATCTGGGAATCGAAATGAGACGATTCTTGTTTTGAAGTAAACTAGAGACATAAGGCTACAATTGTTATGAAGACATCGAGTTTCAATTCTGGGATTAAGAATGTGAAATTTTGGATGGAAATAATCGTACATGAAAAGTGTGTTAGAATATGGATATATCCGAACTGTTTTGCGCATAACTTTTGATGTAGTGCTCGGAATTGAGCGCGGTCGGTGGCGTTGGATTCGTATGATTGAGAGGAACATTTCTCGAGAAGGAAGTTTTGACAAATTCCTTCAAATCGATAGTGCGAATCAAACCGCAAGTAAGCGTAACTTTAAGTTTTGAATGGAGGGCAATTTGGTCATTTGACCATCAATTAATGAAACACTTGATGATTTGTCGTTTTTGGCTATTAAAAGCCACGGAAGTGGCTGGAGAAGTCTGGAAAATGTTAGAAGAAAGAAGAAGAAATAAGAAGAGAGAGTTTGGGTGATGGAGAAAAGAAAAGAGAGAAAGGTAAGTTTGATTTTGTTCTACTTAATTTTCAAGCTTTTGGGACTTTTCAAGAAGGAAAAGAATGGAGAATGATGAGAGCTTCCTAAGGAACTAAGAAACTTTGAATTTGGAGGAGAAAAGAGGTAAGAAAAATTGTTCTACTTTGAGATTTTGATTAATTTTCGGTTTAGAATTATGACATATGAGATGGGTTTATGGATTGTGGAATTAATTTTGAAATATATGCTTTAGGCTGGGTTTAATTTTGGATGGAAATTTGTTTAAAGTTTAGGCTAAATTTTATGATTGAGAATTTTGAGATATTTTGGTGTAGAATTATAGGAAATATGATGAATTGATGATATATGAAATCAATTTTGAAGAAATTGTATTTTATGGTATTGAATTGGGATAAATTGGTTTAGGCCAATTTTAAGATTTGGGATTTTGAAATTGAGGATTTAAATAGTTTGGAATTAATGTGAATTGAGGAATTGTGAGATTAATTTTGAAGAAATTATGTTTTATGAGATTGAATTCGAGTGTCTTGGATTAGGCCAATTTTGAAAATTGGGGATTTTCAAAATTGGATATGATAATTATGAATTTCCGATAGTTAATTTTGAGACTTATGCAAATTTATGATGTGAATTTGGGTTATTATGGTTTAGGTCGATTTAAGTGAAAGAAGGAAAGAAGCGAGGATCAAATTGAAGCTCGGGATAAACTTAGCGTCATTTCGAGGTGGGTAGCATATTTATATTTTGATTTGTGAGCAATATGCAATTTTGAAAAATTAAAAAAGCAATTTTCAAAAATTAAGGAAAGCAAAATTTTGGATTTTGATACATTATTGTTTTAGTAAGTGTTTGAAAAAAGGTTGGTTAATGTTTGAAATTGTGATTTCAAAGGATTTTCGAAAAATTATTACAAGTGAATTATGTTTAAAAAGAAAATAGAAATTTCGAAAGTTCATTTTGTTATGTATGCATTGCTAAATTATGTAAAGTGCTGAAATTATTGATTGATTGATTGAGTGATTTAATTGTATGTATTATGTGAATATATGAAAAATCAAAAATTTGGAAAGTGCCTTCGGGCAATTTGAATTTCCGTTTTCGATATGTGTTATGTGGGTTTGGTAGGTCCTTTGGTGAGTCAGCGCTGTCTCTATGTGTATAGCCTTCTCCAGTGCTGCTCGCTAAAGGGCACGAGTCTCGATTCGGACTCCTTCACGGCTACACTGGACATGCAATGCGGAAAGTGTAATACGTTTCATTCCACTGTTGCAGAGGACGCTTATCGCGGACTATGCGAAGACGCTCTGTTGGACTAGCTGGACCATTCTGATATGTTATGTGTTTTGCTTTGTTTCTGTGTTCTCCATTCTTGTTTATAAAGTGAGAAATGAAAATTGAAATTATGTTGCATTCATATTTATGAAGAATTCGAGAATTTTGAAAAATGAGAAAAATGAGATTTTTATGAGAAGTTTGGGAAAATTGGAAAGAGTTTGAGAGAAATATTTGAAAGTTGAAAAGTTTGAAAATATGAAAAAGTGTTTGAGGAAATTGTTTGAAAAAAATTATAAAGTTTGAAAAATTAGCCCTTTTGGCAAAAAGCTTGTGAAAAATGATTTCCGCTTATTTATCGATTTATAAATGTGTTATCCACGAGCTTTCGAGCTCACCCCCCCTTTCATCACCATCTCCAGGTTTCGAGCAGGAGATCGGATGAAAGAATGTGAAGACATCAGTTTCGACATATGTGTCAGTTAGATTTTGTGTATTTTGGATTTTGAGTATGGATCTGTTTGTGGTTTAAGAAAGGTTTGAAAGAAAATGTATTTGTGTATAAAGTTGAGAATTGTGAATGATTGTGAAATTTGTATATGAAATTATGGATAATTTGGGAATATATATGTATGATTGATTTGGGAATTTGATTGAATTCTGAGTTTGGTATTGAATTGAGAATTATGGAAGTATTAGATTTAGGTTTGCGTTTTGCTGGTGTTTGGATTCCGGACGGGAGAGTCCGATGATTCGAGATCATTTGGCATTTAGAAGTGTATTTCTTTACCCTTGCAGTTTGGGTTAGGAAAAAAGCGTAGTTATTTGCCGAAATTTCGATAAAAATTGGGATAAAAAATAGAATTTGAGATTTGTATGGATAAATAAAATTTGTATGATTGTTGAGTTTCGGTTTAAGAATGAAATTTCCTATGGGAAATTATATGGATGTGATTGATGTAAGAAATGAGAATAAGAAAAAGAAAAAATTTCATAACGGATTTTGGAACGCGTCTTAGGAATTCCCAACGCGATTCATTTCTGTTCTTTGCTTATTCACGGATGTCGGAAGGTGTTTTCAGTTTAAATTGATTTGTTTGCTTACTTTGTTTTCTATCCGTATTCGATTTGCATTCGATTCGATCCGCTTTCGCTTATGCGTTCCGCTTTGTGATCCGTATTCGATTATTTCGCTTCGCTATATTCGATTGAATCATTCGTTTGATACGATTAGTTCTTGCTTTTGCTTTTGCTTCCGCTTCGCTACTTTCGGATTTGTTCGCTTCCGCATTTTGGTTTCGATCCAAATTTCCGCTTCCTTCGCGTTCCGTTTGCGGTTTCCGTTCTGTTTAAGTAGTTGGGTTCAGGTTTCGGTCCCAACATTTATGGTATCAGAGCATAGAGTGAAAGTGTTAAGTTTAAGGAGTTGGATTTCGGAACCGAGATCCAATAACAAAACCTACAAAGTCATGGAAATTAGCACAAATACTACCTTCAGTTCAAGAGATGTAACCTTTTATGAAAACAACTTTCCCTTTGCCAACCCATAGACCAACCCAAAACTAGAACAGGTACCACTTTTCCCTTACAACACCACTGATGATGGTTCAGGCAAATTAAGTGACATACCAAGCTCATCAAACACACCATATATAGAAACGATACTAAGAACCGAAGAAACACTATCTCAACATACCCTACCACCAATCCAGAGACTACCATAAATCACAATATAAGAAGAAGTTAAAGAACCCATACCACACCAAGATACCTTGATGATTATGTCCACCAAGCCTATGCTCTTCACTCCACTTCTGTCCCTGATTCTGCTAATATCACTTTACAAGTTTGTGGTCCTGCAGGGATAGAAGGAGACTGAGTTAGCCTTCCAAATCATGCATACACCAAGGTATAAGGAATTGATAGGTAATGTATGTGTAACATCCCATCTCCGATAGGAAGGGTATTTTGGTAAATTGGGACGGGTTAGGAGTATTGAATTATATCTCGGCTTGAACATACAACTTATAGCCTCTATGATTGATGATTTGTTGCACTTGTACATGGTATACATGCATTTATGACATTTTCCGGCTTAGGTTTCAAATTGAAATCTTTTGTAAAATTTATGGGATAATTGTATTTGAAAAATTATTTGGAGTACGCCATAAATAGTTTTACATTTTTAGAGATTTATGGGAAATTTTCTGGAATTTTTTTGGGGTACTTACTGGACGAAAAATTTTCAATGGTCGATTGAGTGAATTTTCGATTGTCGAAAATGATTGGCGATAACACTGGAAAATTTTAGACATGATGTTAGAAATTATGAACTGTGAGCCATTGGAATTTGGAGAAAATTGGACTACAAATTTAATTGAGTTTGGAAATGCATAAGAAGAAGACAAGTGGCAAGTGACACATGTCACTTGCCTACCTTGTCTTATTATTAGTGCTTCTTTAATAAGCTAAGAGTTATAACCTTCTACGATTCTTTCTATAAAGCTTAAAAAAAATCACTTTGTAAGTTTAGAAAGGCTCTCTCACCCGTAGCTTCCATTCTCCTCTCCTTCTTCTTTGGTTTTCTCCTCCTTCTTTGAAATTGCTACTCTCCTCATCTACCTAAAGTGCTTCCTTATCATATATCCAAGCCTAAGCCTCCTACACCCCTTAAAAATGGTGATTTTTGTATAAGTAAAGTGAGGTGAAGGAATTGGTGTTGGGTGGAGGGATTTGAAGAATTTAAAGCTTGAACTTGTTTAAGGTGAGTGATGTTTGTTTTTATGCTTTTGGTAGTTAGAGTCATTCATGGAGAGCATTTATACATGTATTTGATGATGATAGTGGTAGGTTTGAATGGGTTTAAATGTATACTTGGTTATGGATGAATGAATGATTATAGTTTTCCTTGCTTTTGGCTTGGTTTGGATTGAGTTTGTAAGGTTAGATGAATGGAAAACTTAGGAAGATAATTTGTGTTAGTGCTGCCAACTTTTGTTTAATCGTGTAAATATATGTTGTGATGAAATTGTTGTTGAATTAGAGGTATATATGGGTGCTTAGTGATGTGTTATTGATGTTAGAAGTGATAGGAGTTAGGTTGTAGTTGAAAAGCTGGAAAATGCAATTTGACCTATTGCAATGTTTTGATCATAACTAATTTTGTAGGTGAGAAAATGAGGTGAGGTTTGTGCCTAATGAAACTTTGGGATGTTGGCTTCAAATTTGTGTGAAATAGGTGTTGTTAAATTGTAAGGTTAGAAGGGTGAATTTTTGCATGGGAAGTTTCTGTTTGTAGGGTCTGTGAACAGTACCTACATATATGACCTGATTACTTTGTTGATTTTTCTAAATTAATTGAGATGGAATTTGGGAACATGGTCTTCATGAAAGTTGTAGCATATTGAGTTAGCTTTCCATTGCCACCGATCTTGCTAATTTTAGAGTTGTATATTGGGAGATATGAACTGATTTCTATTGATTGGTTTTATGCTTTTTGGAGAAACCTAGTCACAGTGTTGATTTTGTGGGATTTTTGTTTAGGAGCAATTTTAACAATTTATGTGAACTGAATTGGTGTGAGTGATCTTCTAAAAAGTTGTAGAGGAAGAAATGATCTTGAAAATGGTATATAGCATGCTATTTTTTAATAGCAGAATTGGGACTTATACTTTTTCAAAGATTGGACTGAAGTTAGGTCATGGGCTACTGATCAGGGCAGTAACTTGCAAGACTGTTTTAAATTGGTTCATGTGGAATTTGATTCTGAGCCCTTCATGAGAAGTGTAGTACTATGTTTTATCTTTTTATGGGTATAAAGTATGCAATTTTTTGACATTTGTACAAGGAGTTATACTGTTTGCAAAATCACTGTCCAGATTGGTTGATTTCAGAGGGCTGATGCTTTGGTGAATTGTTTGACCTAGTTAACAAGTGAATTTGATTTTGGGTTGTTCATGAAAGTTGTATATAACATTGTGAACTTACTGAGCATATTTATTGTGTTATTTTTGACTGAGGAAATGAGTAGTTACTGAATTTGCAAGGTATTGCACTGTTTGAGAGGTTTTGAGTAGGCAGTAGATTTGATAGGATTTTTGACACCCTTAGGGGTGAAATTGATTTTTATGGTCTTCTTGAGAATTGTAGAGGGTTTCATGATCTTTCCAATGAGATATAGTTGGTAATTTTCTGAATTGTGCGTAATGAGTTATTGGTGTTGCAAATTGGCTTGAAATCAAGAAATTAAAGAAGGGAATAAGGGTTAGGTATATATATAGATATAAATTGTTTAATTTGAATTTTGGTTTCTTTTGTCAATTTCTTTTCCGTCCGACGTCCGATTGACCTGATTCTTGAGGCATCGGATTGGTAATACATTGAATTTCATTTTGTGAGAAATTGGAAATTTTAGTAGAAATTGACGTGGACCCGTAATTGTTCTACATAGTCCTTTGTTTTATTTATTTTTGGACCGATCGAGGTCGAATTGAAATCTTTGTCATGGCTATAGCTTTCTAATTTTAGATGAAATTATTATGACGGAAAATTTTAGATTAGGGCCGGAATATCATGAACATGCATTGTGCACTGCAAATTGCTTCATATGCATTATTAAATAGTTACGATTGACAAAAGGTAATGGTTATATTTTACGATTATCATAGAGGCACATTTGGGCGTCGATCTACCGGCGTTATCGAGACTTCCAGATATTAGCTCGGAAATGCAGGTGAGTAACCTAGTTGGTTTCTCAACCTATATGTGTTTAATTTATTCGCATGAGATGCCATGTGGAGTTAAGGTTGGATATATGTGATTGCTTTTAATTGATTTCGGACTATGGGTGTTCGAAATATTGAAATGTGATATAGAAGTGCAAATGTGAATAAATGTGTATGAATGCATTAGCGAATTGAATGGTAAATGTATTAGTGAAATGAATTGAATCTGCATATGATTGAAATACCGGACCAAAGGTCCGAGAGAAATGGAAAATGGTATAGAAATAGAAAATGACTAAAATGGAAAGTGACATATGCATTCATGCATAATTGAATGATAAGATAAAGACAGTTGTGACCGGAGCAGCCAACGTAATGCCGTGGTATCGCTTGCCCCCTGAGGTGGTGCATACCCTGAGGGCTCTCCCACGCAGTGCTCGGATACCACAGCTCATCGTATCGAGGCTTCGTGCCCACCAAGCATTTATCGAACCGAGCCTCGAGCTCGAGGGGAGTTAGTGCATACCCAGAGGGCTCTCCTACTCCCTAGACGCGCGTCGATTCTTGAACACCGATAGGCGCTCGGTCACTGACACCGTAACAAAATGAGAAGAGTCACGTGTGCATATTGCATATATGAATGTTTAAATGTGAATTGTATGAAAGGCGTCTTGCTGATAATTGCGAAATTGGAGTGCATGTGATTCTTGATTGTGATAATATATGATTTAGTGTGATTGTTTGAATATGCATGAGTTGGGTGAACCATCGATGATGGTTTCTCACCGAGTTCATAAACTCACCCAACATTGCAAATATTTTTCGAGGATCGAAGGGTACCCGTTAGCACGGAGTATGAGTCCGATTGCAAATCGAGTTAAGGTCGGGATCGATTCAAATGCGCATTTGTGTCTTTTAAATTATATGTAAATTTGTATTTTAGCAAGATTCGACTGGTATTCTTGAGTGCCGATTGATTAATGTTGTATTGTAATTTGATTTCGAAATAATGTTCGATTGAAAATGATTTCGTATTAGAAGCAGCCCAAATTATTTTGATATTTGCACACTTGATGGGTTTTAAATAAAATTTATATATTACCAAGTTTTTAAAGCAGTATTGATTTTCTAGCTTACCACCCTCATGGTCGCGGCTCGGATATCACCGTCAATGTCGGGTTCGGGTCTCGTGGGGTGGGATGCTACATTTTGGTATCGAGCCGTAAGTACAATCTTACATGGGCTTTACGAACAAAAAAATGTGTCAAGTTACGTGCATTTAAGTCATGTCACGGCAGAGAAGTGACAACCGATCCCTAGTGTAGTATATGAGTAAACGATAAGTATGACTCGGTCGTTTAAGCATGTTCAAAAAAAGAGAAAAGGATAATGTGTTAGAATGTGATAAAAGGAAGAAATGGATATCGTAAAATAAGAAAAAGTGTATGGTTCGATCAAGCAGATGAATATTTAGTAATTTGGTATTGACGGATATCTTGTGAAATATACTATTAGAGTGATATAGGGTATATCCTTGATCGTGAGTTTGAAATAAAGATTATAGTTGTGAATTAATAGAGGAAAATAGAGATGTGATAATGGTAAGATTTCCGTGTATAAGGTGAATGAAAATAAAGTGTTCTATGATATAGAAGTTACAATTGGGATTGATTACGTGATAAGAGTTATAAATAAGGATTGGTATTTGGAGTTAACGGATATTAAGTGCAAAATCAAGAATGATTTCATATCTGTGATATTGATTTGAGTCGGAAATATATGGGTATAATGCAATAATGAAAAGATTGAAATGTAAGATAATGAAATTGGTAGATGAAAAGTTGTTCGAGTTTAATTGATCCGCTAAGTAAATGCACACCTGCTTATGGGAGCCCTATGGTAAGTGAAAATGTTCAGCTGCAATTGATGAGTTAATGGATACTTTCTAGCCAGAATTCTTGTCGAAAAAAATAAATAAATAAATAAAAATAATTCTTTATGATTTAGAATAAGAAATGAAAGTGCTTATAATGATCAATTGTGAATGACTAGAGATTGTATATGATCCTCACGAACGAGGACGGTGTATCTGGGAAGGTTCTTTGCGTTCATTTGTCACTGTAAGTGTATATCTGATAGTGGGATTACCATCATGGGTGAAATGATCAAGCATAAATGAATAAAGTAATCGGTAGCTTATTACATGAGCTCCAACTATAATGTCAGTAGCTCAAGTTTAGCATAAGTTAGAGTAAGGCATGAAAATGCTCGTAATGATCAATTGAGAAAGAAGAGAGACAGTTAAAGATGTTAACATCGGTAATGAGCTTGAGGGAATAAAAAGAGGGACATGAATATAGTAAGGTTCCCATGATCGAGAACTGGTACCAAAAAGAGAATGGTTATCGAGAATTAAATGCAATTAAGGTGTTCTTAGCAGTATGAGCTATTAACGGGCAAATTGATGGGAATATAAAGATATATTGTCAGATAAGATGTGATGATTATGGTGATGTATGGCAAGATAGTAGAGGAAAAGAAATTGTTTAAGTGCTCTTGAGATTGATCTTCGTGAAGTATCAAGAGTGGCGATATGTATATCTATATAGTGATGAAAAATAGTTGATTGATAAAGTTTTATGAACTGTATTAAATCTAGCAGAGACTCAATCGTAAGAGATAAAATATGCTACCGAAAAAGTGTACATGACGTTAATGAGATGACTCTGATTATGTAAGAGAAGTACTGAATATTAAGGAAATATTAATTGTGAATTTGAGGGGATTAAAAGTTCGTGTATACCTTGTGTAAGTATGTTCTGAAAGTATGAGATCGATATAACGATTGTTTATTCAAGTCAGTGAGGGATCTATCGTGAATAAATTAAGTTATGAGGAGGAATTAAGGTAAGGAACAAGTGGCAGAATATGTCATGATAAGAAAATTATAAGGAAATTGTTCTTCATTGGAGACGTTCGATAATTAACAAGTTATATGAATCAACTATGGGTACGGAAAAGGAACATGTCTCAATTGTGTTTGGAGTGGATAATGGATAAGAAATAGATAAATTGGTATTGGTGAGAAAATTGGTTATCATGCAAGTTTCATCAGAGTGAAATAAGGGATGAATTAGTATGCGAATATGGGATATCGGGAGAATTAATAAAGATATAAGTAGTGATAAAATGCGAAAGTTCAAAAGATATGTGTATGCGGAATTTGGAATTAATGAGAACTAATGGAATGCTGGATACGTTCGGAAATTGTCAAAGATTTTCTGGTTGTAGTAAATTGACAAGAATATTTGAGGAAAACGTGTGAATGTTATGACTGATGATCACAAAGGAGACATTTGGAGAATTTACTATATATAATGAAGTGTTCCAGTAAAGGTTATGATGTGGTCTATTTTATGCACCTTGAGACAAATATAATTCCATGGGCGGTATTATGATTGATGATTTGAAATTTGTTATACTGAGTGTGGCCTAAAATCTTGGAGACATTAATAGTACAGAAATAGTTTAGAGATGTCTATGAATATGCAAATCGATAACGATTGAGTTATTTCATGCATTTGAATGATTTAAAAAGGATTAAACGGCTAATTTCTTCAAACTAAGCTAATGGTGCAATTCAATGGATTGAACGGAACAAAATCTCAATTGCAAAAGATCGAAATTTGGGCAATTAGGTTATCAAATCTAGTGTATTATGTTCATAGTCAAACTGACAAAAAAAAGGGGCAAAAGAAAGTATTATTAGTTATTGGAATTTCAAGTTGGTGTGCATCAAAATGGATTGGCAAAACCCGAAGTGGGGAAGTAGAAATTGTAAACCGTATCGAAGAACTGAAGATAACTCCAATTGTTGAGGAAAGTGATAGGTATAGTTCAAATTAAGAAATATGGGTGATACTCATTACAGGAACTGTTAGTGAAAACGTAAGGAATGATCGAAGCTCTATAGTCTAGCAAGAGTGTATTGAAAGAGTAATTGAAAGGTTAGAATGGGAAATCAAATGATTACAAGTGAATGGTTCGAGAAAGCACAAGAAACAATCGAAGCGTTACGTTCTAGAAAAGTATTGTGGAAAAGCAATTGATGGTATAGTCTGTCAAAGTGAACGATGACATGTGTGATTAACCAACGGTATTTTTGGATTTCATTGGGATATGAAATTGATGTATAGTGCAAAGGGATTATGGCATGACAATCATTATATTGGTGTCACCATTCGAAAAGTGTATAAGGGGTCTTACTGCCAAACAGGATTCGTTATCTCTATATTATGTGATCAGGGCAATAAAGTGATAGGTTAAGTAATTTAAGATGGTGACAATGAGTCGAATTGATTCACATTGAGGTTACAAATGTCATGAGATTTGTGGTTTGATAATAACGTAATCTGATAAGTAATAAATGAAATATTTTGAAGGGTATGGCCTCGGCCAAAAGGGTACTTAGATGGAAATAAAGGTGTAGTTAAGAGAAATTGAATTCGTGATGAAGGGCCTCTATGTGATTGTGGTGTGAATAGAATTATGGATTGATAAGTTAGGCTAAAACCTAAAAGATGATTCGGATTCACAAAGTGTTTCATAGATAGAATTGGAAATATTGTTAGGATCCGATATATATGTTATTGATATTGAAAGTGACGAATTCATGCGTAATTATGAGAAAGGTAAAATCATGGAAAGTTTGAAAAGGGAAAAAGAGTAATCGATTGTTTTGATCTCCGTTCATTGACCGAATTTGGTCGGGTAGTGAAAACAGTGGGAAACAGAGGGTATTAATAAAAAAGACTCTCCTGCCTTCCTGATAAATCGTATATGAAATTTCGAGGACGAAATTTTTGTTAGGAGGGGAGAATTGTAACATCTCATCTCCGATGGGAAGGGTATTTTGGTAAATTGAGACGGGTTAGGAGTATTGAATTATATCTCGGCTTGAACATACAACTTATAGCCTCTATGATTGATGATTTGTTGCACTTGTACATGGTATACATGCATTTATGACATTTTCCGGCTTAGGTTTCAAATTGAAATCTTTTGTGAAATTTATGGGATAATTGTATTTGAAAAATTATTTGGAGTACGCCATAAATAGTTTTACATTTTTAAAGATTTATAGGAAATTTTCTGGAATTTTTTTGGGGTACTTGCCCGGACCGAAAAGTTTTCAACTGGCTGACTAAGTGAATTTTCGGTATGAAAAATGATTGGCCGATGGCACTGGAAAATTTTAGACATGATGTTAGAAATTATGAACTTTGAGCCATTGGAATTTGGAGAAAAATTGAACTACAAATTTAATTGAGTTTGGAAATGCATAAGAAGAAGACAAATGGCAAGTGACACATGTCACTTGCCTACCTTGTCTTATTATTAGTGCTTCTTTAATAAGCTAAGAGTTATAACCTTCTACGATTCTTTCCTATAAAGCTTTAAAAAAAAATCACTTTGTAAGTTTAGAAAGGCTCTCTCACCCGTAGCTTCCATTCTCCTCTCTTCTTCTTTGGTTTCTCCTCCTTCTTTGAAATTGCTACTCTCCTCATCTACCTAAAGTGCTTCCTTATCATATATCCAAGCCTAAGCCTCCTACACCCCTTAAAAATGGTGATTTTTGTATAAGTAAAGTGAGGTGAAGGAATTGGTGTTGGGTGGAGGGATTTGAAGAATTTAAAGCTTGAACTTGTTTAAGGTGAGTGATGTTTGTTTTTATGCTTTTGGTAGTTAGAGGCATTCATGGAGAGCATTTATACATGTATTTGATGATGATAGTGGTAGGTTTGAATGGGTTTAAATGTATACTTGGTTATGGATGAATGAATGAATATAGTTTTCCTTGCTTTTGGCTTGGTTTGGATTGAGTTTGTAAGGTTAGATGAATGGAAAACTTAGGAAGATAATTTGTGTTAGTGCTGCCAACTTTTGTTTAATCATGTAAATATATGTTGTGATGAAATTGTTGTTGAATTAGAGGTATATATGGGTGCTTAGTGATGTGTTATTGATGTTAGAAGTGATAGGAGTTAGGTTGTAGTTGAAAAGCTGGAAAATGCAATTTGACCTATTGCAATGTTTTGATCATAACTAATTGTGTAGGTGAGCAAATGAGGTGAGGTTTGTGCCTAATGAAACTTTGGGATGTTGGCTTCAAATTTGTGTGAAATAGGTGTTGTTAAATTGTAAGGTTAGAAGGGTGAATTTTTGCATGGGAAGTTTCTGTTTGTAGGGTCTGTGAACAGTACCTGCATATATGACCTGATTACTTTGTTGATTTTCTAAATTAATTGAGATGGAATTTGGGAAAATGGTCTTCATGAAAGTTGTAGCATATTGAGTTAGCTTTCCATTTCCACTTATCTTGCTAATTTTCGAGTTGTATATTGGGAGATATGAACTGATTTCTATTGATTGGTTTTATGCTTTTTGGAGAAACCTAGTCACAGTGTTGATTTTGTGGGCTTTCTGTTTAGGAGCAATTTTAACAATTTATGTGAACTGAATTGGTGTGAGTGATCTTCTGAAAAGTTGTAGAGGAAGAAATGATCTTGAAAATGGTATATAGCATGCTATTTTTTAGATAGCAGAATTGGGACTTATACTTTTTCAAAGATTAGACTGAAGTTAGGTCATGGGCTGCTGATCAGGGCAGTAACTTGCAAGACTGTTTTAAATTGGTTCATGTGGAATTTGATTCTGAGCCCTTCATGAGAAGTGTAGTACTATGTTTTATCTTTTTAGGGGTATAAAGTATGCAATTTTTTGACATTTGTACAAGGAGTTATACTGTTTGCAAAATCACTGTCCAGATTGGTTGATTTCAGAGGGCTGATGCTTTGGTGAATTGTTTGACCTAGTTAGCAAGTAAATTTGATTTTGGGTTGTTCATAAAAGTTGTATATAACATTGTGAACTTACTGAGCATATTTATTGTGTTATTTTGACTGAGGAAATGAGTAGTTACTGAATTTGCAAGGTATTGCACTGTTTGAGAGGTTTTGAGTAGGCGAGAGATTTGATAGGATTTTGACACCTTAGGGGTGAAATTGATTTTATGGTCTTCTTGAGAATTGTAGAGGGTTTCATGATCTTTCCAATGAGATATAGTTGGTAATTTTCTGAATTGTGCGTAATGAGTTATTGGTGTTGCAAATTGGCTTGAAATCAAGAAATTAAAGAAGGAATAAGGGTTAGGTATATATATAGATATAAATTGTTTAATTTGAATTTTGGTTTCTTTGTCAATTTCTTTTCCGTCCGACGTCCGATTGACCTGATTCTTGAGGCATCGGATTGGTAACACATTGAATTTCATTTTGTGAGAAATTGGAAATTTTAGCGAGAAATTGACGTGGACCCGGTAATTGTTCTATGGTCACTGTTTTATTTATTTTTCGACCGATCGAGGTCCGAATTGATCTTGTCGTCATGGCTATAGCTTTTAATTTTTAGATGAAATTATTATGACGGAAAATTTTGGATTAGGGTAGAATATCATGAACATGCATTGTGCACTTGCAAATTGCTTCATATGCATTATTAAATAGATTGACAAAAGGTAATGGTTATATTTTACGATTATCATAGAGGCACATTTGAGCGCCGATCTCACCGACGCTATCGAGACTTCCAGATATTAGTTCGAATGCAATGTGAGTAACCTAGTTGGTTTCTCAACCTATATGTGTTTAATTTATTACGCAGATGCCATGTGGAGTTAAGGTTGGATATATGTGATTGCTTTTAATTGATTTGGACCATGGGTGTTCAAATATTGAAATGTGATATAGAAGTGCAAATGTGAATAAATGTGTATGAATGCATTAGCGAATTGAATGGTAAATGTATTAGTGAAATGAATTGAATCTGCATATGATTGAAATACGGACCAAAGGTCCAGAGAAATGGAAAATGGTATCGAAATGGAAAATGACTAAAATGGAAAGTGACATATGCATTCATGCATAATTGAATGATCGATAAAGACAACAGACCGGAGCAGCCAACGTAATGCCGTGGTATCGCTTGCCCCCGAGGTGGTGCATACCACGAGGGCTCTCCCACGCAGCTTTCGGATACCACAGGCTCATCAGTATCGTGGCTTCAGCCCACCAAACACTTTTATGAACCGAGCCTCGAGCTCAAGGGAGTTAGTGCATACCAGAGGGCTCTCCTACTCCCTAGACGCGTCGATTCATGAACACCGATAGCGCCGGTCACAACACTTGTAATAAAATGAGAAGAGTCACGTGTGCATATTGCATATATGAATGTTTAAATGTGAATTGTATGAAAGGCGATCGCCTGATAATTGCGAAATCGGAGTGCATGTGATTCTTGATTGTGATAATATATGATTTAGTGTGATTGTTTGAATATGCATGAGTTGGGTGAACCATCGATGATGGTTTCTCACCGAGTTCGCAAACTCACCCAACATTGAAAATTTTGGATTAGGGCCGGGAATATCATGAACATGCATTGTGCACCTGCAAATTGCTTCATATGCATTATTAAATAGTTCTGATTGGACAAAAGGTAATGGTTATATTTTCTGATTATCATAAAGGCACATTTGGAGCGTCGATCTACCGACATTACTGAGACTTCCAGATATTAGCTCGGAAGTACAGGTGAGTAACCTAGTTGGTTTCTCAACCTATATGTGTTTAATTTATTGCACAGATGCCATGTGGAGTTAAGGTTGGATATATGTGATTGCTTTTAATTGATTTCGGACCATGGGTGTTCGAAATATTGAAATGTGATATAGAAGTGCGAATGTGAATAATTGTGTATGAATGCATTAGCGAATTGAATGGTAAATGTATTAGTGAAATGAATTGAATCTGCATATGATTGAAATACCGGACCAAAGGTCCGAGAGAAATGGAAAATGGTATCGAAATGGAAAATGACTAAAATGGAAAGTGACATATGCATTCATGCATAATTGAATGATCAGATAAAGACAGTTGTGACCGAGTACCAACGTAATGTCGTGGTATCGCTTTTTCGAGGTGGTGCATACCGAGGGCTCTCCACGCAATGCTCGGATACCACAAGCTCATCAGACAGTCTTGAGCCCACCAAACATCATTATCGAACCAGAGCCTCGAGCTCGAAGGAGTTAGTGCATACCCGAGGGCTCTCCTACTCCCTAGACGCGCCTCGACATCGAACACCGATAGCGCTCGATCACAACACCGTAACAAAATGAGAAGAGTCACGTGTGCATATTGCATATATGAATGTTTAAATGTGAATTGTATGAAAGGCGATTGCCGATAATTGCGAAATTGGAGTGCATGTGATTCTTGATTGTGATAATATATGATTTAGTGTGATTGTTTGAATATGCATGAGTTGGGTGAACCATCGATGATGGTTTTCATCGAGTTCATAAACTCACCCAACATTGCAAATGTTTTCAGGATCGAAGGGTACCCCGTCAGGGCATGGAGTATGAGTATTGATTGCAAGTCGAGTTAAGGTCGGGATCAGTTCACGTCTGCATTTGTGTCTTTTGAATTATATGTAAATTTGTATTTTAGCAAGATTCGTACTGGTATTGCTGATTGCCCGATTGATTAATGTTGTATTGTAATTTGATTTCTGAAATAATGTTCTGATTGAAAATGATTTCGTATTAGAACGGACCCAAATTATTTACTGATATTTGCACACTCGATGGGTTTTAAAATTTTTTTTATATATATTACCAAGTTTTTTAAACTGTATTGACTGCTCTAGCATACCACCCTCGCGGGTCGCGGGCTCGGATATCACCGTCGATGTCAGGTTCGGGTCTCGTGGGAGTGGGATGCTACAGTATGCACTACTTTCGAACCTCTATCTTATGAAATAGCAAGAAACTCAATGGGTTGGGTAAATTCAATGAATGAACAACTAGCTGCATTAGAAGCAAACTAGATTTGAGTATTGACAAAATTACCTAAGGGGAAGCGGGCTATAGCATCAAAGTGGGTGTACAAAGTGAATCGCAAACTAAATGGCATTGTTGATAAGTCGAAATCAAGGTTGGTAGTGAAGTGATTCAATCAAAGGAAAGGAGCAGACTACTCAGAGGTGTTCTCCCCCGTGGGTAGGATTATGAAAATTAGGACATTCCTAACTATAACTACAATTAGAAAGTGTCCTATACTGCAATGTGATATTAACGATACCTCTCTCCATGGCCACTTGGAGGAAGAAATTTATATACTACCACCACAAGGTTATGCAAAAGCTAAGGCGGGAGAAGTTTGCAGACTGATGAAGTCCATCTATGGACTCAAAAAAACAGGAAGGAAATGGCACAAAGAGTTGACCACAAAATTAAATGGTTTAGGCTTCAACAAAACTGAGGCAGACCATTGCCTCTACACTAAGGGACAACATGACAACTTTACTGCCATCCTCATCTATATAGATGACATCCTTATTACTGGTGCTAAGGAGGAACACTTAAACTATATCAAGGATGCCCTACACAGAGAATTCACCACCAAGGACATCCTTATTACTGGTGCCAAAGAGGAACACTTAAACCATATCAAGGATGCGCTACACAGAGAATTCACCATTAAGGACCTAGGGTATGCTAAGTTCTTCCTAGGGGTAGAAATAGTCGATTCAAGAAGGAAACTTACCCCTAATGAGGGCAAGCTTCTCATCGATCCCGAATTCTACAGAAGAATTGTGGGTCAACTTCAATACTTGAGTTTCATCAGACCCGACCTTACCTACATCACGCAACAACTGATTCAATTCATGAAGTCACCAAGAGAGCCAAACTGGAAAGTTGTAAAACATGTCCTCAAGTATCTCAAAGGAATACGACATCAAGGTTTTTTCTACCCCTCAGAATCAAGTCTACAACTCACTGCTTACTCCGACGCAGACTGGACGAGATGTCCTTTCAGTCGATGGTCCTTGACTAGGTTTTGTATATTTCTCCAAAAATCTCCCATATCATGCAAAACAAAAGAACAAACCATTGTCAGCAGATCCACACAGAGGAAAAAAAGAAAAGGAGCCATACCTTTATACTGTGATAATCAGGCAGCGATCTACATCTTGAAGAATCCTCGTCTTCCACGAAAGAAACAAACATTTGGAGATCGAGCTCTATCTTGTGAGCAATGTGCCAAACTCGGGTCTTCTAAATCTCCAATATGTATGAAGCCAACATCAACTCGTAGATCTGTTCACGAAGGCACTCATCTCACTCGTATTCAAAGCCTTAGTTTTCAAGTGCAGATCTGTACGTCTCTCCGAAGCTCCAACTTGAGGGGGGAGTGATAAGAGGGTTGGGTATGACCTAAGACCCATGGTGATAAAATGATGGACCCATGGTGATAAAAGATGGAAGAGCGATGACCCTTGAGCAAACAATAACTCCACATATGCACAGATCTGGACCAAACAAGACCGCCTCAATTTTATTTCTTATCTTCTCGTATATAGTCCTAGAATGTTCCACTGTAACAAAATTGTTCTAGCTATCAATTCTGTTATAGATTCTCAAATAAAGCAACAAATAGCAGCCCCTAGTATCAGTATAACTATCCCTTCTGTACATATCAAAGGACATGAAGAAATAAAATATTTCTTCATCAAAGTAAACCTTTTGTTTTTCAGTGTGGATTTTGAGAAAACGTTTTCTCCAGTGGCAAAGATGAATTCAGTTCGAGTCTTCCTATCATGTGTTGCAAATCAAAATTGGCCACTTTACTAGTTTGATGTAAAGAAGGTGTTCTTACATGGTAATTTGCAAGAGCAAGTGTACATACATATACCTCTAGTTTTTAAGAGTGTTACTACAAATGGAAAGGTGTGCGGTTAAAATGATTGCTTTAGAAATTGAAACAGTAAACTCGAGGCTTGGTTTGCTCAGTTTAATGTTGCTGTCAAGCAAGTAGGCTATCGACAATGTTATGCTAATCATACCCTATTTTACAAACACAACTGATACAGAAACCTTAAGAAAACAAGGTTCTTGAAACCCCTAAATCCTATTGAATCAAAACCCTAATCTTTTTATTTTAAGAACTTGCTAGATCAAATCCCAAATCATAAGTTTGAGACCCAATCCCAAAGAAATCAGGAATCAATTTACGTTGCAAATACTTACTTATTGATGCAAATCAATTTCTTGAAGTAACCATGAAGTCAATTCCAAAATTTTATTAATCATCCAATCTAGGGTTACAAGGATATAATAAGGTATAAATACCCTTGACCAAGTCCTAACCCTAATAGGAATGGGTTTGCAAGCCCATTTAATGAAAACTAGGTTATTCCTAACAAATCTAGGAGTATCTAGCCCATTGAACATAATCTAATCCAAGTCCTTTTACGAATCGACTAAACACATTAAAATAAATAAGTCTCAAAATAACCCAGACAAACAAAACATATGCTACTAACTAAAAGAATAGCCCATAGATAAGTCCTTGAGCCTAAAATGAGAGATAATAAATAACAAGCTCAAATTATAAAAAATGAGCATAAATGGCTAAGCGCTAGCTTCTTCTAACCCCTCCTCTAATAAAGTCACAAGCTTAGGTATGTCTTGGTGTTCCTCTATAGATGTTTCGGCCTCCTCATTTACTTAACCTGTGATTTGGGCTTGAATAAAAGCTTGCATTGCTTGTTTAAGCCTTGAAGGTTGTTGTGTTGTAATTGGACCACTTGGCATGTGTAGCTTGTCAGGTTGATATGTAAGGCTTGGAACTCCATTGCAAAGGTTAGTTGTATCATCCCCTCCCTCCTCAAAAGGATTTATCCTCGAATCAGACCCGACATTAGTAAAGGGAGAGAGATCAACAACATTAAATGTAGCAGACACTTGATACTTACTTAGCAAATCAATCATGTAGGCATTATCATTAATCCTCTCAAGCACTTGGAATGGCCCATCACCTCTAAAATCCAACTTGGATTTCCTTTTCTTAGGAAACCTCACCTTCCTGAAATGCACCCAAATCCAATCTCCAGGCTCAAACCTCAATAACTTGTGCCCTTGATTAGCCCTGTGCGCATTTGCTTCATTCCACTTCTCTATTTGTTGCCTTGCTTTCTCATGAATGCTCTTTACCAATTCGGCCTTGTGTTGTCCATCCTTATTAGATAACTTATGTAATGGCAAAGGACATAAATCCAAAGGCGTCAAAGGTTTAAATCTATAAACTATCTCAAACGGTGAATAACCAGTAGTAGAGTGAATGCTCCTATTATATGCAAATTCAACTAATGGCAAACATTGTTCCCAAGTTTTAAGATTTTTTTCCTATAACAACACGCAAAAGAGATCATAAAGTTCTATTGATCACTTCAGTTTGGCCATCTATTTAAGGATGACAAGTAGTAGAAAACAAAAGCTTAGTTCCTAACTTTTCCCAAAGAACATGCCAAAAGTGACTCAAGAACTTTACATCTTAGTCTGAAACAATGGTTTTTGGAGTACCATGTAAACGCACAACATCTCTAAAGAACAAATCAACAATATAAGTGGTATCATTAGTTTTATGGCATGCAATAAAGTGTGCCATTTTACTAAACCTATCAACAACCACAAATATGTTATCCCTACCAATTTTTGTCCTAAGCAGCCCTAATACAAAGTCTATAGATATGTCAATCCAAGGATTCTTAGGCATAGGCAAAGGAGTATACAAACCATATGGATAGGTCTTTGATTTCACTTGTCTACATGCAACACACCTAGAACATATTTTTTCAACATCTTTTTCCATGTTAGGCCAGTAAAAATGTTCACAAAGTATCTCATGTGTCTTTTGCACCCCAAAGTGACCCATCAATCCTCCACAATGTGATTCATGCACAAGTATTTCACATATAGAGCAAATAGGCACACAAAGCTTATTCTCCCTAAATAAGTACCCATTATGCCTATAAAACTTTTGAAATGTAGCATGCTCACATGCACCATAAACATTCCCAAAATCATAATCTGAAAAATACAAATCTTTAATAAACTTAATTCTAAGCGTTTTAGAACTCAAAGTATTAGTTAGAGTGTACCTTCTTGATAGTGCACCAGCCATTATATTTTCCTTACCTTGCTTCTACTTGATCCCATATGGACAAGTTTTAATGAACTCTAGATATTGCACATGTCTCTTGTTTAACTTACCTTAGCCCTTCAGATGCTTGAGTGATTCATGGTCAGAATGAACCACAAACTCCTTTGGCCATAGATAGTGTTGCCAAGTTTTCAATTCTCTCACTAAGGCATATAGTTCCTTATCATAAGTGGAATAATTCAGTTGTGACCCATGAAGCTTCTCACTGAAGTATGCAATGGAAAACCTACCCTACATCAAAACAGCATCAATACCTATCCCAGAGGCATCACATTCAATCTCAAAAGTTTCATTGAAGTTAAGCAAACTGAAAACAGGCATAGAATACAACTTATCTTTTAAAGCATTAAACACAAGTTCTTGTGCCTCATTCCATTTAAAACCAACATTCTTTTTAATGATTTCAGTTAATGGCGCAACAATAGTGCTAAAATCTTTCACAAATCACCTATAAAAACTAGCTAAACCATGAAAACTCTGCATATCACCAACAAACTTAGGAGTAGGCCAATCTTTGATAACCTTAACCTTCTCCTTATCAACATGAACACCATGGGCAAAAATAACAAAGTCAAGAAATACAACTTTATCCATACAAAAAGAGCACTTTTAAGTTTAGCATAAAGCTTTTCACACCTAAGTGCCTCTAGTACAGATTTAAGATGTAAAACATGCTCATCAAGGCTATCAAAATATACAACCACAAACTTGCCAATAAATTCACGCAAAATATGGTTCATCAATCTCATGAAAGTGCTAGTTGTATTTGTCAAACCAAAAGGCATGACCAACCATTCATATAAATCATATTTGGTTTTAAAGGTTGTTTTCCATTCATCTCCTACTTTATCCTAATCTGATGATAGCCACTCACAAGGTCAATCTTTGTAAAGAAACAAGCACCATGTAATTCATCAAGCAAATCATCTAATCTAGGAATTGGGTGGCGATACTGTACCGTTATCTTATTCACTGCCCTGTAATCCACACACATGCGCCATGTCTCATCTTTCTTTGGCACTAATAACACTGGAACTATGCATGGGCTTAAGCTTTCTCTCATGTGTCCCCTCTCTAAAAGTTCCTCCACTTGGTTTTGAAGCTCCTTTGTCTCCTCAGGATTACTCCTATAAGTGAGGTGGTTTGGAATTTGTGCTCCTGGTATAAAATCTATTTAGTGTTCAATACCTCTCAAAGGTGGAAGTCCCCTAGGCATCTCATCTAGAAAGACATCTGAGTATTCTTGCAAAACAGATTTAATAACATTAGGTACAAAAAAGTCAAGGTCAACCTCATTATAAAGAATTTCTCTATATTTAAGCAAAATTAAAGGCTTAGGTGTATATAACACTTGTCTCAAATCTCTTGATTTTGCAAAGAAGGTACTATTTTTTCTTTCACTCATCTTTTCACTCAACTCTCCTTTTTCTATAGCACTTCCCTCTATTTTTTTTCTCACAAGTGCAATCTTTCTCAATTGAGCCTTTATTTATTTTTTTTGAATGGCTTATTTTCCTTTTCTTTTTTTTCAAACTCCCGGCCCCTCCTTTTATTTTTGTTCTTCCATGGCTTTTGCAAGCCTCATTTGATCCTCATGAACCTCCTTTGATTTTAGAGGCACCAAAATGAAGGATTGATCTCTCATCTTGAATGAGTACCTATTCTTGTAGTCATCATGGATTACACGCCTATCATATTGCCAAGGCCTCCCCTACAATATGTGACCCGCCTGTATTGGTACTTCATCACACAAAACCTCATCACAATATCTTCCAATGGAGAATGCAGCCTTCGCTTGCTTGTGTACCCTTACTTCTCCACATTTATTGAGCCATTGTAGCTTATATGGGCTAGGATGTTTAATAATAGGCAACCCCAACATCTCCACCAAAATTGTACTAGCTGTTGGACCCCAAATTTTTCTTTATTGATGTTATTAAGTATGACTTATGTTGATTGTATGATTTATTGCATAGTTTGATTTTATTGGAAGTGTTAGGTAGAAGAATTAGGATGAATTTGAGATTAGTGTGGAATTAGTGGTAACAAAAGAATAAAAGTGTATAAGGGAAAAATTGGCAAGTCACTTAAGTTGGGATGGTTAAAGCCTAACTAGGAGGGGCATTCTAGTCTTTGTGCCTTCATTTAGAGATTAAGGAATTAGAAGAAGAAAAGAAAGAAAGGGAAAGAAAGGAAAAGAGAAGAGGGAGTCGTAGGAAGAGAGGAAGAAGAAGAGAAAAAGGAGGAAAGCTAGGTTTAACGATTTTTGAAGGATTTGAAGCTTCAACAGGTAAGTAGGAGTTTATTTCTTCTTGTTTGAGATGGATTAAACCCTAGATTTGCTTGGCTTGAGATGTAATCAATGGTTTTGGGTTTACGGGAAAAATAGGTGAAATCTCTTAGGGTTGTTGATTTTGTTGTGTCTTGATGATGATTTTGTGTTAGAATGCGTTTAGAACTGAAGTATAAGGCATGATCTTAAGTTTAGGTGTGTTACATTTGTGTTTGGGAAGGATTAAAGTGTGTAAATGCTGGAAAATCAGGTTTCGAGTCGTTTTCGACGCCGCAAGCGTCGATGAACACGCCATGACGCGCGAAGTTCGTCATGACGCATTTAATTTTAGGTTCGCTGACGTCGCGACGTGTGGGCAGGGCAACGCGCGAACGAAGCGTGAAGAGCGGGCATTCGCCATGACGAAGCTGGGCTTACATGCCAGCGAGCCCCTATTTCAAAGAAGGAGGAATTTTAGTCTTTTAGGCTTATCTTATGTTATAGAATTCCGATTGAGGTGATTTTTGATGCGTTGTAAACTAGAGACATAGGGCTATAAGTTTCATGAAGAATAGAAGTTCTGAATCAGTCTCTAAAGATATCAAATTGTGGATGGAAGTTAAGAATAGAATTATTGTTTCAGCATGAGTTGTTGAATGGGATTTTGGTTCTTGTTTTAGGAAATCAAGTGAGGCAAGAGGAGCAAGAGGTTCAAGAGGAAACTCATTCCTAGGCAAGAACAAGCAAGGAATTCAAGGTGGGTTCATGTCTATAATAGAGAAAATAAGTCACTCAGTGTTTTGCTCAAATCAAGAAAGATTTAATGTTTTAAATTGCATCATCAATGATTGCATTACGCGTTATTGTGGAATGATTAGATGTTGCTATATGATTTACATTCATGATTTTTAAAAAGGTTTCAAAAAGGAGTTTTCTCCTTTCAAGAATACATGCACATGAAATCATGTTTTCCGAAATATATGAAAAGCAAGTTTCCAAGCAAGTGTCGGTTTGGCAATCAAGTTTACAAGACTTTGAATCATGCATGTTGTGTGGGTTTGAGGTAGTCCCAAGAACTTTCACGTGCACGTTGACCATGAAAAGGCTTCTCCCGCCTGCCCTCTAGTGGCACGGAGCTCCCCACAAGGACTCCAACTACGACTACACAGGACCATATAGATGGAAATGTGTAGTACGTCATGAACCCGGACTAACCCAAGCCATTATGCTATGCTTATGTGTTTATGATCTGTTATTATGTTTCATGCATCATAAATTGTTCAAGATTCAGGCATTTCAAGTAAATGACTCATACATACTCTTTCGCTATGATTTCAACAATTACCATGGCAATGAGTTATTTTTGAATACTTTTGCTTATTTCTATATTATAAACATGTTCCCATGAGCTTTATAGCTCACCCCCTCTTTCCTCCCCCATTCAGGTGACGAGCAAGAGACCGAGTGAGTCACGAGTTATGGCAGCACTCCATTTTTTTATGATGTATTTTTAGAAGTCAAGGCTTTAGTTGCATCTCAAGTTTATTGGTTCAAGTGTATTTTATATTTTTGGCTCTTGAACTCGAGTTATAATTTGGTTTGAAATGTTATTAAAGCTTTGTAAAACTCATCTTTTGGATAATGATTTATGGATGTGTTTGTTTTAATCATGGAAGCAAGTTTTGAATTTGTTCACGGTGGGTCCATTGAGCTTTCAATGGCCTTTTTCCTTAATCGTTTAATTTACACGTTCCACCTCACGCACCAAGCACCACGCTTTCATGTCCTATATTGGGCTCCGGAAACGGGGTCTAACACTAGCTACATTTATATAGCTCCCTCCATCAATTATCATACTACACATCTTACCATTGACTAAGCAACATGTATGGAAGATGTTTTTCCTCTGCTTATCTATTTCTACCTTCTCCTGCACATTGAAAGCGCGCCTAACCATAAGGGCTTTGGCTTTGACAGGTTCCTCTACCTCCACATCACTGTAATCCTCAAGCTTAGGCATTTCTTCCCTATCACTCTCTTAGGACTCAATTCCCCCATCGTCTCTCAAAAGCATAACCTTTCTATTTGGGCATTGTGAAGCAATATAACCAGATCCCAAACACTTAAAACATTTAATGCTAGAATGCTTACTAGAAAAAGCTTGGGTGTTAGGTGTACCTTTAGGGTCAAACTACATTCGGCCTTTTGGCTGACTCCTTGAAGTCCAGTCCCTTGTCTTTCGACTATTCTCTCTTGAGCCATTTTGAACTCCATGATTGGCTCAAATTTGCCCCACTCCTTGCTGCCACTCTAGCTTTCATTTGCTTTTATACCTTTATGGCCATGTTCACCAAGTCGTCAATCTCCACATAGTGTTACAATTCTACCACATTAGTTATCTCCCTGTTCAAACCACTCAAGAATCGTGCCATGGTTGCCTCCGGGTCCTCCTTTGTATTGGCTCGGATCATAGCTATCTCCATCTCCTTATAGTAGTCCTCCACTGATTTAGATCCCTGAGTGAGTCTCTGAAGTTTCTGATGCATCTCCCTATAATAGTAAGAAGGCACAAACCGCTTCCTCATGCATGCCTTTATATCATCCTAAGTAGTAATTGGCATCTCTCTATTTCTGCTTCTAGATGTCACGAACTGATCCCACCATATTAGTGCATAATCTGTAAATTCAACAGTGGCTAGCTATACCTATTTATCTTCAAAAAAATGTTGGCACTCAAAAACTAAGTCCACCTTTCTTTCCCACTCTAGGTAAGCCTCTACAGCATTCCTTCCCTTGAAGACCGGGATCTGCATCTTGATGGATTTAAGGTCTTCATCTCTCCTATTAGATAGCTCAACTCTCTGAACTCTCCTAGGTCTACGTACCTCATACTCTTCCTCCTTTGATTCATACCAAGGTGGTGGTTACTGCTGGCGTACACCTTCACCCCTCCCCTGAGGTTCCTCATGTCTCCTTTGTCTGAGCTCATCCATTTGTCCCCTAATCTTAGTTAAGGCTAGATTGAACCTCTCAAATTGTTGCTGCATGGCTTTCAAAGTGAAAGCGATATTTGCATCTCCCTCTTGGTTATCATCATTATTACCTCCCTATAACATTGTAGATAAAATGATATACTTGTAAAATAAGGTTAGTAATAAACAACCTCACACACTCCCTCACGTGTTTCCCTCAAAATGATGTCACTCCCCCGTGTTTAGGTCACGACAATGACTCCCTCACATAAGCTCACACACAATTGCCTTTTACCACTCAAGTGATGTCTTTAAAGTTACTTTTCAGAAATTAATTCAACAAAACTAAGAAAACAGCAAGCAACACAAATTAATTGAAAAAGAACAAGTAAATCCTAACAAGAAACAATATAAGAACAATTCTAGAAGCAAAGTAATGCACGGATAGAAATAAAATAGTATGCTAATACACGAATGGAAAAGATGTGTATGTAATGATTTTTGTTTTTAATTGAACAATATGAATGCAAGATTGTCCAATTCAATGTAATGGAAGCAATGAAAGGTACAAACAAGAAAGTAAACTAAGAATCAAAGAAAATACATTGTAAAACTCAGACACTCAATACATTGTAAAACTCAACAAAAACCCGAGAGCTCAAAGAACAAATTTCAAATATGCCCAAGGTTTAAAATAGGCAACTCAACGTGTTTTTCAATATTTTTTGCTATTGTTCACTCTTTTTTTGGTACTATTCACTTTTGGGTACTGTTCACCATTTTTTCGCTACTATTCACTCCTTTTTTTGGTATTGTTCACTTTTTCAAGTACTGTTCACAAGTACTATTCACAGTACGGGTGTTGTTCATGAGTACTATTCACTGTATGGGTACTGTTCACAAGTTAGATACTGTTCACGATATGGGTACTGTTCACTTTTCTTTAAAGAAACAAATAAGGAAACACAATAAAGATACGTATGAGTTCAATAGAATTAAGCCAAAGCTCTGATACTAAGATGATACGAAAATCTCAAGAAAATAAGGTTCTTGAAACCCCTAAATCCTATTGAATCAAAACCCTAATTTTTCTATTATAAGAACATGCTAGATCAAACCTCAAATCATAAGTTTGAGACCCAATCCCAAAAAAATCAGAAATCAATTTACATTGCAAGTACTTACTTATTGATGCAAATCAATTTCTTGAAGTAACCAGGAAGATATTCAGGTCTCACTTGAAGAACTCAATTCTGAAATTTTATTAATCATCCAATCTAGGGTTACAAGGATATAATAGGGTATAAATATCCTTGACCAAGTCCTAACCCTAATAGGAATGGGTTTGCAAGCCCATTTATTAAAAACTAGGCTAATCCTAACAAATCTAGGAGTATCTAGCCCATCGAACATAATCTAATCCAAATCTTTTTACGAATGGGCTAAACACATTAAAATAAATAAGTCTCAAAATAACCCAGACAAACAAAGCACATGCTATAACTAAAAGAACAACCCATAAACAAGTTTTTGGGCCTAAAATAAGAGATAATAAATAATAAGCCCAAATTATAAAAAATAAGCATGAATGACTAAGTGCTAGTCTCTTCCAATACCTCCTCTAATGAAGTCACAAGCTTGGAAGTGCCTTGGTGTTCTTCTATGGATGTTTCATCCTCCTCATGTACTTGACTTGTGATTTGGGTTTGAACAAAAGCTTGCATTGCTTGTTTAAGCCTTGAAGCTTGTTACGTTGTAATTGGACCAGGTTGATATGTAATGCGTGGAACTCTATTGTGAAGGCTGGTTGTATCAACAACGAATGTAAGCTAGTAGTGTTAACAGGTGACAATGAGGTAGAGATTAAGAGGTTGAAGAAACAATTGTCACAAGAGTTTGAAGACATAGACTTGGGCCAGTTACGTTATTTCCTTGGAATTTAGGCAGCCAGGTCTTCATATGGAGTCTTTCTATCCTAGAGGAAATATGTTTTTGATATTTTGAAAGAAGTTAGCATGTTGGGTTGTAAACCTGCTGCTACCCTGATTAATCATAATGTTAAGGTGGTTGCTAACACTAGGTCAGTTGTGGAGAAGAGGTAGTACAAAGGTTGGTGGGTAAGCTAATTTATCTCTCACATGCGCGCCCTAATATCACTTTCAGAGTGATTGTTGTAAGTTGTTATATGCATAATCTTAGACAAAAATGTATTTGGTCGGTCGGTCAGATTGGGCCGGACCCACTAAAACGACCTGCAATGATCGGTCCATTCTTCGAGATCGCTTTTATGTTTAGTTAAGCCCAAGTCCGGCCCATGCCCTCCTTGGTCTATCCGTAGAAGGAAGTCTCTCATGCAAACACGTAAAGACGTAAACCTAGCTGCAAAACCATATATAAGGTATAATTCTCCCATAACAGAGGTACACAATCATAACCTAGTTCTTTCTCTGCATTCATCAACCTCACCTTCACCAAAAAGACTGACTTGAGCGTCGGAGGGGTTAATCGGGACACAACCCCCGACAAGCCTTCTTTGTTTTGCAGGTGTCTTCACGTCTGATTCATCACAGAAAATAGCCAAATTATAGATCCGAACGGCAACGTACAGTTCAGCCAAAATCCGGCAGAACCAATTGGCGCCCACCGTGGGGCCCAACTTCCAAGCACCACGTCCAGAAACACACAGATCAGTCAGGCGGCGGCGATGAACCCTGATATAGCCGTTGTCGCGGCTCTGGCGATGCAACGCATGGGTCTGCAGTTACCTGCAACTCTGCCACCTACACCACATGTTTCCCGCACGGAATCCTCAGATCCTAACGATCAACCGCAACCTCAGAACTTGGAACAAGAAGAACAGAGTGTCGCTAGAGGATAACGTCAGAATCAATATGCACCAATCTCCGACACCGATTGATGTAGATCCCTTCCGCCGGCACACCTCTCACCCGGAATAGATTGAGGAAGCAATGATCTATCGATCCGCCGATTTTGTAATCTCACCAAGATAACGGCAATTGTCAGACGCAAGAAGCCATGACGACAAATTTCAAAGATGACGACCATCACCACCCGATCAAAACCTAGAGAAAATCATGGATGATCGGATTAACGGTTACGAGCTTCAGCATCACCCGACAAAGACAAGACAGACTCTCCCTTTACTCGAAATCTTAGATAATCTCCCAAGACCTTAACCAAAATACCAACACTAAAAATACACCGGAAAGACCGACCCTCGACAATTTACAACACTTCCAATGATGATGAATCAGACTGTGTGCTAGATGCCATCCAATGTAAGGCTTTCAGACGGCCTTTCAAGAGGGAGCCCGACGATGGTTCAATAGTCTACCTCCGTCAGACACCGCTTGAAGATTTCAGCTACTTTTCCTTAACTACCGCCACCAAGAAGTGCCCCTGAAGATAGCTTTGAGGTGATGCAACTTACCCAAGGAAGGAATGAAAGTTTATAGAGTTCATCACTGTTCAATAACGGTTGCCGAGGTCCTCGACCTCACTTGCTCATCTACGCCGGGCCGCTTATGAGCAATACGAGGGATGAGGAGTTCAAGAAGTCGTTAGCCTCGATCAACCCCGATCCGCTCAGAAATAAGAAATGTATGATAGGTACATTCAAATCAAGAAGTATTAAAGAATACGAAACGCCGGGAAGATGATCGCGGGCCGAGTGGTAGGGTAGATGAGTCTCACAAGAGACAAAGGGATCAGCCGACCTGGAGGAAACCGACCGGTCGGCAGTGGCATCACCAAGACTTCACACCGCTTAACAAACGATATGCGGAAGTATTGGCGGCTATGAGAGCAGATGGGGAATCCATCCGAGAGCCCAATAAAATGAAGACCCCTTACAAGGAGAGGAACCCAAGTCTATATCATTGCTTTCCACGAGACACCGTCATGACACGGAGGATTGCTGGCCATTGAAAAAGAAATCAATCCCTTATCCAAAGGGATACCGGGTCGGTTTATAAAGTACTGATTGAATGCCGATCAAGACAACGACTAATAGGATCGGTCGACCTAACAAAGGAGCAACAAATTTGGAGACTTAAAATGATAGAAACGACGAGGAGGAACAACGCGAATACGCATAATCGACGCCAAGAGAGAGGACGATCAAGGAAAGAGACTAAGTAGAACTCGACAGAAGACGATCAACCGACCGGGTCATTAATATGATATTTGTGGAAACGAACGGGGATCCACCACTAAAGGAGAAAAAGATATGCCAAACAGTCGGCGGAGACTCATCAACCAAAAGCCGAGGAGAACGATGGGATGATATCGCTCAACGAGTTTGACCTTGATGGTGTAAGTTGTCCTCATGATGATGCCTCGTCAGAATCAACATGGATGGCTACGAGGTGAAGCGGATAATGATTGATACGGCAAAATTCGGTCGACTTATTATATTACGATGCCTTCAAGCAGATGAAGATACCCGAGGAGCGACTGTTGCCTATCGACGGCCCTATCAAAGGGGTAACTGGAGCATCAGCCTACCCATTCGCCTGGGCCCACTTAAAAGTCAAGTTCGGGCAAAAGTCGTGCCAAATAGAGAGGGATGTTGAATTCCTAGTCGTAAAATTCCAAGGGGCATCAACGCAATAATCGGAAGAGCTACTCAGAATGCCCTCAGAGCAATCGTTTCCACCTATTATCAAGCGATGAAGTTTCCAACGCCCCGTGGAGTCGGTGTTATTAGAGGTCAACAAAGAATCGCTAGAGAATGCTATTTGGCAGAAACAAAAACACTAGATGGGGCAGTAGTCCCGACGAGCTTCGGATGGGAGAGCCGATAAGAAGAGAGGAATAATGAAGCCCGCCAAGGTAACTCGGTTTTAGTGAAGACAGGATGTGGTACCGCTGCTCAAGGCGCTAGGCAAAAGGCAACAAAATTCTACAACAAGAGTAAAGCCAAGCAACATAAAGATCGGGGGGTACGCCCTGTGAAAAGTCAAGGCCATGGAACTCGAAAGTCAAGGCGCCCTACCAAGAGATAAGTTTTATTTTGATTAATGTTTGTTCAATATGCTTTTGTACAAAACCTCAGGTACCTTTTTCCCGCCCCCGCCAGACAGTTTTTAACGCCCACGCCTCATTATCATCAATAAAGGGTTTCAAATTCCGCAAACTGCTTAGCAAATCGCTCAAAGGAAGCTCGTCAATATTGCTCGCTCTCGCTTACTACTACTAGCCGGGCGCCAAGACAAGATCCTTGGGACCTCGCTCGCCATCGCCGGTATCTTCATAGATCGACCACGGCCGGTCGGGTCGCCAAGACAAGATCCTTGGGACCTCGCTCGCCATCGCCGCATTCCATAGATCAACCACGATCGGTCGGGTCGCCAAGACAAGATCCGGGACCTCGCTCGCCATCGCCGGCATTCCATAGATCGACTACGATTACGATCGGGTCGCCAAGACAAGATCTTTGGGACCTCGTCGCCATCGCCTTGATTCCATAGAACGACTACGGCCGGTCGGGTCGCCAAGATAAGATCCTCGGACCTCGTCGCCATCGATCGGCATCTACATAGCTTAACTATCGATCGACTGGTCGCCGAGACGAGACCTCGAGACCATCGATCGTCTCGCTTAATGCCCGCCAGTCACCAAGACAAGACTCTTAGGACCCTCGCCGGACATATATATATAAACCGACAATGATCGGTCGGGTCGCTAAGATAAGACTTTGAGACCTCGCTTAAGATCGACACAGATCGATCATGGTCGACGGTCGCCAAGACAAGATCCTTGGGACCTCGGCTCGGACTCGACTACGAGTCGACCTCGATACCGGTCGACCACGAGCAACTTCGTCTAAAACAAATAACATAAACATAGAAATTGCCTTCGAAAAAATGAAGCATAAAAATAGAGATTTTCATTAATTCAAATTTGCCCTGGCCACAAGCCCGACCAGGTGGGATTCAGAATTCAGCAGAGGGAGAAGCATCGGAAGTCAGCGAACTCACAGGGGAAGCCTCGAAAGCGGGCGGTAAAGTTGAAACAGGAGCACGGTCCAAGGAGCAGCCAAAGAAATATCCTCACAGAAGCTCGTCTCCTCAAATGAGCTAAGGTCTAGCTCCTCATCCGGACCGCCCTGGCCCTCCATGGCCTCTCTTTACCTCCTCCAGAGAGACCAAGGGCGGCAGGAAGCATCAACTCGCGAATCCTCGAACGAAGGACCGTCCACCCCTCGTGGATGCTAAAGCCAGAGGGCCTCCAGATCATGAGAGCTAGGTCACACGAGTACTCCAAGCACTCTTCCGCAAGAACCACCTCTCGCCATCGCCTCGATCGCTCGATCCTTTGTTCTTTTACTGAGGCTCGCACTCTTCAACAGATCTTCACCCCCTGCTCGCCACTCACCGCCGCATGACAATCCATGAGGTATTTTTCCTGCTTGCCTCCGACTCCACTTCCCGCAACGCCGACATTCCTGATAGCTTGTTCTCGCCGCCATCGCCTCTTACCCTTTCAATCTCCTCCGCGGTGAGTCGAGCTCTCAAGGCGCAGCATCTCCTCCTCTCTCAGATCAACTTGAACTTTCAAAACACTCACCGCTTCCTCCCGAACCTTCTTCTCCTCCTTTAAAGAAGAATTTCGAGCCTTAGAAGGTCTCTCTCCTCTCACCTCCAAAACTCATCCTTTAAAGCTCAGATCCGCTTCATGAAAGTCCTCAACTTCCGGCCCAGAGCCTTCAGACGCTACACCGCAAGGACATTACCGAAGTTCAGATACAACCACGAAGGAGTTGAGATCCCATCTCCGATTACCCTTCCGATCCAATTTCTTCGTCTCATGGGGAGTAATCCTTTCAACAATGTGGTGAGACACGCCGAGGTCCCTAATTGAGGAGTCTATGGGAGCTTGATCAAAGACTCCCACCGCCTTGCCGTCACCACTTGTCTCTTCCTCAGAACCTTAGCCGACGGGTAGCCCGATCCCCCACTTTCTCCTTCCTTTGCTCGCCTCAAGGACGAGGAGATTGGTCACATCAAGGACGAGAAGATTGGCCTGAGACTCGACAGTTCTTCTCCTCTTAAGAGGTCGCTCGCCTCCTCCTCCTCTTCCTCCTCGATGATCACCAAGGCCTCACCAAAGGGCACCATACGGGGCCGCAGAGGTCTTAAAGCAGTAGAGGGAACATTTTGCTGCTCTAAGTGATGGGCCGAGCGACAATTGAACTGGTCTCTCCAACACCTCCTCGCCCTCTAGCCTCAGAAGGCTCCCAGAACTCAAGCTGCCTCCGGCAGATTTGGAGGGCCACAAAGCATGAACTTTGGCCATAGCTGCACAAGCAACGAAAACGGGTTAGAAATCGAACCAAAACCTACGAGCATGATAAATACTTCAACCATTTAGGATCAACCAAAGGGCAATTTCTCTTCTAGCCCGCTAACTTTGTATGGGCGGTCAATTAGAAGAGAGTCGCCTAGCCCCCACTAGATATCGAATAAGCCGAGCGGTTATATCGGCCGAGCTCCTTTATATGGCCGACCACTCACCCGCCTCTCTAGAAAGAAACAAACTCGACGAGTCGTTCCATTGCTCGACTAAGGGATACCTCCACGGCTGGGAGCCGGAGGAAGATCTCGGAGGCTTCACGAAGAAATAATTTGTTCTCCAGCCACAAATTTTAGACGTCGTCTCGGCTGGGCGATATCGGGCATCCTTATACATCAGAGAAGGAACCCCACCCCCAGAGCTCGGGCTCTAGCTCATTCTCAAAAAGTGGCGCAGGATGTTAACTGAAGGCGGACAGCCAAACTGATGGCACAACAAAGCTAGACCATTGATGAACCTCCACCCGTTCGGAGGAATCTGACTCGGCATTAGTTGATACTCAAGACACTTCATCAACAATCGGATGTATGGGAGTCTCAAGTCACGACCGAGAAGAAGCTCTCCGAGACAAGAAACACCCCCATGGGTCATCCTTGATTTACCTTTGGGCAATTCCTCCACAACCAACCCATCTCTTCGCCTCTCGTCGAAATCTCTTCGACGTCCCCCAACCTTGACGTTGTCATCGCCAAACGCGATTTCAGACGCTCTTTCTACGACATCGCCTTGAGAAACCCCACTTCGAGAACCGTGGACTACATATTCATCAAGAGGAAATTTAAGAGAGGAAATAAGAGAAGAGGACGACCTATTTAGTGGTAAAAGGTCGAAAATTTGAACGGAGGAAGAAGAGTCTCGAAACCGTGAACAAGACAAAGCAAATGAAAGCAGAGCGAGAATAAGAAAGCACGAACGTGAAGAAACCAAACAGCTTGGTTGATTCTCGAAGTTTTTATAAGTGGAACGATCGAATGAGCAATCCAATCGAGGTGCGACAAGGTATAAAATCCAAGCCATGCTTGGACACGCAGACGATCCGGAGCCAAGAACAATTAGGTTATTCAAAACCGAGAGGCGCGAATAGCTGAAAGGACGCGATGATACCAGACGACGGTCATGAGGACGATACGCTTCAGATTCGAAGTTCATAGACAACGACGCCGTCGACAATAAATGCTCAAGACGCCACCAACGATAACCAATTCGATCAACTCCATCGCGAAATGTGGCGCAATAAGTGCCGAGACAGACGGTTGGAGCATTCAATGACCGATCCCAAAGACGATTTAGCAACACGCGACAACCAGCCAGATCCGATCGGTCGGGATCGATCGAGCTGTCCCATGACCGAGCTACTACGACATCGCCTACCAATCGACTACTTCATAAGTCGATCCACGATTTAGTCAGATCTCAAAGCCCGACCGATCGTCCCTAATTACGAAGTCGTCCTACGAACGAGCCATTTAAATTTTCACATACTCCTCCGACCCTTCTCTTCGCCGACTCGAGGAGTAGTGGGAGCTTATGGTCGTCGGTCGATGGGGTCTTGACCTACCAAAACGAATCGTGGCCGATCGGTCCATTCTTCGAGATCGCTTATGTTTGAGCCAAGCCCAAGTCCAAATTTATGCCCTCCTTGGCCCATCCGTAGAAGGAAGTCTCCCATGCAAACACGAAAGACGTAAACCTAGCTACAAAACCATATATAGGATAATTCTCCCATAACAGAGGACGCAATCATAACCTAGTTTTTCTCCGCATTCATCAACCTCACCTTCACCAAAAGACCGACTTGAAGGCTTGAGGGCTAATCGACACAACCCCGGCAAGCCTTCTTTGTTTTGCAGTATCTTCACGCCCGATTCATCATGAAAATAGTCAACTTATGGATCCGAAATCAGAACGCATAGATTCAAACCCAAAATCGCAGTAACCAAGATAATTTATCTCTCATATACGCGCCCTAATATCACCTTCTCAGTGAGTGTTTTAAGTTGTTATATGCATAATCTTAAACAACATATGGAGGCTGTTCACAGGATACTCCGATATTTAAAAGAATGTCATGGACGAGGTATACTGTATACTCCACAGCATGGTACAAGGGTAGAGTGTTTTACTAAGAATGTTAATTTTGGCAAAAATTGACCGACTCACAGGTCAAAATTGTTCGGCCAGATCGGGCCAAGGGTTAAAGTTGGGCTGAGCAAGGGTCAGCTTGTGGTATGATCAAAATGGCAAAAATATCAATTTTTAAAATTTTAAAAAAGGCTAGGCCAGGCTTGGAGCATCCCGGGCCTGGCCCGGACCGTTTACATCCTTATGTTTTACTGATTCAGAGGCTGGTTCAATCGATGATCACCAATCTATTTCTGGATACTGCATCTTTGTGGGTGGAAATTTGGTGAGCTGGCGGAGTAAACAACAGAGTGTAGTTGGAAGGACTCCAGCTGAAGCAAAGCTCCGTGCCAGGTGTGTTGTGATAATCGTGTTGCGACTGAGATAGCTTCAAATCCTGTTCAACATGATCGAGTCAAGTGTTGTGATAATCGTGTTGCGACTGAGATAGCTTCAAATCCTGTTCAACATGATCGAGTCAAGTATGTTGCGATAGATCAACGTTTCTTATGGGAAAAGACGGATGTTGGGTCAGTCGATGTTTCATTTGTCAAGTCTACTGATCAAGTTTCGGTCAAGAGTGATGAGAAGGTGATACTTATTTATTTTATTTTATTTTATTTTGTCTAGAACAATATATATATACATTCTCTTTTTCGATGTATAATGATGTTTTAGAAAAGCGTTTTTATCTCTTTCAAGTGGAATAAGGATCCATACAGGGCTGGTACTGGGAAAAGGCAGCCTGAGGAACCACTCAGGTCCATCCTTGTAAACAGTAAAGTAAGGCTATTTTTATTTTTATATAAAATAAAATAAAATAAAATAGAGCTTATTTTTAATTTTATAGAAACCAACACAAGACCCATATTTTGCTTGTTTTTTTTTATAAGAGCCTAACAATAGGCAAAAATAGAGGGCATTTTTTTACTTTATCCGAGTCCTATAAAATAGAAACCATTCTTGTTGCTTACGGAAAAGTGTACGGTGAACAGAAAATCCTTATGAGAAAATGAGATAGTAATGCAATGGAAGAGCCACGAAGCAGAAAAAAAAAGTTTTATTTATCTTTCAATAAAATATTAACTCAAAATAAAAGTTCGTTTTTAAGAAATGATTAATTCGTTTTAAGAAATGATTAATTCCGGAAGATCATCAAAGAAGCTTATATCATTGTACCATTCTAAGATCTTGGTTATCATTTCAATTAAACACGTAGTTCAATTAAATTATCATTCTGTTAATTGAAATTTATGATTAATAAGTTATTACATATTTTAATAACCATCATTATTAGGTTATCAATTATTCATCATCATCATCATCACTATCATCATCATCATCATCATCATCATCATTATCATCCATTAATTATTTGATATAGTTTTTAAAGATGAAATAATCCATATCTTAATTCTTTATAACATCTCATTACTTAAATTGATTAAAATTTGAATGCAAAAAATTTAATTGATTGATTTTTTATTTTGATTTATTTTAATAAAATTAATCACCTTATTAATTAATCCATTAATTTTAGTAAATTAACATTTTATAAATTATGATTAATTAATTAATTTTTATTTAATAATTTTAAATTAAAATTTAACTTTTTTGGATGAACAAGAATAAGTCTTTTCTTTAATATTATTTTAAATTTTTCTACTACTTAGAAGCAAGATTGCGCACTACTGAATCTTCCCATACTACGTGTGTTGACAAGATTTTTACAGAGTGTTATTATTATTGCTAATTTTATTTAATCTTTAATATATAACATTTTGTAAAAATCTTTAAACTTTAAACTTTTTATTTTAATTTTCGATTCAATTTTTATGACATCAATTTTGTAACATTATTCAACAGCAAACACCATTCCAAGCTCCTTTTCTTTATAACAGGAACTCTTTATCTTTTAATTCTATACCTTTGTAGACTTAAGAGGCTTGAAATAACTCACTGATTATATTTTTATAATTTACTAAATCACTTTTAGAGTTTTTTCTCCTATCGGTAAGAACACTACTTACAGATAACTCAAACTCGTTTCAATATTTATTTTATACATGCTACCAGTCTTGTCTTTTAAAACGGTCTTTCTACTAATTAGGGGTAAGGTTGTGCATTATTAGACATTTTCAAACTTTGCATGTCAGCTAAATTTTGCTAAATATTTATGTTGATTTTATATGAAGTCCATATATTAATATTTGATTTACTGAAATTAAAGTTGAGATTAAAATAATTTTTTTGAATGAATTAAGCTGATATAAATTAATTCGATTAAAATTATAAAGAGTTCGACGTAAAAAATTTTAATATGACTTTGGATCATTGCGTCTATAGATGCGTACAGCTTTTGTATTCCTTCATATCCCGTGAAGTTTCAAAGTCTAACATAAAACAAAGTGAAAGAAGTTTGTCAATAGGATAGCAACGGGCATTTAATATTCAACATTCAACATTCAACATGCAATTTTCAATTTTCAATATTCATTCAATAATGGCATACAAATGTACTACCCTGCTACTTGTCAAAACATGGCTCCTTGAATTTCTCTGTGATTAGATGCGATGTGCTGGGCTTAGAAAATTATACTACACAGCATCCAGTAAAAAGTCCTGCGAAAGTGCGAAGATCCAAAAAATTCATTAACACGTAGTTAAGTAGTCAAGTAGGGAGGGTATTTTCCAAGCTTAGAAAATTATAGAATCAGGTCTTTAAGTAGTCTAGTTGAGTGAAATGCTTGCAGTAACTCAGGACTCTGAACCATCTCTGCAAAAATGGGATCATCATCTATATCCCCTTCAATGCTTGTAACCTCCTTAACTCTGGGATCTACAACGTTGTTCCCCAAGAAAATTGGGACTCCACCTTTCGTTGACACCTGTTCTTCTAGTTCCCTAAACCAGCCTACCAAGGTTCACTGCGGAAAATGTGAATCTGAGATCTCAAGTGCTACAACAAAAAGAACATTACCATGGCCAAGGAAACTGCTCATCATTGGCAATTTGCATAACTTGGTTGGTTCACTACCACACCATGTTCTTAGAGACCTTGCTAAACAACATGGACCCATCATGCATCCGCAACTCGGCGAGGTTTCTACGGTTTTTGTATCATCAGCTGAGTTAGCTGAAAAAGTACTGAGGGTGCAAGATATCTCCTTTGCTCATAGGCCTAGATTATTCGCGACAACAATTCTGACCTACTGTGCTGGAAGCAAATGAGGAAAATTTGCGTGACAGAACTCTTGGGTCCTAAAAGTGTCCATGTTTGGTCGTATTAGTTGGCTTACAATTGTTATCAAAAACAAAAATGGTAAAGGGACTTCCAGAAATTAATCAACAAGATCATCTATGCGAATCATGCATTAAAGGTAAACAACAAAGGGAAAGTTTTGAAGTTGGAAAATTGTGAAGAGCTAAAAGACGGTCGGAGATTGTTCACTGAAATATAGCTGGACCATTTGATGTACTATCACTTGGTAGAAACAGGTACTATATTATCTTTATTGATGATGATTACAGTAGAAAAAATTAGGTTATTCTTAAAGAAAAATAAGAAGACCTTGATAAATTTAAAGAGTTCAAAGCAATGGCAGAAAAATAAAATGAGCAATATTTAAAGATACTAAGATCTGATAGAGGAGGTGAGTACATGTCAAAGTTGTTTGAAACTTTTTGCAAAGATCATGGAATTGCTCATTAGTTGACAGCTTCATATACACCACAACAAAATGGCATCACAGAAAGAAAGAATCATACGATTCTTGACACGGTGAGAAGCGTGGTGAAAGGAAAGCACTTATCGAGAACTTTTTGGGCTGAAGTCGTTCTATGTGCTATTTATTTGCTCAATCGATGTTCAACAGAAAGGGTAAAATTCAAAACACCAAATAAAGCATGGAGTAGTAGCAAGCTAACAGTTGGATATATCAGAATTTTTGGGTGCATTGTATATGTCTATATTCTTGATCAAAAAAGGAAGAAGTTATATGAGAAAGGTGAAAAGTGCATATTTATTGGTTAGGAAAAGAGAAGTAAGGCGTATAGATTGTACAACCCTTTGACCTAGAAGGTGATCATCTCTCTGAGATGTCGAATTCGATGAAGCAGATTATTGAAAATGAAATAAAGAAGATAAGAAAGTTCAAGGATTATTTTTCGATGATGATAAAGATGATGACTCCAACACACAAGATGAACAAACTCCTCCACAGAATTTTACAACTCCTATATTAACACCATCAACTTCATCATATAGCAACAGTAGAAATAACAATTCAAGGGAGCACCTATAAAAATGTGGAGTCTACATGATATATATGATGCCACAGAACAGGTACAAACAATATTTGATTACTCATTGTCTTGTTTAATGGCAGAGTGTGATCCATTAACATATGAAGAGGCTATTAAAGATGAAAAGTGGGAAAAAGCCATGAATAAGGAAATTGTTGCAATCAATAGAAACGACACATGGGAATTTACTAACCTTTCGAAAGCACACAAGGAAATAGGAGTTAAGTAGGTGTACAAGACAAAGATTAATCAAGAAGGAAAGGTTGAAAAATACAGGGCAAGATTACTCGCTAATGGCTATAAGTAGAGAAAAGGAATCGACTATAAAGAAATGTTTACTCCTGTTGCAAGAATTGACACTACTAGACTTCTTATAGCACTGGCAGCACAAAATAAATGGAAGATTTATCAAATGGACTTGAAGTCAACTTTCTTGAATGGATACCTAGAAGAAGAAATCTACATTAAACATCCACTAGAATATATTAAAAAATGACAGGAAGACAAAGTCTCTCGTCTAAAGAAAGCATTGTATAGATATTAAAGTAAGCTCTACGGGCTTGGAATATAAGAATAGATGAGTATTTCCAAAGGAATGATTTTGCAAAAAGCCCATATGAGTATGCCTTATATGTGTAGATATCATGATTGTGTATTTATATGTGGACGATATGATCTTCGCAGGAAAAGATCCAAGTATGTTTAGTGATTTTAAGAAAGTTATGTGGTTCAGTCAAGTTTTGATGAGACTGCACGTTGCCGTTTGGATCCATGGAGATGGTTGGTTCTCGTGAGAGCTCCGGCTTGAAGGTTCTTGCAAAACAAGGAAGGCACGTCGGGGGTTGTTTCCCGATCAGTCCCTTCGACGCTCAAGTCGGTCTTTTTGATGGAGGTGAGATTGCTGTATGCGGAGAAAACTAGGGTTATGATCATGCGTCCCTCCGTTATGGTAGAATTATACCTTATATATGGAGCAATACCTAGGTCTAAGTCTTTACGTGTGTATGGGAGACTCTCACCTGCGAATGGGCTGAGGAGATCGTGGATTGGGCCTGGGCTTGGCATAGGTGTAAGACTGCTCTTTGAGGAACGGACCGGTCGGCCCATTGTGTCATTATGATCGGCCGGCCCAAAGATGACCGACCGACCATAAGCCCCCACTCCTCGAGTCTCGAAGCAGAGAAGCGGTCAAGGAGTATGTCGACGGCGATTCTAGAAGTATGGTAGAAGGTGTTGAAGAAATATCAACGAGAGAAAGGAAGGATGGGTTGGTTGTGGAGGCACCGTCGAGGGACGAATCGACGATGACCGCGCCTGAGCTGAAACGATTGGTTATTAAGAACAACATCCCTATGGTTTGGGGGCCTAGGTTGGCCTTGGGGAACGAGCGAATCCATAGTAACTTAAGTGGATATTTCGTCGTTTCTGACAGTTTTTTCTCGGTAGGCGGTATGAGGCTTCCATACGCCCCCATTGTTGATGAGGTGTGCGTTGCCTACCAGTTGATGCCGAGTCAAATCCCTCCGAACGGCTGGAGGTTCATCAATGGATTGGCTTTGCTGTGCCATCAGTTCGGCTGCCCTCCTTCGGTTGACATTCTCCATCATTTTTTGAGGATAAATCAGAGCCCAAGGTCTGGGGCCGAGGTCCCTCATCTACAGTACAGGGATGACCGATTTCGTCCGGCGGGAACACCCTCAAAAGTCACTTCTTAGCGGACGAAGTACTTTTTTGTGAAGTCTCCAGATCTCGTCATGAAGTCTCACCTGTGGAGGTATCCTTTGGCCGAGCGGTGGAATGATGCGTCGAGCATATCCCTCAGTGGAAAGGAGTGGGAGGTGGTTGGCCGCATAAAGGAGGTCGGCCGATATGACTTTGCTCGACACGTCCAGGGATATTTCGGGGGGGCGTCGGCCGAATCCTTTCTAATCGACCCCCCACCACGGATTATTGGGCTAGGAGAGGAAACCGCCGCCTAGTTGATTCGTCAGAAGTTGAATTACTTATCGCATTTTTGATTATTGCTTTCCTTCGACTTGTGTTTATTATCGCAGCCCATGGCAAGGATTATCAATTTTCGCAGTGTCCTTCTCCTCCCAGAGTCAGAAAGCGGGTTAAAGTGTAGCGCCTCACCGCAGGTACACATTGGGACGCCTGCGGGTCGCTCCGACGATATCCCACGATAAGGAAGTGCTACTACGAAAACAATCTCTAAACACTGTGATGGCATCAATACACTAAATTCCACAATATGAAAATCACTCAAATTTAAAACCATAATAATCATTTATTTATAACATCAATCCCAAAATATAGACCACCTATCGCTCCCTACAAAGCAAATACATCTCAAAAGGGAAACCGATACAAACGCCTATACTAAGTCATCCCAAAACAATGTTCCCAAAAGAAGTCACCCAAAATGACCGACCTATGATCCATCGCGCCTTGATCACTAACACTCACCGCAGAAACGCTATCCCGGAGCTAGAGTCCCACCGACGTCTCTGAAAAAATATATTGCAATGTTGGGTGAGTTTGCGAACTCAATGAGAAACCATCATTGATGGTTCATCCAACACATGCATATACATATACTATATCTCAAATTACACTTTAACGCTTTATAAACACTATTCACAATTTACATTATATTATATCACACGCATATCACAATGCGCACTTTACACCGCCACATAATTCTCACATTACACTTCACAATTTACACAATTACAATATCACATATCAATCCACATTTTCAGATGTCACCGTGATTCTCCATCACACTATACACTCTGATGCATATGTATGCAAAGTCTCTTGTTATGACATTGTTGTGACTGAGCATTTATATTCACATTTTGGCAAGTAGGAGAGCCCTCGTGGTATGCACTATCGCCCACTCACTTTAGTGGATAGGAGAGCCTCCGGTATGCACTATTCCTTTTCACAATGATCACAATTTAGGCAAGTAGAGAGCCTCTGGTATGCACTATCGCCGATTTGGCTCTAGGCCCTCTCATCGATAATCGAGCTCAAAGCTCAATCACTGTGTTCTAGTCACAACGGTAAATTTTACCGCTATATCATGCTAGGTATGCGCCACACTTACACAAATACTAGCACATTTATCTCACTTCACCACTTGTCACAATCGAGCTCTTATTCACAATTATATACACCGATTCTCATTCACATGAATTCACATTTATGTAGATCACACTTGGTACAATCACTAACACTTATCGATTTAGCTCATTCACTTCACATGTATATCACTCACCTTACACTTAATTTATACATATTCACAAAGACATATAATCACTTAAAAGTCGAGGAACCAACTAGGTTATTCACCAGAATCTCCGAGCCATCGCCTGAAGTCCCAAAGAATATCCGTGGTCCGACGATCCAACGGAGCCTCTAAAACAATCAAACAATTTCTCATCACTAGGTGCTCAATTAAAGATATTCAATAATGCACATGTCTTTAATTCAAACTCAGATGATGCATGTTCATGATTCTACCTAAGACTAAACCCAATTCGCTATCGCCACTTTACAACCAAAATTCACTATTCACTAGGTCAATAGCATTCCCTTTAATTCAATTTCACTCACTCAAACTCTAATCATACTCCGCTAGTTACAACGTAACTCTTCGTCACATTAAAACTATAATGGACTCTCTTCGATACTTGCAATCCCGTAAATCAAAATTCAAACTCTCAATCTTTATCACAATGATAGACCTCTTTCTCTAGTTCATAACGAATCAAGTATCACCTTAATCGAATACCATAGACCAAGATATCATCACATCATCGAAACATGTTCAAGAAACATCTAGTTCATGTTCCTCCACCAATACCCTTACTTTGACTCACTTAATCATTTCCAATTTAATACTAAAACCCATAAATTGTTTGTGGAGAGATTAAGAAATGTGTTAGGAATCCAATGCTTCAAGAATCAGGTCATTTGGAGTTCTATAACTCAAGTTATCCTCAAACACCGATCTATGCATGATCGCTTTCCTTCCGTCTGATTTTTGCTTCAACTGGTTTTCGCTTCAGCTGATTTTTGCTTTAGCTGATTTTTGCTTCAGCTGATTTTCGCTTCAGCTGATTTTTGCTTCAGCTGGTTTTTCCTTCAGCTGGTTTTCGCTTCAGCTGGTTTTCGCTTCAGCTGATTTTTCCTTCCTTCTGATTTTTGCTTCACTTGATTTTTTCGCCTGAACATGTCCACTTATATAGATCATATCTTTTGACTCCGATATCCAAATTGGACAAACTTGACATCTATCTCATATAGAAAAGAAAGATCTACAACTTTAAAGAAGGAAATTTTGTCTAAATCTATCGATATCACGTCCATATCGTCTGCTTTTGCTTCAGCTGATTTTCCTTCACCTGATTTTCCTTCAAACTGATTTTCGCTTCACTGATTTTCCTTTCACTGGTTTTCGCTTCAGAACATGTCCACTTATATAGATCATATCTTTGACTCCAATATCCAAATTGGACAAACTTGACATCTATCTCATAGAGAAAAGAAAGATCTACAACTTTCAAGAAGGAAATTTTGTCTAAATCTATCGATATCACGTCCATATCGTCTGCTTTTGCTTCAGCTGATTTTCCTTCAGCTGATTTTCCCTTCAGCTGATTTTCCTTTCAGCTGGTTTTCGCTTCAGAACATGTCCACTTATATAGATCATATCTTTTGACTCCAATATCCAAATTGGACAAACTTGACATCTATCTCATAGAGAAAAGAAAGATCTACAACTTTCAAGAAGGAAATTTTGTCTAAATATATCGATATCACGTCCATATCGCTCGCTTTTCTTCAGCTGATTTTCCTTCAGCTGATTTTCGCTTCAGCTGATTTTCCTTTCAGCTGGTTTTCGCTTCAGAACATGTCCACTTATATAGATCATATCACCGAACACTAAAAGTTTTCTCAACCACTCATTTAACACTATAACAGAATTTATTCCTCCCCAACTACCCAGGATTTATGAACAAACACATGAAATACATCTTTCCATGAAAACGATGTAAATCTCTCAACTTTATTTCATAAATCTCTAACAGCAAGTGGTTTTTCTAACACTTACCCGCTGAGAACTCAAACAGATCTTCAAGCTCTAAACTCCACACTAAAAGATCAGCTTATGGATTCTCCTTAGAGTCGATAACACCAAAGGTAGAGAAAGGTTGGTGAAAGAAAGAAAGAACACCAAAGTCCCTTAGAAGATAATTTGGGTAGAAAGCTCTATGTCCCCGAGAGAAAAGTTTTAGGAAGAAAATGAATAAAGAAGGCTTCGACAAGACTTAACCCATCAACCCTCAAGGAATAGTGACCACCTACCCTAGCTAGGTACAAAGTCCAAGTACACATGTCACTTTCTTAATGAATAAACTATAACTTAGTTACTTTTGAACTAACTCCATTTAGTTCTCCCTTCCAATATAACCAAACTATCTCCAACACTTCATTTAATTAATTCTTGCTCCCAACTATAAATATATCTTCCAATACACCATAAATTTACCAGCATATACAAATACAATAATTTCACCAAAATTCATAATCGCAAGATTTCATTAACCCAATTATTTCAACATTTTAAATAATCACAATTCACAAAATCATCTCAATTTCACTTTTCCAAACACAATCACTATCAAATGCCTAACAATCATGAATACATGTCACTATGTATATGCATGTGCAAAATGATCTATCTCTAAAATCGAGGCCACAAAACACTCGATCACAAATTAAGCACTAACAACTCTACACTCATAACACGATGCTCATCGACGCAGAACGGATGCTACAATTCTCCCTCCTAAAAAAATTTCGTCCCGAATTTCATACCGACCGGTCGAATGATGAGGTACTACCTCCTCATGTGCTCCTCGCCTCCCAAGTTGCCTCCTTCAAGAATGGTTCTTCCATAGGACTTTCACCAATGGAATCACCGCTCCTCAATTGCTTGACCCACGATCCGATAATCTGCATCGGCCTCAATATAACTCATATCACTCGCTATCTCAATCTCTCGAGCGGAATCACGCATGACGGTCCGAGCGGTATCTCCGAGCATACCACATGAAAACATCGTAACTGGGACATCTCACTAGGCAACGCCAATCTATAGGCTAATGGTCCAATCCTCTCGAATCTCATACGGGCCGATATAACGGGACTCAACTTGCCTTACGGCCAAACCTCGTAACTCCTCTCCAAGGAGACACTCAAGGAACACTCTATCACCCACAAAGATACTCTATCTCTCGTCGATGCCGATCCACATAACTCTTCTGTTTCATCCCGAGCCGCCTTTAATGCGACTCCTAATCACTCACGCTATCCATCAGATCTCGGATCAGCCGGGCCCTCAAGCATCCTCACACCCTCTTCATCCCAAAGAAGAGGTGATCCGCACGGCCCGCCATACAAGGCCTCATACGTGCCATCCCAATATCGCCTGTAATCGATTATTGTACGAAACTCAATCGAGCCAAGTATTGATCCCAAGCACCTTTGAACTCTAATACACAAGCTCTCAAAGATATCCTCTCAGCCTTGATAGTCCTCTCACTCACCATCCGTTTAGGATGAAACGTCAGATTAAAGTTCACTCAACCCAAATACGATCGCAGCTCCTCCGTAACTCGAAGTAAATCTGGGATCCCGATCGACACTATAGACATCGGGACCCCATGCAATGACAATCTCTCACATACTTCGAGCCAATTGATCGAGAGTATTGTTCTTCAAGATCGCAAGAAATGAGCCGACTTGGTCAATCGTCCACTATGACCCAGATCAAGATCATGCCGCCGCCGCCCCTCAGCAACCCCATAATAAATCCATAGTGATTCGCCCCACTTCCACTCCGGAACGGGCAACGAATGCAACTTACCCATCGGGCCCGGTGCTCACTTAACTCGCCGGCACGCCAAACATCGAGAAACAAACTCGCCACTTGTCTCTTCATACCGCCACCAAAATGCAACTCGAGAGTATTATACATCTGATGACCTGTGGTGCATCGATAAGCGCTACACGCGCCTCTAAAATCTCTTGTCTCACCACCCACATTAGGCACACACAATCTCGACCCATCCAAAGAGTCCCATCTCAACTCAAATTCAGCAACAACCTCGCTCGACTTCTATCCATCAATCTCACTAACATCGGGTCCCGATCCCGAATCGCCCGGATCCGATCCCGCAACATCGGTCTCAATCTCGTAGTAGCCGCAAGGCTCCATCCTCGAGCCAAATCCATCTCGCACATTAAGTGCTCTCAACTCAACTAGGCACAAGAACCTCGACACCAACTGAGCTACACTACCATGCGATCTCCTATCAAGGCATCGCCACCACATTGGCCTTCCTCGGTGGTACTCAATAGGCAACAGAATCCTTCAACAACTCGGCCCATCTCCTCTCGCCCTCGATTCAACTCTCACGACTCAACAGATACCAAGCTTTTATGATCCGTGAAGATCTAGAACATCTCCCCATACAAGTAATGTCTCCAGATCTTCGTGGCAAACACAACCGCAGCCTAACTCTAAATCATGACTGGTAATTCCTCTCACGAGACCTCAACTGCCTCGAGGCATACGCTATCACTCTACCATGCCAGCATCAAGACACAACCCAAAACCTCGCCGCGACGATCATCGAATACACATATCCTCCGACCGATGGCAACGCCAACACGGTGCCGAAGTCAAACGCCGCCGAGCTCCTCAAAGCTCCTCCGACACTCATCCGCCCATCGAAACCACACTCTTCCTCGGTTTCAGCCAAAGGCCGAGATCATCGAGAACCTCACAAACCTCCGTAATATCTCGCTAGTCCGAGGAAACCTCAACTCGACACGCCTCGGAACCTCCCAACTCGAGACCGCCTCAATCTTGTGAGGATCCACTGATACCCTCACCGACACTATGTGTCCTAGAACACCACCTCATCAAGCCGTAATTCACATTTCGCAAATTTGGCATACAACCGCCTCTCTCATAATCTGCAATATAGCCCTCGATGCTCGTGATGCTCCTCTCTCGACCTCAATACACTAGATATCGCCAATAAACACAATCACAAACTAATCAAGGTAGGCTGAAAGACCTTATTCATCAAGGCCATGAAGGTCGCCGGCATTAGTCAACCCAAACGGCATCACTAAGAACTCGAAATGCCCATACCTACTCCCGAACGCACTCTTAGGCACATCGCCTCCGCTATCCTCAACCGATAATACTCGATTTCAAGTCTAACTTAGTAAACACTCGAGCCCCTCAGAATCGATCAAATAAATCATCGATCCTAGGCAAGGGTACTTATTCTTGACAAGAACCCGATTGTCGCCTATAATCGATACACAACCTCAATGTCCCATCTTTCTTCTTCACAAACAACACCGGAGCTCCCCAGGCGTAAACACGGGTCTAATGAACCCTTATCTAATAACTCCTGAATCGAGCCTTAAGCTCCCTCGCCCACCGGTACATCCTATATGGAGGAATAGATATAGGAGCTGCACTGAACGAGGTCTATCCTAAACTCGCCTCCGATCCGCGGCAAACCCAGAACTCATCGGGAACACATCCGAAACTCCCCGATCACAGTGGACATCCTCTAATCTCTCGCTCAACTCTAGAATCGATCACACGGGCCAAATAGGCCTCACATCCTCTCGCATCAATCTCGTGGCACTCATAAAAGAAATCATCCTACCGGCATCGCCTCGACTAATACTCAAAAATGCCTCTACCGACCAGAGATTCCAACATAACCTCCTTGGTATAACAATCCATCACACCTCTACGGGCGTAGTCAGCCCATACCTAGGATCACATCAATCTCTCTCAAGGATAGCACTACGAGATCTCGCACTCAACTCGCCTCGATCAATCACTATCACACATCCCTCATGCATCTCTCCCAACATCGTCAGATTACCCAGAGGTGTACTCACCTCTAGCCCACACCGCAATCTCTTTATCACAATGTAATCTACATGCCACACGCGTGTAATAATGAACGAGTGGATCCAGATCCATCAATGCATATGCTTCAAAACCAAATTAAGCATACCAAGAATAACATCCTGAGACTCCGAGCCTCCCGCCGAGTCATAGATAGACTCGCCTCGACCGCCGCTCACGCTTCCGTCCTCGATCTCACCATCGATCTTTTCGCCGCCTCGCCTCGCCGCCTTCTTCAACTCGATCCACCTCCACGGCTCACAGCACCGTGGTCGTGACTGCCAGATCTACTGGCCATACAGACTGGCCTCCACAAGGAAAGGACACTTCTGAGTGGTGGTCCATTGAACCACACTCAGACAAGCTCCAAGAGCCTCCAAAGACTTCCACTATGCCTCCTCTCGTAGAACTCACATGGGATACTCGTCCCGAGCCTCTAGCACCACTACGCCGCCATCGAAACCAGACCGAGAAAATCGCCGCCAATTCGCTCGCCTCTCGCCAGACGACCAAAGTCCTGGCTTGGCGCCACTAGATCCTCTACTCACCGCTCGACTACCGCTTCGGCCTTTTGCCACTCGGGCCTCGACTGCACTCACTGCCTCTGCCTCAAGTCGCTCAACTCTCACCGCAATGCCTCAATCAATAAAGGAATCCATATCCGCTCAAGCCGGAACGGATCTCAAAATCGAGTCCACCTCAAACTTCCCGCAGATCCGCCGACTCAAGCCACCACGTAAGAGGCATATCCCACTAACTCATTAAATCAACTCATAATCGCCATCGACATCCGCCTCGCCTCACTCAAGAAATTCTCAGATCTTCATCTCTAGATAATCCTTGGGCATGAAATTATCTCAATGCCCGCAGAAATCATCCCAAGTCAATAATCAGGCCCGAAGAACCGCCTGCATGCCTTCCACCAACGGTAAGCCGGACCTCAAGCAAAGACACGTGATAGTCAAACGCCTCCTCTCGTGATCGTAACTCATCTCGATCCAGACTCTCTCGGCCCTCTCTAACCATCCTCAGCCTCCGCAGGCTCTGCATCGCCATGGTCAACCGCCGCCATGCATTTATCGAACCTCCGCCTCCCGCCTCACGGAACTCGGGAGGCAACTCATCGAATGAGGCATGGGGACTCTACTAGCTCCCACGATCCTAGGTCACCGTTGATCCACTTGATCCCCAAGAACTGATGACCTACAACACATAAGAATTCGATCAATTATCGCAGACCAAATTCAGCCTAAAACACACTATGCCCAAAAGATGCCAAACCATGCTCGATACCACCTAATGTAGCGCCTTCACCGCAGGTACACATTGAGACGCCTGGGTCGCTCCGACGATATCCCACGATAAGGAAGTGCTACTATAAAACAATCTCTAAACACTCAGATGGCATCAATACACTAAATTCCACAATATGAAAATCACTCAAATTTAAAACCATAATAATCATTCATTTATAACATCAATCCCAAAATATAGACCACTATCGCCTCCCTACAAAGCAAATACATCTCAAAAGGGAAACCGATACAAACGCCTATACTAAGTCATCCCAAAACAATGTTCCTAAAAGAAGTCACCCCAACCGATCGACCCATGATCCATCGCCGCCTCGATCACTTAACACTCACCAGTAAACGCTCATCCCGGAGCTAGAGTCCTACCGACGCCGTCTCTGAAAATATATTGCAATGTTGGGTGAGTTTATAACTCAATGAGAAACCATCATTGATGGTTCATCCAACACATGCATATACATATACTATATCTCAAATTACACTTTAACGCTTTATAAACACTATTCACAATTTACACATTATATTATATCACACGCAATATCACAATGCGCACTTTACACTGCCACATAATTCTCACATTACACTTCACAATTTACACAATTACAATATCACATATCAATCCACATTTTTCAGATGTCACTGTGATTCTCCATCACACTATACACTCAGATGCATATGTATGCAAAGTCTCTTGTTATGACATTGTTGTGACTGAGCATTTATATTCACATTTTGGCAAGTAGGAGAGCCCTCGTGGTATGCACCATCGCCCACTCACTTTAGTGGATAGGAGAGCCCTCCGGTATGCACTATTCCTTTCACAATGATCACAATTTAGGCAAGTAGAGAGCCTCTCGGTATGCACTATCGCCGATTTGGCTCTAGGCCCTCTCATCGATAATCGAGCTCAAAGCTCAATCATCTGTGTTTCTAGTCACAACGGTAAATTTTACCTCTCATATCATGCTAGGTATGCGCCACACTTACACAAATACTAGCACATTTATCTCACTTCACTCACTTGTCACAATCGAGCTCTTATTCACAATTATATACACTGATTCTCATTCACATGAATTCACATTTATGTAGATCACACTTGGTACAATCACTAACACTTATCGATTTAGCTCATTCACTTCACATGTATATCACTCACCTTACACTTAATTTATACATATTCACAAGACATATAATCACTTAAAAGTCGAGGAACCAACTAGGTTACTCACCAGTAATCTCCGAGCACGCCTCGAAGTCCCAAAGAATATCCGTGGTCCGACGATCCAACGGAGCCTCTAAAACAATCAAACAATTTCTCATCACTAGGTGCTCAATTAAAGATATTCAATAATGCATGTCTTTAATTCAAACTTCAGATGATGCATGTTCATGATTCTACCAAGACTAAACCCAATTCGCTATCGCCACTTTACAACCAAAATTCACTATTCACTAGGTCAATAGCATTCCCTTTAATTCAATTTCACTCACTCAAACTCTAATCATACTCCGCTAGTTACAACGTAACTCTCGGGTCACATTAAACTATAATGGACTCTCTTCGATACTTGCAATCCCGTAAATCAAAATTCAAACTCTCAATATTTATCACAATGATAGACCTCTTTCTAGTTCATAACTAATCAAGTATCACCTTAACTGGAATACCATAGACCAAGATATCATCACATCACTGAAACATGTTCAGTAAAACATCTAGTTCATGTTCCCTCCACCAATACCCTTACTTTGACTCACTTAATCATTTCCAATTTAATACTAAAACCCATAAATTGTTTGTGGAGAGATTAAGAAATGTGTTAGGAATCCAATGCTTCAAGAATCAGGTCATTTGGAGTTCTATAACTCAAGTTATCCTCAAAACACTGATCTATGCACAGACTGTTTTCCTTCCGTCTGATTTTTGCTTCAGCTGGTTTTCGCTTCAGCTGATTTTTGCTTCAGCTGATTTTGCTTCAGCTGATTTTTGCTTCAGCTGGTTTTTCCTTCAGCTGGTTTTCGCTTCAGCTGGTTTTCGCTTCAGCTGATTTTTCCTTCCTTCTGATTTTTGCTTCAGCTGATTTTTCTACGCCTGTAACATGTCCACTTATATAGATCATATCTTTTGACTCGATATCCAAATTGGACAAACTTGACATCTATCTCATAGAGAAAAGAAAGATCTACAACTTTCAAGAAGGAAATTTTGTCTAAATCTATCGATATCACGTCCATATCGTTCACTTTTGCTTCAGCTGATTTTCCTTCACTGATTTTCGCTTCACTGATTTCCTTTCACTGGTTTTCGCTTCGTAACATGTCCACTTATATAGATCATATCTTTGACTCCAATATCTAAATTGGACAAACTTGAAATCTATCTCATAGAGAAAAGAAAGATCTACAACTTTCAAGAAGGAAATTTTGTCTAAATCTATCGATATCACGTCCATATCGCCCGCTTTTGCTTCAGCTGATTTTCCTTCACTAATTTTCGCTTCAGCTGATTTTCCTTTCACTGGTTTTCGCTTCGTAACATGTCCACTTATATAGATCATATCTTTTGACTCCAATATCCAAATTGGACAAACTTGACATCTATCTCATATAGAAAAGAAAGATCTACAACTTTCAAGAAGGAAATTTTGTCTAAATCTATCGATATCACGTCCATATCGTCTGCTTTTGCTTCAGCTGATTTTCCTTCACTGATTTTCGCTTCAATTGATTTTCCTTTCAGCTGGTTTTCGCTTCAGAACATGTCCACTTATATAGATCATATCACCGAACACTAAAAGTTTTCTCAACCACTCATTTAACACTATAACAGAATTTATTCCTCCCCAACTACCCAGGATTTATGAACAAACACATGAAATACATCTTTCCATGAAAACGATGTAAATCTCTCAACTTTATTTCATAAATCTCTATGTGCTAGTGGGGTTTCTCTAACACTTACTGCTGAGAACTCAAACAGATCTTCAAGCTCTAAACTCCACACTAAAAGATCAGCTTATGGATTCTCCTTAGAGTCGACAACACCAAAGGTAGAGAAAGGTTGGTGAAAGAAAGAAAGAACACCAAAGTCCTTGTAAGATAATTTGCAGAAAGCTCTATGTCCCCGAGAGAAAAGTTTTAGAAGAAAATGAATAAAGAAGGCTTGACAAGACTTAACCCATCAGCCCTCAAGGAATAGTGACCACCTACCCTAGCTAGGTACAAAGTCCAAGTACACATGTCACTTTCTTAATGAATAAACTATAACTTAGTTACTTTTGAACTAACTCCATTTAGTTCTCCCTTCCAATATAACCAAACTATCTCCAACACTTCATTTAATTAATTTTGCTCCCAACTATAAATATATCTTCCAATACACCATAAATTTACCAGCATATACAAATACAATAATTTCACCAAAATTCATAATCGCAAGATTTCATTAACCCAATTATTTCAACATTTTAAATAATCACAATTCACAAAATCATCTCAATTTCACTTTTCCAAACACAATCACTATCAAATGCCGGAACAATCATGAATACATGTCACTATGTATATGCATGTGCAAAATGATCTATCTCTAAAATCAGAGGCCACAAAACACTCGATCACAAATTAAGCACTAACAACTCTACACTCATAACACGATGCTCATCGATCGGTAACGGATGCTACATAAAGGGAAGAAGCAGAGGGAGGACGACTAGAAGGCGCCCCGCAACGGAGCCCGCCATTCCATCGGTTGTTGGCCCCTCCGACTGTTGAAGACCGTCCTGTTGTGTCGGTGTCGTTACTGATCGTTCCAGCCAGCGCTGACCGAGCGGGCTAGGTAGAGGAGGAGGAGAAGGAAGTGGAGCCTCCTTTTAAGAGGAAGAGACTGATCCGCTTGAGATTTACCATCCGCCCGGCCTGGGTCAAGGCGGAAAGAGAAAGAGAAGAAGGGTGTGGAAAGTAAAGCAGCCTAACGCCAAGCAGTGGAGTCTGCAATCAAGCCGCCAAATCGCTTGATCGGGACCTCAAGTGTCCCGCCATATTGTCGAGAGGATTACTCCCTCTGTGGACGAGCAAACCATAGACAAGAAGAGTAACTGAGCTGGGTCTCAACTCCTTCAGAGCAAGATATGAGTGCGATGATGTCCTTCGCAGGGTGCAATTGGAGGCCTGGACCGGGAAGTCCAGACCTCCATGAGCAGTGAAGGCTTTGAAGGACGAGCCAGAGGTCAAGGAGGGAGAGACTTCCAAGCTCGTAACTCTTCCTGGAGGAGGAGAAGAAATCCCGGAGGATGCGATGGGCATCCCGAGGGCTCACCGTCCACGGGGGAGGAGGAGAGGAGCCAACTGGTTATGGAAAGGGACGAGTTGAAGAAGGCAGTGGCGACTGAGCGGGAGCTTAGCAAGAAATTTCGCCAGGATTGTCAAACGGCGGTGGAGGGCTGGCACAGGACAGAGGATATGTTGAGGGAGGTGCGAGGCTCCATCAAGAAACAAAGGGTCGAGGCAATCAAGTGATGGCAGAGGCGCCTCCTGGGAATGCTTGAATATGCTTACGAACCCACCCTTTCAATCTTGGAGGAAGTGCCATGACGCCACGCCTCGAGGGGTCGAGAGTCTTCATTTGAAGAATATGCCGAGCCGATGCTTCCCATCGGGTCTCAAATTTTCTCTCGAAGGAATGAAGGAGATGGTCGAGGGGAGCAAGTGATTTTGATGAGGAGCCGGACTTGAGCTCGGAGGGGACGAGGATGTTTCTCCGCTGTTTTCCCCAACGTGGCTGCCAGCCTTTTTGCTTCTAGACTTCGGATGCGGCCCTTCCTCTCCGCTAACCCGCTGTTCTGTTGTTGGCCCTTCCTTTCCTCCGAAAGGATGATGGTGATTGTTTTATATTTTTGTAAGGCTCATCTGGTCGGGCCAGGCCGTAACCTTTGTTCCAAGAAATGAAAGCTCGTTTTTGATTATCTTTGATGTGTTAAATATTTCTCCCTTCAATGGCAGGTCATAATGAATGCGCTCGATGCGCGACAACCGGGTGAATTAGGTCGAGTGATAATAGGGTCAAACGATCCGAGATTTTGTCTTGGGATCCTTGGCCGAGCGTTAGTCGGGGCCGATCGATGGTTCCAAGGATCTTGTCTTGGTAACCCGACCGAGCGATGTTGAAGTCGATCGACAATTCCAAGGATCTTGTCTTAGCAACTTGGTCGATCTGTGGTCCCAAGGATCTTGTCTTGACGACCGACGGACCGTAGTCGATCCATGTCGAGGCCGAGCGATGGTCCCAAGGATCTTGTCTTAGCGACCGACCGACCGTAGTCGATCTGTACTGAAGGTCGGGCGATGGTCCCAAGGATCTTATCTTGGCGACCGACCAACCGTAGTCGATCCGTGTCGCGCTGCCGATGGTCCCAAGGATCTTGTTTTGCGACCGACCGATCGTAGTCCATCTGCATCGAGGTCGGGCGATGGTCCCAAGGATCTTGTTCGCGATCGAATCGACCGTAGTCGATCCGTGTCGAGGTCAACAATGATCCCAAGGATCTGCTTCGCGATCGATCGACCGTAGTCGATCTGCATCGAGGTCGGGCGATGGTCCAAGCGATTTTGTTCGCATCAATCGACCGTAGTCGCATCTGCATCAAGGTCGGGCGATGGTCCCGCGATCTTATTCGACGACCACCGACCGTAGTCAATCTGTCGAGGCCGAGCGACGGTCCCAAGGATTCGTGGTTACGCATCAACCACCGTAGTCGATCTGCATCGAGGCGCGATGGTCCCGCGATCTTGTTTTGGCGCACCCGATCAACGTAGTCGATCCGTGTCGAGGCCGAGCGATGGTCCCAAGGATTCAGATACGATCAATCGATCGTAGTCGATCTAGCATCCTCGCCGGTGATGGTCCCAAGGATCTTGTTCGGCAACCGATCGACCGTAGTCGATATGTGTCGAGGCCGAGCGATGGTCCCAAGGATCTGTTCGCGCATCACCAACCGTAGTCGATCCGCATCGAGGTCGGGTGATGGTCGAGGGATTTTCTACTTTGTTAACTTTGATGAGATTCTTTTCGCCAACAAATTTGAAAACCCTTTATTGATGATAACGAGGGTTGGTCGTTAAAAAACCCGACCGCGTGGTCGTGAAAAAGGTACCGTGTGTTGTGTACAAATAACAAGAATAAACAAAGATTAACTAAAACAAAACTTATCTACCGGGTAGAAGGCCTTCAAGTTTCGAGAGTTCCAGGCCTCAATAGTATCTTCCTGCTCGCATTGAAGAATGTAAGAGCTATGTCCGCTTGTTTGACAACTCGGTAGTGGTCCTTCCACGCTCGTCCGAGCTTTGGTGTTTTCCATTCGCTCGCCTTTCGCAGACGCATTCCACCGATCTTTACGCCGCCGCTTTACTCTTCGTTGTAGAACTTCGCCGCTTTTACCGACAGCTTTCGAGCGAAGCGGTCGCCTATCTCTCGTTTTCACTGAGAAGCACGAGCTCAACTCAGTGGGCTTCATTGTTCCGCTCCTCTTCGTAGCTTGACACTCTTTGATTGTGTAACACCACTTCTACTGGAACTAGGGCTTCTACCCCAAAGGTCATCCTGAATGGTGTTTCCCCAGTGGCTCGATTTGGTGTGGTTCTGTATGCCCACAACACTTCATCAAGCTCTTCCATCCAAGTCTTCCGTCTGTCTAGGCGCTTCTTAAGAGCGCTCATTATCTTTTTGTTTGTGTTCTCCGCGAGACCGTTGCTTTGGGGGTGAGCTACTGAGGTCAGTTGTAGCCTTATCTTTAGTCGGTCGCAGAAATCCCTAAACTTATCGTTATCGAACTGCGGACCGTTGTCTGTAACCAGCACCATAGGCATTCCGAAGTGAGTTAGTATGTTTTTATTTACGAAGCTCTACACCTTCTGCTCGGTAATTGAAGCGACCGCTTTCGCTTCTACCCATTTAGTGAAGTACTCCACTGCCACTATCAGGACTTCTTCTGTCCGGGGCCGAGAGGGAAAGGCCCTAGTATATCCATTCCCTATTGAGCGAAAGGGATAGGATGACTCACTATATTTATCCTCTCGGTCGGCTGATGAGACAAGCCGCTGTTTCTTTGGCAAGCCTCACATCGGTCGACTTTATCCTGACTATCTTTCCTCATTGTCGGCCAGTAATACCCCTGTCTAATTAGCCTATAAGCCAATATTCTACCTCCTACGTGATTTCCACACATTCCCTCGTGGACTTCGGCCATCGCCTGTTCGGCTTCTTCTTCATTCAAGCATCGCAGCAGTGGCCAATCGTAAGATTGCTTGTATAGGGTGCCATTAACGACCGCGTATTCGGCCGCCTTTATTCTCAGTTTCTTGGCCTCTAACGCTTCTTTCGGTTGTGTTCCCTCTAAGAGGTATCATCTGATCGGTTCCATCCAACTCGATCGACCAGTATCTACATCGAAAACCTCCTTGGCTTTTTGAATGCTAGGGCGATCTAGTCGTTCGATCAAAAAGTTATTTTACGCCTCGATCGGAGTAATATTTTGAGAGCGATCCGCTTTAGCATTTTAAGCTCGTTTCTATCCTCGCTGATCGAGTACTACTCAAATTATTTAACTCCCGCTTACTAGCTCCGTGTACTGATCATGCTATTCCCTCGCTTCATATCGCCCAAAGGACTTGGTCGACCACCACTTAGCTATCGCTATATATCTTCAAATGTTTCACCTCCATTTCTTTAGCCAATTCGAGGTCGGCATCGAGTCTCATATTCACTCGTTATCGATGCTCAATTCTAATTAATGGCGATTCTACCTTTTCTTCCATATGGCTAATCAATACCACTCGATCCAAGATCCTCGGCGTGGACTCCACCCACAATCTAATAAGCTCCTGCGGTGGCATTGCTCACCTCAAGGGCTAGTTGGCTCATTTCGTAATGAAGTCTACCAACACTGTGCCTTGATCGTCATCCGAGGCTTATATTGTATGTCGAACTCCCCACTTTATCGCCCATTTTATTAGTCACCTAAGGTTTTGACTTTTCAAGGCATTATTCGAGGGGTGGTCGGTCCATACCGATGGTATGACTCGAAGTAAGGTCTTAGCTTCCAAGTCGCCGTTATCAAGGAGAGAGCCGCTTTTCTATAGGCGATACCGCATCTCCGGTTCGTCAATACCTTGTCGATGTAGTAGATCGCGTTGCTCATTTCCTTCGATCGAACAAGTATCAGCAATGATCGATCTTTCAGAATTGCCAAATATAAATCAAATTCTCCCTCAACTAGGCTTTGCAGTGATGGGCGAAGCTAGACCGATATTGCTTCAAACGAAATGCTTTCGCATTCCTCCGCCATCAAACTAGGTTACGCTTCGCTTTCCTCAAAATTTTGAAAATGGGAGGTATTTGTCTCCCAATCGAAACGAACTCGCCGTAGAGACTATCCGACCGGTTAATATCTGCATTTCTTTCAAGCATTTCAGTTGAAGGTATTTGATGATAGCTCGATCTTCTAGATTAGCTTCGATCCCCCGCTGAGTAATCATGAACCCTAGGAATTTTCCCGATGCCACACCGAAGACGATTTTTTCGGTTCAACTTCATCCAAATTTGTTAAGGGTTCTAAGACCTCTCGAGATCCTCTACATGCCCATGATCGCCTTACTTTTGACCACCATATCGCCCACATAGGCCTCGACCGATCGACCGATCTGCTTTGAAAACCTTCACGACGAGTCACCGATAAGGGCCCCGATTCTTCAAGTCGAACGACATTACTTGGTAGCAACACGTCCGGCCAGTTATAAAGCGCCTTCTCTTCGCCTTCGAGGCTCATCTCGATTTGATGCTAGCCCGAGAAAGCGCCCAAGAAGTTCGAAGTTCATATCCGGAGGTGGAGTCTACTAGCCGGTCGATTGGGGGGAAACCGTCCTTGACATGCCTTGTTCAGTCGGTGAAGTCGATGCACATTCTCCACTTCCCATTCTTCTTCTTCACTAACACCACAATGGCGAGCCATTCAGTGGTACTTGACCGCTTGATGAACCCGACTTCGAGTAGTTTCTATCTCTTTCGATCACCTCCTCGCGTTTTTGCTATGCCATCGCTTCTTTTGTCTAATCGGCCAGAGTCATGTCGTAATACTAAGGAATGCGATGCGACCGATCGAGAAATTTCGCCATGTCGCCGGTATTTAAGCAAAGACCGATCTGCTTTTCTACCAAACAGTCCGTGATTTCTTTAACTAGTCCTTCTGAGCTCTAACATAGATTTGCGGAATACAACAGTCAATCGAGCGCCCAGATCAATCATTACCCGCTTCACCTCATTTTCATCCATGTTTAGATTTACAACGAAGCGGTCATCATGAAGACAACTTACACCATCAGGTCGGACTCATCGAACGATATCATCCCGCTGCTCTCCTTCTTTCTTTTGGTTGACGAAGTCTTTGTCGATTCGCTTGGCATATCTCTTCTTCCTTTAGCAAAGGATCCCCCGCTGCATTTCCACCAATATCATGTTGATGACCTCACCACCGGCCATCTTGTTGCCCAGTTGTTTCGCTGCCTCTTACCCTGCATCGTCCCTCTCTTCGCCGATCACCAGTATTCGTATTCCGCCTCCTCCATCATTTCTATCATTCCACCTCCAATGTTGTTGTTCGTGTCAATGACCGCTCTTATGCTCGTTACTCCCAATCGGTATTTTGCTCGAGCTTCACAAATCGGTTCAACCTTCCCTTGTATGAGGAATTCGATTTCTTTTAATTGCCGCAGCCTTCGTGTCATGACCGATGTCTTTGTGGAAACGGCAAGATAAATCGGGTTCCTATCCTCGAGGGAGTCTTCATCTTATCGGGTTCTTGATAGTTTCCCATCCGCCTCATGGCCGCCAAGATTTCAAGATATCGCCTATCGAGCGGGTGAACTCTCGTCGATATCCCCGTCGATCGGTTGGTTTTCCAGCTTGATCGCCTTTTGTCACTTAGGCGTAACCACCCGCCTGTCATTTGGCGAAGCGTATCATCCGTCCTGACAAGCCAGATTTTTCAGCACTTCTTCGAATGAATGTACTTATCCGCCTGCTTCTTATTTCTTAATGGATCGGGCCGATCGAGGGCTATGACTTTTGAACTCCTCGTCCTCGTGTTGTTCATAAGCCGCCGCCAACATGGATTTAGTAGTGAGGTCTGGGACTCGACCGCTTCATTATCGAACCGAGTAATGAATTCCCGCAAACTTTCGCTTTCTTCCTTGGGTCAATTGCATCACCTCCAAAGTCGCTCTCTCGCGGCCGCCACCGTGGCTTAATCGTCTAAGAATAATAATCAAATCTTCAAACATGTGATACAACTCGGGCAAGCTATTAAACCATCGCCGAAGCCGCTTCGAAACCCGCATAAAGCCTTACACTTAATGGCGTCCTAATGCAATGTAGATTCATCATGGATTGGAAGTGTCAGAGTAGTCCAGGGGTCGATCTTCCAAGGTGTTTTCAGCGCCGGTATTTTGGTACCGGCACCGAGAGGCTATCCAAGATTTTCGGAGTAAAGGAGAGCCAGATCAGGTCTTTCTGAAAAATCGGGGCTAAGCTCATGTTCTGCGTTAACTGATTGTCCATGATTTTCTCTAGGCTTCAGCAGGATGGCGATTCGGCTTGTTACGCTTAGTCTACTGCATGGATCTTTGTTGTTATGCTTTATTGAGATTGTAAGATCCGCGAATCAATGACGCCGCCTCTATATGTTTTCGAGTAAGGTGTTGTGCATATGCGCAGGAGGATCTCTGATCATGAGGTGCTTGAGATTCGCACATGTTGATTCCAAATATATCTTCTAAGTGTCAAGCCTGCTCTTCCGTTCGGGTTTTCAGGTTGCGGTTGATCATCCGGGTTCAAGACTGCGTGCGGAAGCATGGTGTGCCAGCAGTAGGTAGCAGGAACCGCAATCCCATTCGGCAGACGCCAGAGCCGCTGACAATGCTATATCAGGTTTGTCGCCACCACCGACCGATTTGTATGTTTCGGACGGTGCTCAAGTTGGGCCCCACGGTGGTGCCAATTGTTCAACCAAGTTTTGATGAGACCAAGACGCTGCTGCTTGGATCCATGGAGATGGTTGGTTCGCGAGAGCTCCGGCCAAGGTTCCTCGCAAAACAAGGAAGGCACGCCGGGTTGTTTCCCGATCGCCCTCCGACGCCAAGTCATTTTTGATGGAGGTGAGATTGTCAGATGCGGAGAAAACTAGGGTTATGATCATGCCCCTCCGTTATGGTAGAATTATACCTTATATATGGAGCAATACCTAGGTCTAAGTCTTTACGTAGTATGGGAGACTCACCGCGAATGGGCCGAGGAGATCGGATTAGCCCGGCTCAGCATAGGTGTAAGATCGCTTTCGAGGAACGGACCTGTCCTACCATCGGTCAAAGAGGATCGGGTCGGCCTAGTACCCACCTAATTCACCATTATGAATAAAGAATTTAAATGATAGATATCGCAAAATGTCATACTTTCTTGAATCAAATAAAACAAATGGGAGATGGAATATTTATATCAAGAAGTATGTGGAACAAATTTTAAACAAGTTTAGATGAATTAGAAGGTTAACAATTTTACAATCATAGAACAAGAACAATAACAATAACAATCCACACTCAATAGTACGAACTTGACCCCTAACTAGTAGAGAGGTTATTTGACAAATTTATGCATACAACAATAAATCAACTTTAAAGCTAAATCTAGTTTATTGCATCGATAAATGACAATGAAATAATTATTTTTTAGGATTCCAAGTGACATGAGATTCGGTAAAGGAAATGAGTCCTCAATGTCTAGATTCCCGAGAAGGGTCCTTATATGTTCAAAGGCACCAATTGAAACAGTGATAGTTCTTTCCTTAGATATATGGTTTTTAACACCTTCTATCACGGATACAAATTTCGTACCGTATCGACTGAAAATTGGTACTAGTACGGGTGTAGATGGTATTGGTGCCAAATTTTGGTCAGTATCGGCCGTTTTCGGTTGGTATCGGCCGGTATCGAAGATACCGAAAACTTTCGGGCAATTCCATTAAATCTCAAATCTCCAGGGACCATTTTGAGAAAAAAAAATCTAATCCTAAAAATCTACCCCCACCCCGAACGCTCGTCAGCCTCACTCTTTCTATCTTCTCTCGCTCGCCTCGTCATGCCTCGAGTCCGCCTCCGCCACCGCTTTCACCGCCTATCTCTCTCATGTCGCGTTGTCGCCCTCCCCGTCTCCTCGATTCTCCTCTTCTCCTCCGTGGAATCGTGGTCTCTCGTCCGCGATTTCGCCTTCATCACCAGTCATCTTCAACCTTCGTCCACGCCGCTCGAAGACGCCGCCGCACTCAGAGTAACACCGCCGCCCACCGATCTACCAATCGCACTCATCAAGGCTTTTTCGGGTTTGTTTTTATCATTTCTATCATTTATCGATTTTCCACTTGCTTTCTACTTAATTTAACATTTTATTGTGTTGATGATGATTGATGATGAATTTGTTTGTCGATCGCCGATGGTTGTTCAACACCGTGAATTTTTAATTGGTTTATTTCGTGTCGAGTCAAGTTGAAGGCTTCAAGCCTTGTTTTGTTATATTTGGATTTTCTGCGGTGTTAGTTGAAAATTGAAGTTGAAATTGGAGGTCGATGCTTCTTTGTTCAGGTCAATTCAATGGAAATTGAAGTCAAGCCTAGTTGTAGTCAAGTAGCTATCAAGGGTTTGTCTTTGTGTTGGATTGATGAAGAGTCAAGTTGATTCTCATATGCCAAAGGTGTATCAACATTTGACTATTCAAAGAATGTTGAAGAATTAATGTTGAAATTACATTTTGTAATTATGATTTGGAAATTGAATTTGAAATTGGGTAGACTGTTGGTAGTCTAGTATAGTAATATAGATATTAGATATAGTATAGTTGTTCTTGATCGGGGAAAATTGAAAATTGAAAATTGAAAATTGAAAATTGAAAATTGAAAATGAAAATATGTTGTTTTGTAAGTTGTGTTTGGTACTTTGGTATTGGATTGGATTTTGGACAATTTTTATCAATTGAAAATTTTATATTATAATTATAAATAATTATCTTGTCGTAAGTTAGAATCGTAGGTTAAATGCAATTGGTATATGCAAAATTAAAATATATAAAATCAATGGTATAATTAATAAAACATAATGCATATTAACTAAAATTAACAATTTTAATAAAAGTTCGTAAATATATGTTTGAACTTTTATTATATAAAATATATAAATCAAATCAAAAATTAAAGTATTAAATTTTGTTGATTTTTATTTTAGTAATTAAATTTTGTTGATTTTTATTTTAGTAAATGAATCATTTACATGATTACATCACATCCAATTCTATTTACAATTACATACATAGTTTACAACATACTTAAGGAAACTATTTGAACACCTTTTCACTTTTTTAATTATTAATTATAATGATAAACTATGCATTTACGATTTAGGTTGTCTTTCAATATTTGATATATTGTAAAGAAAATTATACACTCCAGATATTGTGTTGAATTGATATTGTTGATAATTGTTGGAATTGAAAATGAAAAGTGTTTGAAAATGTTAGAAATGGAAATGGAATTATGAATTATGAATGTTTTGTCATTGTTCTAAATGGAAATGAAATTATGAATGTTTTGTCATTGTTGTAATTGGGAATTGTTAGAATTGGTAATAGAATCATGATTATTTTGTGATTGTTGGAAGTTGGAATTGGTAATGGAATCATGATTGTTTTGTGATTGTTGGAAATTGTCGGAATTGATAATGGAATTATAATTGTTTTGTAATTGTTGGGATTGGAAGTTGTTAGTTATTGTTGGAATGGACATGGAATTATAATTGTTTTGTGATTATTGAAATTGAAAATTGTTGAAATTGGTAATGAAATTATGAATGTTTTGTGATTATTGGGATTAGAAATTGTTAGAATTGATAATAGAACCATGATTGTTTTGTGATAGTTGAAAATTGTTGGAATTGGTAATAGAATCATGAATCATGAATGTTTTATGATTGTTGGAATTGGAAATTGTTAGAAATTGGTAGAAAGGAAATACAACAATGAATGTTTTGTGATTGTTGGAATTGGAAATTGACACAATGATTATTTTGTCATTGTTGGAATTGAAAATTGTTAGAAATTGGTAGGAATGCAAATATAATAATGAATGTTTTGGATTGTTGGAATTAAAATAGACATTATTTGGTAGGAATGGAAATACAATAATGAATGCTTGCGGATTGTTGGAATTAGAAATCGACATTATTCGTAGGAATGGAAATATAATAATGAATGTTTCAGATTGTTGAATTGAAATTGACATTATTTGTTAGGAATGGAAATACAATAATGAATGTTTGTGATTGTTGGAATTAGAAATTGACATTATTTGGTAGGAATGGAAATATAATAATGAATGTTTTGTGATTGTTGAATTGGAAATTATCATTATTTGGTAGGAATGGAAATACAATAATGAATGTTTTGTGTACAAATAAATGGAAGGAAGTTCAAATACCCCGATCAACCTACTTGTGAAGATACATTGATCCAATTTGGGCTCACACTGCACAGATTCCCTATCAAAAAAACATACCATATTGTTGGACCCCGAGTTATTTTTTATTAAGCATGAGTTAATTTATTTTGAGGTCTTGTTAGATTAATTATTTTGGAGTAATTAGTATGTCAATGTTAGGAGGAATTATGAATTGATGGAATTAAAGTATAATGTAGGAAGAATGCATGAGGGTAATTTGGTAGATCACCTAAACCCTTAAGTTTTAAAGCATAAGTGGAAGGGCATGAGGGTCTTTTCACAAGTGTTAAGAGAGACCTTAAGAGGAAGAAGTAAGTTTTGGCTTGTTAGGAAGAGAAGAGTATCATAGGAGAGAGGAAGAAGAAGTGAAAAAGAGGGGAAAGCTAGAGCCTTGAGATTTTTGAAGAATTGAAGCTTCTCCAAGTAAGTATAAGCATAAATTGGATGATTGAACCTTGTTTAGTGATAATTAGGAGTGATAAATGGGGTTGAATGTGTGTAGGGAGTTGTTAATGAATGGGGTACAAAAGTGTTATGATCATCTAGGGTTCTTGATTTCTATGGTGTTTGTGATTGATTTTGGGTTTGATTGAGTTTAGAAATGAAGTAGGAATGATGGTGTAGTGTTGAGATGAATTAGATTTGAAAGATGGGAAGAATCTAGTTGAAAATGTGAGAAAGCAGGTTTCGGGGTTTGGAGCTCAGACGTCATGACGCGTTTATGCACACGTGCTGGCGCTGCTGCTTCCTCAAGCAAGGCGAGCCTCTGTTAACGCGAGATCCTGTTTTCCTGCACAAATTTATTTTGGTATTTTGGACATAACTTTTGATGTAGGTGTCCAAATGAGGTGATTTTTAATTCGTTGTAAACTAGAGCCATAAGGCTACAAGTTTTATGAAGAAAGGAAATTTTGAATCAGTCTCTAAAGATCTCAAAATGTGTATAGAAGTCAAGTATAGATTATAGTGTTAGCACTTTTGATTTTCAAATTCTTTGGAATGTTGTTTGAATGAGAACTTGGTTTGTTATAGGAAACCAAGCAGACCTTACCAAGAGCAAGAAGAAAGGCAATCTTGAGCTTGAATTTCGCTTAGAATTAGGTGGGTAATGTACTTATAGTTATTGTGTGATTAGGAAATTTCGCCATGTGTGAATATATGTTTTATGTTATGTATTGTGAGATGCATAACATTTTGATTATATGTGGTTACTTGTTTGAGAATGATTTGTTATAAGATTTGCATGATTTTGATTTCGTGATACCTTGAAAGAAGCATGAGATTTGATATAAGTATATTTTGATTTTGATCATGTTATGCCATGACTTCGGTCATGGCATTCTAAATAAATGAAAAGCATGAAAGTATATCATCTGATAAAATGATTTTGAGCATGATTATGTGTTTCTGTTTGGGCGAGAGTGGAACCATTATATTCATCACGTGCACGATGAGAAGAGCCTTCTCCCGCCGCTCGCCAGGCATATGAGTCTCAAATGGACTCATTCTGCCTGTGGTGTAAACTTTGGTTTCTTCTTTTTGTTTCCATGGAACCCTCGAGCCATATGAAGTGCATTGAATAATTGAACCGTTCATTATAAAGCATACTAAGTGTTATATGTTATGAAATGTTTTGTGAGTTGAATTGAATGTGATAGATGTGTAAATTGCTTGAATATTGAGTGAGTGCTAGAATTGTTGCAGGTATATAAATATATACATACATATGCTTGAAATTTGCTAGTTACCGATGGCTATAACTATATTAGCCATCGAAATGTAGCTCAACCCATTATTTCCTCCTCAAAAAGTACTCAAGACGATAGTTGATCCTTGTAAGGCATCAAGAACTCCGCAATAGTTAGAGATCTTTGCATTAAGTTAGTTACTATTTTGGATAGCTTTTAAAGCATATCAACATTGAGCATCCTTATGTATTTTGTTTTAAGCTTTGATATGTATGGTGATATGTTAGCAAAATTTGTTCAATCTCTTTGGATTGTAATGACAGGAAGAATTGAAGTTCCTTTGTTGATGGGTGTGTTTAACTTTTAGTTAGAATGAATGTGTATGTGCTAGTATGGAATGTGCAAATGTTGGGAGTTGGGTTTCGGAAAATTGGGTGCTCGCCGCGGTGAGCCGGTCTTTCATCGCAGCGCATCAATTGGGAGTTCGCCGCGGGGTGATGTTGGTCCTTCGCTGTAACATCCCACCCCCTACGGGAAGGGAAAAATAGTAAATTGACATAGGATGAGAGTGATAGAGACTAATTGGTTAATGTCATGCATACTGGTATGGGTCAACAGTGAATTTTTGCACATGAAAAATAACTGTACATGCATTCATGATTATTTCCCGGTAATTGAGCCTAAACGAAAGTTTACTGTGATTAATGTGGAAATTGTATTTGAAAAATTTATTGGACTGAGTTTTTATGTGTTTTTTATTTTACAGGAATTATAGGAATTTTCTGAAATTTTTCGGAGAAAATTCTCGGACGGAAAAAAAAATCGCCAAGTGGCGAACCGAATGGTTTTCGGTACCGAAATTGCTATCAAATGGTACTGGTCTATTGGATATTTTGTGGTAGGTTCGAAATTTGGACCCTTAAAAAAATGGATTAAAAATTGATTTGGTATTTGGCTTATTTTTTTCTCAAATATTTGATTGGTAGTTTGACTTTTCCTTCTTTCTTCCTCCAATTGCCAAGTGTCTCACATTAAATGCATGGTTATCCTATATATTACGGTAACTTCTAGTGAAAGAAAGAAAATCACTTGTTCTTGGTGAATTCTTCAAGCATCTGAAACCTCCTCTTTTCTTTCTTCATTGGTTTTCTTCAAAGGTTCGAGCAAACTCTTACTCCTTCTCCTTCCATAAGTAGTCCTTTGTCTACCATACTAGCTCAAACCTTTGCCTCCCTTTAACGAGTATCATGTGTGCTAAAGGTGTGAATGAAGTGGTCTTGGTGTCTTATTAAAGAAAAGAATTGAAGAGTGAAGGATTGATTAGTTGGAAGCTTTGATTTGGTAAGCTTATGTTTAAGTGTTGATTGTTCATTTGGTGTATTCATTGTGATGTTTATGCATCAAATTGTATGTGACCTATGCTTGTATATGTGGATATGAAATTGGCTTGCTTAATTGATGGTTGCTTGATATATTGATAGGGTAAAACTTGATGAATGTAAGTAGAGTGTAAAGATGATTAAAAGTGAAGTTAGTCATGTTAGATGATTAATCTTTGAAAGGAAAATGATTGAGGATGATGCTGGCATTTTTGGATTTATATTGAAGTGAAGGTCTTGTTGACCTATTGGCTAAATTCTTGTGTCATTAGGATGCTTATGCATGTGGTATTGGTATTGGTATTGGAAGTGTTAGGAATTGAATTGAGAAGTAAAGCTGGAAAATGGAGTTTGGACCGATTGCACTGTTTTGATCATAACTAATTTTGTAGGTATGCGAATGAGGTGAGGTTTGTTGCAAATGAAACTTTAGTTGATTGGCTACAATTTCTTGTTAAATAGATGCTGTCTAATTTTGCTTAGAAGAGTGTTGAATTTTGAATTGAAAGTGAATGTGAGAGACTGTGTGAACAGTACTCGAGATCGATGGGATGAAACTTTGGTGATTTTTCTAAATTTATGTAGAAGGAATTGGTGAATATGGTCTTCATGAAAGTTGAAGCCTATATTGTTAGCTTTCCATTTCCACTGATTTTGCAATTTTTCTATATGTATATTGGGAGATATGACTTGGGGAATGTTGACTGGTTTTGTGCATTTGGTGAAACCTAGCCATAAGGGTAGGTTTTGTGACCATTCTGATTGGGAACAATTTTAGAGAATTCTGTTAATTGAATTGGCTTAAGTGATCATCTGAAAAGTTTTAGAGGAAGGAATTATCTTGAAAATGGTATATATCATGTAAGTTTTAGATAACAGAAGTGGGACTTATGAATTTTCAAAGAATGGACTGAAGTTAGGTCATTGGCAAGTCAATAGGACAGCCACCTTCATGGAAGAAATTGACTTAGTTAGAAATGGAATTGGCTTTACAGCCCTTCATGATAAGTGTAGTACTGTGTTTGATCTTTTCATGGGTATAAAGTATGCATTTCTTTTTGACATTTGTGCTAGTAGATATGCTGCTTTGAAATGTACTGTTCAGATTGGGAAATTTCAGTGGGCAGATGCTTTGGTGAATTGTTTGGCCTAGTTAGCAAATGAATTTGATTTCAGGTTGTTCATGAAAGTTGTAGATAACATTGGGATCTTTCTGAGCATATTTATTGTGTAATTACTTACAAAGTAAATGAGAATTTATTGAATTTACAAGATACTGTACTGTTTTAGAACTCATTGACCGGCAAGTAATTTTGATTGCATTTTGACACCCTTAGAGGTGAAATTGGCTTTGTGTCCTTCATAAACTTGTATAGCTCTTTTCTCTAAGAAATAGACACTAATTTTGTCTAAATTGGAGTTCAGAGTAGGGAGTTATGACCTGACAAGTTGGCATGTCCTGGAGGAAATGGTTTCAGATTTGTCATTTTAATAGGGCTAGTCGATTAGGATTCTAGACTAGTCGACTCACAACCTCGCACTAGTCGATTAGATTTCAGTGCCGGTTACTAGTACATGTATTTTCCCGCACTAGTCATCAGGATGATGTATTTTCCCTCTTGCTCATAACTTTTTTCGTCCGACATCCGATTGACCTCGATTCTCGAGGCATCGGATTCATGGAATATTTAATTTCATTTCGAGATATTGGGAATTTTTGACGAAAATTGACGGTGTCCGGAAATGGATATTTCATCCTGCTTTATTTAATTGGGGACCTATAGAGGTTCAAATTAAGTTACCGTAGCGCCTATTGATTTCTAATTTTAAACGGATTTTTCTCGATGGAAAAATGGGATTAGGGCTGTGAATCTCATGAACATGCATGTTCACCTACATGTCCATCATTAACTAACCTTGATTGATATTTAGTGATCGCTTTGTTCTCTGATTCTTATAGCGATTAACCGGAGCGCCGACGACCGACGTAGCGAGAGACTTCCTGGCATTAGCTCGGAAGTAATAGGTGAGTAACCTAGATGGGTTTCTCAATTATTACTTTTCAAATATGGGGATAATGGAGGGACCAGGAATGTGTGCATTGTGTGACCTGTCCGCCATTACTATGATTGACTGTGATTGATTGTCAATTATGAACTGTTCATTATTGTGAATTATGGAATCTATTTGCATACCGATCGTTAATCGATCCGTGTTGACTACGAAAGATTAACTGCTTATGGGGATGTCAGAATCGGGCATGTGCTTTCATACACGATGCATAAACTCATAAAGAAAAATTGTGAACCGAGTCGCCATCGAGCATCGAAATGAGTCTAGAGCTCAAATATCAAACGAGCCTAGAGCTCAAGGAGATAATTCTCCCGCACGCCGTCTCATCGATCATCGAATATCGTTTAGCCTCTCATGCCACAACACCGTAATTAAATCAAAAAAAGTCACACGTGCATTGCATCACATCGGATGAATACCGAAATGGGTTTTACTTTATCAGGATCAGATATTACCGTGATCGTAGACCGTAGTATTACAGAATCGCTTTTATTATCGTGGAATTGATTACGTGATGCATGATTGAGAGAACCATCGATGATGTTCCTCATCGAGTTCGCAAACTCATCCAAAATTGCAATCTATTTTTCAGACTCAAGAGTACTTCATTTGACACGGAGTAGGTCTACTATAGGCAAGTGAAGGATAGAGGTCGGATCAGTTCAGGTCAGACATTAGTGTCTTATCGAAATAGTTTTCGTAATCATTGTACAACAATGCTTTATATTTATAATGAGCCATTGTGGTTTTATTGTTTTTTACATTGATCGATTGTAAATTATTATTGGATGACCGTAATAATCGAAAATGGTTAATTGTGAATATGGACTCAAGATTGTATTCGCAACCTTTGTAAATCGTTAGTATGTGAACTTTGTGGTTATGTAAAATATTGTTAAATGATTGTAATAATCGCAAATGTTTTCTACTATCTACTGTTTTGCCGCGCTTAATGTACGGTTCAAAAAAAAAGAGAGAAGAAAATGATATATCGAAGTTTTACCGATCGTATGCCATCCTCATGGCACGGACTTGATATCACCAACGATATCGGGTTCGGGTCACTTGGAGTGGGTGTTACATTTAGGTGGTATCGAGCCCAGAATACGAATGTATCCGGCACACCAAACATAGGTCAAGTTGCATGCATTTCGAGTCGTGGTCGCAGGCACCGTGGTAATCGATCCCTAGTCGTAGTCGCACGAGGATAAATCCTACGGTACACATGTGTTAAATGATGAAGTGTGAGAATCGTGAGAATGTATGTGAACGAGAACCCCTGAAAGTGGATAAGCAATTAGGAAAGGGAAAAAGGAAAAACGGGTAATGAGAATTATATGGTATTGTGGTTATAAACCCAGAACGTAGTAGACGTATGACTATGTGGGCATAGGATGATTGAGGAAAGAACTAATATTAAAATGAATCCCCAGATTAAAGTGGCAATATTACGGCGACAGAAAACGATCATGTCTAGAACTTGGAAAGGTCCACTGTAGATATAAGAGACATACTGGTTATAGTAGGCCTATGTGAGATTAAATGATGAAGTAATGAAATAGGAACTGGAAATGAGCAAAACGTATATGGTTTGATCAGGCAAAGATGGATTCACTACATGTGTGTTAGTGGATATCATAGATAGATGTTAATAGAGAGATTGTAATAAGATCAATATTGTACCGTAACGGTATACCTAGAACTGAAAGAGTAAAGTGACTATTAGGGTAAGAAGAAGTAGAAATGGTGAGACAAAAGTGTACAGATAAACTGAAATGAACTCGTGAAAAGGGTATGATCATGAGCGCATAAGCTTGAGATTGAAATGGGTATGCGAATATTGTGCTAAGAGTTTGGAAATTAGTATAATAAGATCGTAAGGGAAAAAGACAGACTGACAATTTTCTACTGATTGGGTATCGGGAATTTAGGATTGGTTGAAAAGATGTATATGGACATAGAAATGGTAAATGGATGGGTAAATAGATAGAGATACAGTGGAGTATCTATGATTTTGTTGTCGCTGGGGACATATCCTCAATGTACTACCAATGTGAATACCCTATCATGGATTGTTCGAGGAAAATAAAGAGACGAGTAATAACGCGATGACATTGTATAAGCTTAGTGGATATGACCTTAAAAGGTCAAGTCGATACATGAATGATACGGGAATGAAACTATACCGCAGCTCGCTTTATCTCGATCCCGGCGGGAGTGCATGCTTCATCAATTCTTCGACTTCTTTCTAATTCGATCCGCATGATGATCATCACCGCATTATCTTCGTGAAATAATTTTGACTTCCCCGTACAATCTTTTCGATATCTTGGCAGATATCCGGCAACCATTATCTTTGTGTTTTCTCGTGATCGGGAAAATAGTACACGGATGGCGTGGACGTTGAAGGATATGACATAAGAGCAGCAAATCCCAAAGTATTGTAGAAGATATTTTCGCCTTCTTCGAGTAACCGCCATGTGTTACTATTAATCTCCATAGTCATACCACGCCTACTATCTTCTTCACCGGTCAACACCGATTGCAATAATAATTCCTCTGTCTGTAACTACTTCCACCATTTTGATCTTCAACTTTGTTTCTCAAAACTTATGGTAGTTGTATACCATCATACACGGTTATCATCATCCGAATGACATCGCTGTTGTTTTCGATGTGCTTCAGTAGAGAGTTACCCAATCGGCTTTCATCTACTCGCTCCCTCCTGAACAATAGGGTTTTCGAATCAGACATCGCTTCGCCTCGCTCCTTCTAACAACATCAATAGTTTCTTTCGTTGACTAACTTCCTCAGCAGCTTGAAGTGGTCTTCTTTCACTAACCTTTCTTAGTCTTTCCCTCCGCTTCACTACTTTTACCGATTTCTTTCATGGAGATTTTCCTCTCTCGGATTTTGATTTTCTCTTCCTCTCGTCTCTTTGGCTTTTTCGCCGTATCTTCTTTCGTATTAGAGACTCAAGGATCTGTGGCTCTAGATGCACAAGATTTGAAGTTTCTTCTAACTGCTCTTCCGACAATCTTTCTTCTTGTTGCCTCGTAGTCCTAATCCTGAGATCTTTTGCTTTCTTCACAACTTCGCCAAAAGACTTTCTCCTCGCCTTTTGGCGACTTTGTTCTGTCCTCGGGATTGGCTTTCTTAGAGATGAGGACTACTGCTTCATGAGAGGTCTTCCTAGCACTCTCCTTAGTTCATCAAGAAGCGATTTGATACTCATCGAGATTGAGAACTTCAAACGGAGTCTTCAATACACGCCTCCCTCGGTTCTTGACTTCTCAAGAGTCGGCTTGGTCTTTGTCTACAAGGCTCGTACTCCATTCGCCGATCGTGTGCATCGATCTTGCTTCTTCACAGAACAATTCTTCTAATTCTTAGTGCATTTATCACCGCATTCTTTAAAATCTTCGCCGAGCATACCATAAGGATAACTAGTTAATCCTTTATCCCTTAATCATATAATGAAGGATTAAGAAGGGTAAATCTATGGATTTCGATTCAAGAGTAGAATGACATTGTTCATCCAGAGTGGTCACCAAATGTCTTGAACCAACTCGAAGAATGCAATTAAACAAAATTCATGAAGCACCCTAGCCTTTGGAATCAAATTGGATGTCTTCCTCTCCTGAATCATTTGTGCATATAGTTGCCTCTTGATATCTTCTTCCTTCATACCGATTTTGACATCCATCCGCCTTGTAGAGCTTTCACCAACCGATGGACAATCGATCACCTTCTTTTCGAGCTCCTTTGTCACAATAATAGATATTCTATCTACGTAAGATACGATGGTGTTGTTTATTAGTCGAGCCGCTTTTCCATAACTCATATACCTCATTTGTGTATACTGTGTTCTGCTCTCGAAGAAGTTCCTCCAACCACTCTTATGATTCTCGTTCTACATCCATGTCGCTCTTCTTAGTGACTCAAAGTTCACAAGTCTTCCATAAATCATATCTCGCTTCCATCAGGTAGAGCAAAAACCGCCTTCCGAGAACTTTTTTTGAGTGAGATGTTTTTAGAGAATTCAAAGCCAAAATGAACTGCCAAGAGATGATGAAAAGACTACAATTTCACCTTCACCACTTGTAGGATTACTACCGTGAGTTCTATAATCATTAAGAACCTCGATATAATCAAATTTTTCCTCCAAAATCTTCCTGCGAGAGAAGTTACCAAACAGTAACTCCATCAGAATTAACGCCATTAGTTTTGACGTTACTTTAGTCCCGACTGCTCACTTAATATGACCATGTTAAGGTTGCATCTTATCTTTTGGAACCGTTCTTCACTTAGTGGTTTAGTGAAGATATCTGCCCACTCAAGTTCTGTTTCAATGAACTGTAGAAGCACCACTTTCCTCTGAACATAATCTCTCAGGAAGTGATGTCTGACTTCTATATGGTTCACTCTGGAATGCTGAATTGGATTCTTTGATAGATTGATTGCAGACCGATGTTGTCACAATAGATTGGAATCTCCTCCTCTTGAATCGAATAGTCTTCAAGTCGATATTGATCCACAAATATTCGTGAGCAAAGAATCATGCAGCATATATATTCTCGCTTCAACGGCTGATAGAGCAATTGAGCTTTGTCTCTTGCTTGACTGTGAGACTAGATTTTCCAAGAAAGTGACATCCTCCACTTGTGCTCTTCCTTTCGATTCTATCTCCCATAGTCCGCATCACAATATCCAATTAACTCAAATCTTTACCTTTCTCAAACATTAAGCAAAGATCGAGTACTGCGTAGATATCTCAAAATTCTTTTAACAAAGAATAAAATGAGACTCTAGATCGGCTTGAATCTTGCACACAAGCATACACCGAACAAAATATCAGGTCTACTTGTCAGTAAGATACAAGAAAGAACCAATCATCCCTCTATATGTGGTTCGATCCACCTTCTTACCAAGTTCGCTCTTCACAAAAGGTTCAAGGATGCATCTGAGTTGCCATAGGCTTCACATTATTCATATCAAATTTATTCAACAACACTTTCACATACTTTGTTGATGAATGAAGATCTTCTTCGGTTTGCTTAACTTGCAACCCAAGAAAGAACTTTAACTCACCCATCATACTCATTCCAAATTCTTTCTTCATTAGACTCTCAAACTTTAAACACAACTCCTTCAAGTAGCACCAAAAATGATATCATCAACGAGATCCGTATTTAAGATAAAATCATTCTCAAAATTCTTCCTAAAGAGCGCCTTATCAACTTGACCTCATCAAACCATTTTCTATTAAAAGGTACTCAGACGATCATACCAAGCTCTCAGAGCTTACTTCAGCCGTATAAGGCTTTGTAAGTCTATAGACATATTCGGGTTTTAACATCTTCAAGCTGTGGTTGTTTCACATACACCTCTTCATCTATAAAGCCATTCGTAAATGCACTCTTCACATCTATCCAAACAACTTTATATCATGACAGATCGCATATGCCAACAAAACTTTATAGCTTCAAGTCTCGCCATCGAGCATATGTTTCATTGTAGTTCATTCCTTCTTGCGATTATAGCCTTATGCTACTAATCTAGCCTTATTACGACTCACTCTACCCCATTCGCCTAACTTATTCTTAAAAACCCATCTGTTCCTATAATGGATTTCTTAGATGGTTTCTAACTAAGACCGACGTTATTCCTAGTAAATTAATTCAGCTCCTCTTGCATGGCTAACACCCATGCTTCGCCTCAAGAGCTTCCTCAACCTTCTTAGGCTCTACTTCGAGATAAAAGCTACATTAGTTTCTTCCTAATCTGGACCTTGTCCTAACTCCTTCCGAGGTCTCACCGATAATTAACTCTTCCGGATGAGAACTTTATACTTCCAATTTCGTTTTAGTTCAATAGTTTTCAAATATCATCAATTTTGTTCTCGAGTGTCTGATGAAGGAGTTTCGTGGTATCATCTAAGTTCTTTGAAGGACCTTCATTCTCCATGTCATCTTCCTTATGGGATCGAGAACTATCATCAAACTTGACATGGATCGCCCTTCAACAATCTTTCAAGTAAGGTTGTAAACTCGAAATGCCTTAGACGATGATGAGTAGCCTAGAAAGATTCCTGGATAGGTCTTCTAATCGAATTTATCCAATGTACTCTTTTGTATTCAAAATAGAACATTTGCACTGAATGGATGAAAGTAAGATATGCTTGTCTTCTTCCATTCCATAACTCATAAGGAGTTTTCTTCAACACGGGTCATAATGTAATTCTATTCTGAATATAGCATGTCAGATTCACGCTTTCGCTTAAATACTTAGGAAGATTCATCTCACATAGCATGGTTCTTGCCATCTCTGAATCGCCCTATTCTTCCTTTCAACAACTCCATTCTGTTGTGGAGTTCTAGGGGCGAGAAGTTGTGGGAATTCCATTCTCCTCATGAATACTCTAAACTTCTCATTTTCAAACTCTCCACCATGGTCACTCCCGACATCAAGCTATGGACATTCATTTTCATTCAGAATCTTTCTCGGATAAGGTTTTAAAGCACTTAAAAGACTCATCTTTGTGTGATAAGAATAATATCCAACAAAATCGAGTAAAGTCATCAATAATAACAAGTCCATATTTCTTTCTCGCTAAGACTTATTGTCCTTGTTGGACCAAATAAATCCATATGTAACAATTCTAAATGTCTAGATGAGGTTACAAAACTTTTTAAGAAAAGAGGTTTTAACTTGCTTTTCCTTCCAAACAATTTTCACAGAAAATTCTTTGTCAAAACCTTTTTTGGCAATCCTCTTACCAAATCATGTTTTGCCAATTTTGAAATATGTTTCAAAGAGACATGACCTAGCTTTTTATGCCGATTAGTCTTTCTTCTTCAAGATAGAAAACATGAAATATTTTGACTTTGAAAATCTTCTAAATTGACTTCAGAAGATTGTTTCTCTCTTCGCAAAGAAAAGTATAGACCCATCTTTATTTCGACTTCGCAAAGATTTTGATTGAATGCAACTGTGAAACCAGAATCACACAATTGACTGACGCTAATCAAGTTATGCTTTAGACCATCAACAAGTAGTACATTATTTATGCATGCAAAGGAATCTTTACCTACTTTCCGATTCCAATAATTTTGCCCCTCCGGGTTGTCTCCAAAGTTACCGATCCTCCTTCTTATAATCAAGGTCTAGGAACATAGACCTTCTTCCTCATTATATGTCGCGAGCATCCATCGCTTAAATACTAATGGTGTTGCCGTATCTTCCAAGGAAGGATATCTGCGCAGAGAAACTATTTTATTTTTGGTACCCAAATTTTCTGGGTCCTTTACGGTTAGTAGTATGCATATGATGTGATCTTTCATGCATATAACTCGGACGTTGATTAAAATGAATTATCCTATAACTTCCTTTTGAAAGATGATTTTTACTTAGATCGAGTCATGTTTCAGAAACCCTAATCCAAATTTTATCACTTTGATGTCTACATTTTCCAAGCATTTCATTCATTTTCTTTGTACTTTTCGTGAAAGTAGCTAAATCACCGATAAATTCTTAATCCTTAGTTTAAGTTGATTGATCTCTTCTAACTGCTCACAAACTTCCTTTTATCTTTAATTTTTCTTTAAACAAATATTTTCTCTCTATTACCTCAAGATGTCTAATATTTTCATATACTTTTCTTTAACAACTTGACTGCTTCGTAATAGCATGAGAATCTTCTAACAGCTTCCGAGTATGCATCATGCAAATTATCATAGTCGATTTTACCTCCTCATCACTATCTTCCTCGCCCATCGTGAGATGTTCGTGATGCTCGATGACTCTGAACCTATATCCGATTCGGATGAATCTAGGTCCTCCCAAGTTGCCATCATGCTTTTCTTGCCTTTCTACTCTTCTTTGGTTTCTTCGAGAGTAGGACATCTGGACTTATAGTGTCCAGCTGATTGCACTCGTAGCGTATAATGTAAGACTTCTCCGTTTAGCTTCATCTTTCCCATTCTTTCTCGAATGTCCGGTTCCTCTCGGACTTTTCTTCCACATGCGCCTTATCTTTTCCGAGATGAAAGATAATTCGTCATCTTCATCACTGACTCGATTTCGATTATTGGAGTTGTCATCCTTGATTCTTCAATTTTCAAAGCTTTGATGACTTCCTCCTTCTCCGAGTCTTATGATTCTTCTGTCTGGCCTTCAGTGCTATTGACTTGTCCCGCTTAGGCTTGTCTTCAACGTTGAGTTCAACTTCGTAAATCTTTAAGGATCCCAGCATTCATCCACTTTAACACGCCAAGTCTTTCGCTTCGCACCACGCACTTTAGGTCTCCATCTCTTAGAAGACTTCTTAGAATCTTTCAACATGATCTTGATTGTTGTATGTCCTTCTAAGCGCTTTCAATCCATTGACAATTGTTTGAAATCTTCCAAACATTTGATCAATAGATTCTTCATCTTCCATCCCGAAAAGTTCATATTGATGCACGTAATACTTATCTTCGATTCTTTAACTGGCTTCAGGCCTTCGTGAGCAATGGATGATGTGTCCCACATCTCTTTTGCAAAGGTCGCAACTGCGCACTTTGTCGATTCTCGCTCCCGCTAGTAGGCACACGCCAAGAAAAATTTCGCTTTGAATTTAGTCAGTATTCTTGCTTTCTCGATCACCGCTCATCTGCTCCGTGAATAATTGCCTTCTTCATCTACTGTGTATAAGGTCCGCTCTCTATTACATCCCAAAGGCTTCCATATGAGTAGATTCGATGAATAGCCGATCCTATCTTTCCAAAGAGGATAGTCTTCCGCTGAATGCCGGAGATCTAGTGATCGAGGCTCCTTCAATATGTATACACGTGACTCCGCCATTATCTTTAATCCACACTTCACCAAAGTGATTCTTGGATACCTTGCTCGATACCAATCAAGTGAATCACACGTTAATACAAAGACTTAGAAAACAATATTAGAATGCATTAGAAGGGGGTTGAATTTGTATTCTTTTATAAATCTTTTCGTAACTATTTGTTAGAAATAAAATTTTTATGTAATTTTTATAGATTCTCGATTAATCAAACTTTTCAATACCGTATATAAAAAGTAAGTAATGAGAAACTTTGGAACTAAAATAGAGATAGAGAGTAAGAGTGGTAGACACTTAAGATTTATCCCGTTCACCCCAAACAAGGCTACGCCCAATCCTCGAGTTTCTTCCGAGATTTCACTATCTCTTCAATCGTTATAAGTATTCTTTCACGAGCCTCTTCAGTCTCTACAACCAAGATTCTTTCACACTTAGCCTCTGCAGCTATCTGCATAAACTTTTCTTCTCGAAAAAATATTTGAACACTTGTTACAGAAAAATAAAGACTCACCTAAATCACTTTTTTCACGTAGTAATTTTCTTTCGCTATTTCGTAAGTATCCGTAAGCTTTTTGTGAAACTGCTTGTAACTTTCCGTAACTTTTCAAGAATTTGCAATCTTCACTTCGACTTGTATTTATAGCCTTCGCCTCCAATCGCTTCTTGATTCTTGAATCTTAAATCTTGAATCTTTAAAAAACGGTTAATCGGTTGAGTTCTCAGAATTCAACTCAATTGACTCTTGCGCTCGCTTTTTTTCTCGCTTTTTTTTACATTTGCCTCGCATCTGCGGCTCAAGGCTCAGATTTGCATTTGCGCTCTGTGGTTCAAGGCTCACTTTGTATTTATGTCTCTCGCTTAAGGCTCTGGCTCGCTTTGCATTTTGGCTCAGATCAGATTTTTGCCTCATGCTCAAGGCTCATGGCATTGCGCTTGCAGACCAGATTTTAAGGCTCGGTTTTGCATTTGCGTCAGGCTCCATTCCGTGATCTTTCATTGTTCGTGGTCTGCCTTAAATGCCTCAGGTTGACTTTTAATCGCTTCTAACTTCATCTGTTTTAATTGACGTGTTCGCTCGTGTCTCGAGTTCGTCTGCGTAAGGCTCAGATCCGACTTCTGCCTTTTTTTTTCTTTTATTTGATCTCTTTTGTTATACATCAAAATCATATTTATGTAAAGTCATTTTGACTTAACACGCATTTACGATTCTCAAGGCGGCCATGTGTAGCCGTGACTTGCTGGAGTTCCCGAGAGCTCCAAGGCTACTAACAAGGCAAAGGGAGAAGCTTATGGTTAGATAGGTACACCTGACTCTTATGGGACCACCACAAACCCAAAGAAAACATGCATTTCACGAATTCATACAATTCAAAATCAAGTAGCCTCAATCGGCCTTTACAAATTCACTTTCACATAATTGCCCAAAAGACCGGCCTTGCTCAAATCATAAATTCTAGTCTTTTCACTTAACAAACCATTATCCAAATCATTCCAACATGAATTTACAATCAAAGAACATCACATACAAATTAAAAACATCATAAAGAGTAATTCATACTTGGAAAGCTTTAATTAGCATTTATTATAAAAACTTTTATATGCCTATTAATTCAATCATTAAGAAATCACCCACCTTAGTTTCTTTGGCTTTGAGGTTGGTCAATTGGCTCTTCCTCTAACTCCAATTGCCTCACTTCACCTTCATTAAACATAAATATCCCATATAAATATGAGAAATCAAAATTGAAAATTCTAAGGAAAGAAGAACATGAATTCGATTCTATCTAACCTTACCCATACATTTTCTAAGCTATTAACACCAAAACCCATCTATAATTTCTAAGAATTTCAAATTTTCCCTACCTTGAAGAGACACCCACGAAATTCTCTCTCCTATTGGCTTTAATGGAGGCTTAATCCTTCCCTTCTCTTTTCCTTCTTAAGGACTCTACAAACTCTTCTCTAAAGCAAGAAAATCACAAGGCCTAACCTCTTTTCTTCTTCTTCTTCTTCTTCTTCTTCTTCCTCTTCTTCTTTCCACTAACGAAAATCCCCTTTCTTTTCTTTCCTTTGCAATTTCGTAAGTCTCCTTTCTTAATATCCTTAGGAAACTTGTTTCTTAAACTTTAAAAACCTAGCCTAAATCAATACTACGTAGTTTCACTAAGCTCTCTTTATATCTTGCCATTTGTCTCTTCTCCTCTCCACACCTACGGCTACAACTCATTTGCTTCTCTTCCTTTTCATTTTAATTTAAGCTAAAAGACCAATGAAGCCCCCCATGGAAGCCTTAGTCTTTAAACACATTAGTAAACTTCCCAAATTGCCCTCACTTCATCTTATTCATTTAATTTCTAACAACTTACTCCACTCTAATTTAAACTAATCCCACCATTTGATTTTCATTTATTTAAGCACTATAAATCTCAAATTAAAATAAACATGCTTAATGTGAATCGGGGCCCAACATTTACCCTTAGTTTCCCTGTAACATCTCGGTACCTACGGAAGAGTAAAATAGTAAATATGAGTGTTCAGTGAGAGGTTAGAAATGTGATTACATGTTCATGCATGTGACATACTTGTATTGTGAAAAATGAATTTGTTGTGGAAATAATTGTACATGCATACATTGACTTTCCCGGTAGATTTGGTCGTACTTATGAATGAATGTTTTGAGAATTGTAGGTTATTGATCTTGAAAATTTATTTGGAAAGTGATATTATTGATTTTATAATTTTGAGAATTTCAGGAATTTTTTGAAATTTTTAGGGATAAATCTCTTTGACTAGGAAAAATGATTTAGTGGTAGACTAACCGATAACGGTAGTAGAATTTATTGTCTATGGTATTGAATGTTGACATATGGTTATAGGAATTTTTGATGTTGGAATTTATGGAAATCGGGCTTGAAATTGATTAATGGAGAAGGGTTATTGGGAGCTTGACACATGGCATTAGCATAGCCATGTATTGTTTGTAATTAACCTAAGTTTATGTTGAATTTAAGCCATCCTTCTTGCCACTCACGACACCCTCTCTTCACTTGTCATTTGGAGTCTTGTTTTGGGTGATTTTTCTTCTCCTCTTCGTGGCTTTCTCTCCCTCTTGTTCATGTATTGTGATTTCTTCAACTTGAAGCCTAGTTTCCATCTCTTCCTTGTCCTTTCATCTTGCTCTCTTCTTCTTACTCTTCATAAAGACCAACCCTTTCCCTTGGATGATGATGATCGATGGTGATGGGTGAAAATTAGGTCTTGGTAATTTTCTTGGAGAACTTGAAGACTTAGTGGCTAAATCAAGTAAGTATTGTGTTCTATGTTCTATGTTATGGTTATAGTACAACTTGAAGCTAGCATGATGAGATGATTGAGTGTTAATTGTGTATGTGTTTAACTTGAGCTGTTCATACTTGTGTTTTAAGTGTATATGTTGAATCTTAACTTCATGGAAGTGTATTGAGAAAGTTAGAGAGTTGAATGATGTGTGAGAGGAGAGAGTGGATGAATAAATACATATATGCCCTGTTTTGATCAGGTCAAATGATGGATCATGAAATGTTGTGAATGATATCTTCAATTGATCTAGTAGTGAGTGAATGATTGGAAAAGAAGGAAGTGATGATTGAGGCATAAGATGGATTAGATGAGTTTGCAATAGTTTGATTATTAAGTGAGTTCCAATTGTATAGTTCTAATGTTAGTATGAAGTTAGGAAATTGAATGTAGACTTTGTTGTGAAGAACTAGCTAGAATTGTGTTTTATTTAAGAGTGTATGAAGACATGAATTGGGAATAGATGTTTGAGTCAACTTGAGATGTTTCTATGTAAATTTCTCCGGGTGAATGAATGCTTGTTGAGTTTGAAGTTTTTAGTATGTAGAATTAGATGGAAATGGATTTTGATGAATGATATGTATAAGGATTGAAAGTTAATGCAATTAGATTGATGTTTGTATTGTTATGAAGTGGTTTGATGTTAAAAGAAATGAATTTGAGATGAATATGGGAATGTTGGATGATAGAATAGGTGTTGGAAGCTCGAAAGAAGTTTTAGAGAATGCATAGGCGACGTATGTCTGTTAAACGGACATGGGAGTCTGTTAGACGGACCGTCTCGGGTGGAAAAACACCCTAGGGGCAGTGTGTGTCCATTAAAAGGACATGGGAGTCCGTTTAACGGACCTTCTCGGGTGAAATGGGGTTGTTTTGTCGATTCATGTCCGTTTAACGGACAGTCACGGGACAACTTAGGAAATCGTGCTTTTTCATCATTTTAGGGGCTGAATTTCGCTTTGAGGCCTATAATAAGAGTTTTAGATCTATATTTCTTCTTCCTAGTGGCACAAAAGCGAAAGGAATCTGAGTTTTATAGCAAGAGTTATGGAATTCGCGCCAAAATAGGTTCAACTGCAAATCAATCATAAACTTGGTTGCTTCTTTTGACCATAACTCCTTCTATAGAGCTCCAAATGACTTGATTCTTGTGGAAATGGATTCCTAACACAATTGCCTTTATCTCCACAAAAATTTGTATTAATTGGAGTCCAATTGAAAGAGATTGATGAGAAGTAAGTGTGAGAGTATATTGGAACATTGCCAACGGGAGTAGTTTTACTGAACTGAGTTCAATGTTTTGCTTATATATAAAGCTATAAGATTCCAAATGAGGTGATTCTTTCTTTGTAGTAAATTTAAGATATAGGGCTACAAATCATATGAAGAATTTCAATTGTGATTAGATCTCTAAGATGATCAAATGCTAGATGGAATCGGGTTTAGTACCTTTGAACAGTCTATCAATGTTTGAGGTATATCTCCCAATCTACTAAGCCAATTTGAGCGATTTTTAGGGTCAATAAAATCGTAAGGCATAGAGGAACATTTTTCTATAAGAGAGTGTGATCAAATTATGTTATCTTCACTTGCCAATATTAGTACGAATCATAGACTCGAAAGTGTGATTTAGGAAAAAAATGAGTTTTGTTTTGAGAATGGCTTTACAAAGAAAGTGATGGAATAATACCCGGAATTGTCATGCATGTATTGTACATCTTTCCTTCCATTCATGTGCATTATTAAGCATCGATACTTGTGCAAATTGTGATATATATATATATATATATATATCTGTGTGTGTGTGTGTGTGTGTGTGTGTTATTTGGTTATAGAGGAGCGACTGGAACGTCAACCCACAGACGTTGTCGAACCTTCCAGGCACTAGCTTTGGGAGCAGTGGTGAGTAACCTAGATGGTATGCTCAATTATTATATGGCTATTATGGTGATAATGGTGGGAATTGTGGTTGTATATGTTGGGAGATTTGACATAGACGTGTTAATTGGCTATGAATTGATGCACTCTATGAATTGTGTGTTTCTGATATTTGAGAAATATTTGTTTCGATGTGACAATTGGGATATTTGAATCGATTGTGACATGGTATTGCCAAATTGAGCCCTATGTGCTTTATATTGTGATGAAGTCTGTTCCATGCATTCCATTCATGAAATGCATAATCAGATAATGGCAGTTGGACCTGAGTAGCCACCGCTAGAGCTTAAAGCTCAACGAGTGAAAATGAGCCTCAAGCTTGAAAGTGATTCAGAGCCATTGGCTCAGCGATTAATGAGCCCGGTATCTAAATAGATACGGGACAGTTCAAGCACTCAGTCTCAACAACATAATAATTGGAAAAAGGGTCTCATGAACATTTCATGTGCATGTTATTAAGTGTGTTTGATGGGTTGAAAGGCAAGTTGGCTTATGTATTCATAAAATTGTGAGATTGATGTGAAATGCAAGTTTGTGCTCTGAATGTTATGTAAAGTGATTGTGATCTATTTGAGTACCACCATGTGGTACTTCTGAATGTATAATTTATATCTATGAATCACTTGAGTGTTGCATGAATTGGGTGGACCATCGATGATGGTTTCTCATTGAGTTCGCAAACTCACCCAAAATTGCAACATATTTTTCAGAGAGAGAGACGACGTTAGATTTCGAGTGGCTCCACTACCAGTGTAGATTGAGTTGAAAAGTGAAGCCATGGCTCAAAGGTCGGCCACTGGGAATCTTTTCGAGTGACTTAGTTAGGACTGTAATTATTTACTTTTCAGTAGTACTTTTGTCCTAAGATTTGTGATTGTACACCAGTAGTAAGGGATGAAAAGCAGTAGACCTTGATTTTGAGGAATGAAATGAGGAAAAGGAAGTTTTAATAATATTGTGATTCTCATATAATGCTTAATGAGTAATGAATGTTATGATGCCATAAGAAGTGATCAGAGTAAATGATCATAGCGTGCTCTTATCATGGGGTATGTATCGACATGACCTTTGGGCATCACTATGCGTACTCTGTGGTGAGGGAGCGTTACATTCTTGGCTTCCAAAGCTTTTTAGTTGCTTTCCTTAAGAAGGTACCGCCGATCGGCTCCATCCAACTCGGACTGCTCTCTCATCCATTGAAGGACTTCGTAGCCTTCTCTCGATGCTAGTTGGTCGAGCCGCTTGACTAAGTTGTTGTTCTAGCATTTTGATCGAAGCCATGTCGAGAGTGCGGCTGCGCTTAAGCATTTTGTGTCCGTTTCTATCCCCGCTGACCGAGTATTGCTCAAAATTACTCAATTCCTGTTTTACCAATTCCAGATACTTGATCATACTGCTCCCCTTGACCTCATACTACCCAGTAACTTGACCAACCACTATTTGGCTATCATTGTACACCTTCAGATGCTTTACCCCCATCTCTCTTGCCAACTAGAGGTCGGCTATTAGAGCTTCGTATTCTGCCTCGTTATTGGATGCTCTAAATTCTAACCGAGAGCGTACTCCACCTTTTCTTCCCGGGTGCGGGCTGATCAACACCACTCCTACTGCGACCCTCGCCGTTGGGCGCACCCATCAACAACAGGCTCTGTGTAGGCGTTTTCACCCTGAAGTCCTGTTGACTCATTTCGCAACGAAGCCCGCCAACACGGGGCCTTGATCGTCGTCGTGGTTTATAGGTATATCGAACTCCCCCAATTTCATCGCCTATTTTATTAACCGCCCAGAGGTCTTGGGCTTTTGAAGGCACTGCCTGAGGGGTTGATCGGACCATACCTCGATGGTATGACTCTGGAAGTAAGGCCTTAGTTTTCGTGCCGCAATTATCAAGGAAAGAGCCAACTTCTCAATGGGTGCATACCGCGTTTCTAGCCCGTTCAGCACTTTACTGACATAGCAGATCGGGAATTGTTCACTACCATCCGGTCGAACAAGAACCGCGCTGATCGTCCCCTCTGTGACTGCCAAATAAAGAATCAGATTCTCCCCCTCAACTGGGCTCTGCAAGATGGGTGGACTAATTAGATATTGCTTCAAGTACTGGAATGCATTTTTGCACTCATTCAGCCATTAGAACTGGGCCACATCTGCCTTCCTCAAAATTTTGAAGAAAGGGAGGCACTTGTCCCTCATCCTAGAGACGAATCTGCTTAGAGAAACTATCCGCCGGTCAGTATATGTACATCCTTCAAGCATCGTGGTGAGGGCATTTGGACAATAGCTTCGATCTTTTCTGGATTAGCTTCGATCCCCCGCTGAGTAATCATAAATCCCAAGAACTTTCCAGATGCTACACCAAAGATGCACTTTTCGGGATTCAACTTCATTTGGAATTTGTTGAGGGTCAGGAAGACTTCTCTAAGGTTCTCCACGTGTTCGGTAGTTGTCTTGCTTTTGACCACCATGTCGTCCACATACGCCTCGACTGTTTTGTCGATCTATCTCTTAAAAACTTCCATGACAAGCCGCTGGTAAGTAGCCCCAGCATTTTTCAGACCGAACGGCATCACCTGGTATTAATATGTGCCCTGGTCAGTTATGAAAGCCATTTTTTCTTCGTCTTTGAGGCTCATTTTTATTTGATGATAACCAGAGAAGGCATCCAAGAAGTTCAGGAGCTCATGCCCTGATGTGGAGTCTACCAGCTGATCGATCTTGGGCAGTGAGAAATTGTACTTTGGGCATGCTTTGTTTAGGTCAGTGAAATCCATGCATATTCTCCACTTTCTGTTCTTCTTCTTCACCAATACCACGTTGGCTAGCTATTCGGGGTACTTAACTTCCCGAATGAACCCAGCTTCAAGTACCTTCTCTATTTCTTTCTTGATCACCCCCTGCCGCTCCTTGATGTGCCATCGTTTCTTCTGTCTGACCAGCCTATAGTTTTTCTGAATACCCAGGGAATGGGATGTTACCAATCGGGAGATTCCAGATATGTCGCCTGGTACCCAAGCAAAGACCGATCGGTTCTCTACCAAGCAACCTGTGATTGCTACGGCCAACCCTTGTTCGAGTTCGACACCCAAATTTGTGAATTTAGATCCATCTTCTTCATCCAGTATGACCCGTTGAGTTTCTTCTACAGGGTTCATCCTCTCGGTTTCTTCATCTGCTCTTACATCCAGAGAACTTGCCAATACTACCGCTCCCTCAAGGGCTCTTGTTTCTACCAAGTAGCATTCCCGAGCGATTCTTTGTTGACCCTTGACAATGTCGATGCCATGGGGTGTTGGGAATTTCATCGCCTGATAATAGGTTGAGACGACAGCTCTGAGGGCGTTTTGAGTGGCTCTTTCGATTATTGCATTATAGGCTCCTACAAACTTCACCACTAAGAATTCAACATTCCTCACTACTTGGAGCGGCTTTTGTCCAAACTTTACATTTAACAGGCCTCGAACGAATGGATAGCGGATGCCCTCTGTTACCCTTTGATCGCCCCTCTACTGCGGTAGTAATGTTCTTTCTAATCTCCATCTGCTTAAAAGCATCGTAGTATCATAGGTCGACCGAGCTGCCTGTGTCAATCATTACGTGCTTCACCTCGCTACCGTCCATATTCAAAGTAACCACGAGTATGTCATCATGAGGGCAGTTGACGCCAGCCAGGTCAGACTCGTCAAACGAGAACATCTCATTAATTTGTGACTTTTTTGCCGCTGACTGACCCTCAGCGATCTGCCTAGCATACCGCTTCCTTCCTCTAACGGTGGACCCTCCTGCTGCGCTATCGCCAAAAATCATGTTTATGACCCTGACCGGTCGGTCATCCTGCTGTCTTGTATTTCTGTCATCTCTAGCCCTGGACTATCTTCTCGTATCGTGTCGATCGTCCATATTCCTGGTCTGCCTTCCGCCATCATTCATGTGTTGTCTCCATGGTTTTCGCCAATTGTCAGACCGACCGCTCCTGTCCTCATTACCTCGATCGGCATTTCTACCGTACTTCAAAAATCTACCCAGCTTTCCCCTCTGGATGAGAAGTTTCATTTCTTTCTTTAGGTCCCAGCAATTCTTCGTGTCATGACCGACATCTCTGTGGAAACGACAATATAAAGAAGAATCCCTTTTTTTTAGAGAAGTTTTCAATTTATTGGGTTCTTGAAGGGATTCTCCTTCTGCTCTCATGACCTCTAGTACTTCCGCATATCGCCTGTTGAGTGGAGTGAAGGGTTTTCGCCTCTGGTCCTTTTGATCGGTCAGTTTCCTCCAGCTATACTGATCCTTTTGCCGTTTTTATGAATCATCGGCTCTACCACTCGACCAGTGGTCATCCGCTCTGTGCTTTGTGTTTTTCAACACTTCCTCCAGCTGGATGTATTTATTTGCCCGATTTTGTATCTCTTGGATAGACCTGGGCTGATCAAGAGCCAGCGACTTCTTGAACTCTTCATCCCTCGTATATCACATTAAAGCAGCCAACATAGACGAGCAAGTGAGGTCAGGGACTTCGACAACTTCGTTGTTAAATCGAGTGATAAACTCCCGCAAACTCTCGTTCCTTCCTTGAGTCAACTGCATTACCTCCAAGGTAGTCTTCTGAGGTCGTTTACTTGTAGCAAACTGGTTGAGGAATAGAAAATTAAAATCCTCAAACTGTTATGCAACGCTGGGCAAGCCGTGAACCATCTTCGCCCTTCTTGAAAGGTCGTGCAGTAAAGCCTTACATTGAATGACGCCCTGAACGCAATGCAAGTTCATCATCGATCGAAAGTGTCAAGGTAGTCGAGAGGATCGGTCTTTCCAAAGGTATTTTTCTAGCGTTGGTATCTTTGTACCGACCACCGGGAGGCTATCTAGTATCTCCGGGATGAAAGGAGAGTCAGATTGCGTCGATGGTTGACTAGGACGGAATTCATGGCTATGTTAATTGGTGGTCCACGATTTTTCCGTGGCTTCAGAGAGTGTCGATCGGCCATTACACCAACTCGCCGAGCGGAGGTTTGTCATTGCCCGGCTGAGATCAGAAGATTTGGCTAATCAATGATCGGCCGCTTCTTTTATTTGTCTTTGAGAGAGAGTTTTGTTGCGGTGCAGGAGGGTTAGTGTGGAGGGGATATTGAGTGTGAGGATGTGAATAGGTTCTAGTGTCATCCTCTAGGGTCACGTTTTGCGCTTATTGGTCTTGGTTTTAGGATTGTTGCGGTTGATCATGCTGGTGTGAGTGTTGAGGAGGCAGCTTGTTTATGCTAGGGTTTTGGATGATGGGCGAAGGGTTTGTCTGGTGGTCAGGATGCGGCGGTGGTAGGGCGGCTGGTAGTCGCAAGCCTATTCGCTGTAATGCAAGTGCCGCGACAACGGCTACATCAGGATTTGTCGCCACCGCCTGACTGATCTGAGTGTATTTGGACGTGGTGCCTTGATGTCCGGCCCCACGGTGGGCGCCAATTGGTTCTGTTAGATTTTGGTGGGGCTGGGCACTGCTGCTTGAATCCATGAGATTGGTTGATTCTGATTCGAAGATACCTGCAAAACAATAAAGGCACGCCGGGGGTTGATTTCCGGTAGGCCTCTCCGATGCTCAAGTCAATCTGTTTTTAGAGCTTTAGTGGCTAGTGAATAGAGAAAATAGGGTTCTTGGAAATCTTACATTTTTCATGATGAGGTAATGAATTTATATGATTATTACCTGTAGGAATTAGGTCAATCCCCAAGGGATGGGTCGATCGGCCCATGAGTCGTTCTGTGTCTGAGCTTGGGCCTAGCACGACCGACCCAACCACGGTCCATACAAATTTTCAAAGTCTAAAATAAAAGAAAGTGAAAGAAGTTAAGTTTGTCAATGGAATATTTAATAGTTTTTTTTTGCCAATAGGAATATTTAATAGTTGACAGTCAACATTAGATAGTCATTCAATAATGGCATACAAAATACGTAATATAGTCAAACGATGGCTGTGTAGGAAAATCCCGGTGTGAGCATCACATACCCACGGTGCGGAAAACAAAAATTTTTGTTCCGGGACCTTCCCGAAAGCTAGGATCCATGTGTCTATACAACAAACTCAAACCATAATCTACTAAAGGAGACCGCCTTTAACAGATCCACGCAGAGATCTGAGAACCTAACCGGACAAACCTTTGACAGGAATAGCTGTAACAAAGTAAAGAGTGCTAGCTCCTACCTTTGTCCTTCGAGAGCTTAAACCAATGGAAAGAAGGAGATGAAACCTTGAATATCGATGGAGATGAGAGATGAGAGGAAAAACTCTTTCTTCCTTCAACTTCAAAACCCACGATCATCAATATTTCTTTCTAGCTTTTCCATATGTCTTATAACCTTTTAAGACACATTAAAGCTAATGGTGGAGGAGTGATCCACGTTAGCTTTTATATATATATATATGTATGTATATAACTACTGAAGTGGTCCAGTCACACTAGGATCGGTCCTACCGCCCACTGGTCCCTTTGATGGGAAAAACTCCCGAAAATCTTTTTCAGCAATATCGATGTCGCGATCTCATCGAGACATATCTCGATCTCATCAGGATCCATTTAGTTCTTTTTCTCTCCATATATTGGATCTCTATCTAAAACTATTTTACTTAATTCTCCGAGACACTCTATGCATGTGTGACCCATTAGGTTCCTGCTATGTTGGCTACTTAGATCAACACTTAATCGAAAGCAAGTCATGAGCGGTATCTAGCAACACATCATAACCCCCAATTGACGAAAGTAATTGGTTTGACGAATAAACATGTATTCATCACGGACCATATCATGAACCTTTCCATAGATAATTACCGCGTAATTCTTCCTTTCACCGTGCTATACCCCACTTGGTTACGAGTATGGGCAATGTGTTAACTTGCTAGATCGACTACGCCAAATCTAGTCCAAGTGATTTCAATTTTGTCCCGACTCATTACTTTATATGTCACCAAGACACTCTTCATGACATATATACTCCAACCAGAGATTTCAAGTAATGACCCCGACAAGAGGCTATGGGTATCATCTTCGCTATCACGTATGGTGAACTTTATTGGCTACTCAATTACCTTCAATACCTCAAGTTGTACCTAAGCACCACCCTATGAGCGACCTCCGTAAGGTAACAAGGAATGGAGTCAAAGCACGTAATCAATATCCAAGATGTCCTCGAGCACCCCAAGTCTAAGGATACTGCATCCATTGCTATGATGAGATTATCACCGATATTAGAATAGACATCCATGTGATGATCTCATAGCAGGTCATCCAATGTACTTACTACCTCTAGTAAGCATCCACATCTCAACCCTAAATATCTCATATTTACAGCTTCGAGATCCACCGCTTGACCAAATCAAGGAGTTTGAGATGTGCTAGTCTTCCGGATTATCGATGTCCAAATTTCAATAATCCTATGACTAGGATAATTTAGATATCGATATAATTGCACATGATAGGAATCTCAGTTAGTATGATCACATCATAATTTCCTTCATGCTATGTCATATATCATGGACTTCATTAATTTGTTTATTGATCAATATCGCTCATAAATAATGAACAAGAACGTAATGAAATATGCATTTCTTTATTTATTCATAAAGACTGTGACAAATTTGTATAAAATGCGCTAAAGGCGTATTGCCTTCGTGGCACTACTCTAACAATCTCCCACTGACCTAAAGCCAATCGCTTTGATATCTAATACCATAAAGCAGTACATGAGAATCAAAACTCTTCTCGTGACAATGGCTTTGTCAACGGATCAGCAATATTTCGCTCTGGAATTCTCTATCTCGCACATCACCTCAACCAATGATCTCCCGATCAGTGATATCCGCAGTACGTGTTTGATCGCTGATGAGACCTTGGTTCTTTCGTCAATAATAGCCCCATTGTTGTCACAATACAATCAGATGGGCTCATCATCGCTAGGAACCACACCAAGTTCAAGAATGAACTTTCGATCCAAACCGCCTTTGCTGATTCCAAGCCGCAATGTACTTTGCCTCTATTGTTGAATCAGAGTTGTCTCTTGTTTAGAACTCTTCCAACTAAATGCCCCGCCATTCAGGTGAATACGTAACCTAACTAGGATTTGGAATCATCCTTATCGATTGAAAACCGCATCTATATACCCGCCACCGAGATCTCCATCCCATATATCAAGAAAACATCCTTAGTCCTTCGCAAGTACTTGAGGATATTCTCGACACCACCCAAAGGACCCTCACCAGATCCGATTGGTATCGCGTCAGAACACTTAGAGCATATGATACATCGGGTCTCGACATAGTATAGCATACATGATAGATCCTACCGCAGATGCATACGGATCATATTCATCGCATCCTCTCATCTGTGTCTTAGGACACATAGATTTTGAGAGCGTTATCTCATAAGTCACGGAAGGTACCTCTCTTGGATTGCTCCATGCTAAACCTCTTGAGCATCTTGTCATATGACGTTGATTGTGAAAGACCAAGCAACCTTTTGATCTATCTCTATAGATTCTTATCCCAAGGATATAAGTTGCTTCACCAAGGTCTTTCATGACAAATTGTTCGACAACCAAATCTTGACTGATTGTAGCATAGAGACATCGTTTCCTAGCAATAATATGTCATCTACATACAGCACAAGGAATACGATTGTAGTCCCATTAACCTTCTTATACACACAGTGTTCATCCGGATTTTGTGAGAAACCAAACTCTTTGATTACCTCATCAAAACGGATATTCCAACTCCTGGATGCTTGCTTTAATCCATAGATGGATTTCTGAAGCTTACATACCTTTTCGCCATCATAGGAGGTGAAGCCCTCGTGTTGTGTCATATACATATCCTCGCCTAGATTTCCATTTAGAAAGCAGTCTTCACATCCATTTTCCATATCTCATAATCATAATGAGTGGCAATGGCTAGAGTATTCTAATGGATTTAAGCATTGCTATCGGGTCAAGGTCCGTCGTAGTCAACTCCTTGTCTTTGATTGAAAACCTTTAGCCACAAGCCTTGCTTTATAGGTAATCACATTACCATCCATGTCGGTTTTCTTTTGAAAACCCATTTACACCCTATGGGTTTGATTTCTTGGTGCCTCAACCAAAGTCCATACTTGGTTTTCATACATGGAATCCATTTCATTTGCATGGCATGAAGCCATTTCTCGACTCAACTCTTCGTAACCTCTTCATAGTGGTAGGCTCATTATCTTCTATGAGCAATACGTCATCCTGCTCATTCACGAAATCCATATCTCTCGGAACAGAGCGATCCTACGTGACCTACTTAACTTCAAGTGTTATAGAAGGTTGAATTGTTACTTCATCCGTATGAGTCACAGCCAAAGTTTAAGCGGCTGATTCAAGATCTGTTTCGAGCATCTTGAACTTCTTCAAGTTCAATCTTGCTCCCACCGCCTTCAGAAAAGAAACTCTTCTCTAAAGACAGCATGCTTTCAAACAAACACCTTTTGTTTCTCAAAGAAGGTAGAATTGATATCCCATAGTTTCTTTAGATATCCTACGAACAAACACTTGTCGACTTTGCATCAAGTTTATCCGACCGTCCTCTTCATATAAGGTGACAAACCCAAACTTTCAAATGAGTAAGATAGGCTTTTGTTAGTCCACATCTCATATGGAGTAACATCAACTGTCTTTGATGGAACTCGCTTAACAAGTAAACAAACCGTCTCGAAGTGTATATGTAGCGCCTCACCATAGAGTACCCACCTAACGCCTCGTAGGTCATTCCTAGACATATCTTATGATAAGAGACCACTACCGGCTAACTACCACTAAACTCCTCACGGCATCACAATCATAAAGCAATATGAAGAAATTGACAACTTTTAAAACTAAACTGGATTTCATTTCATTCACTCAAAATTCGTAGTTACAAACCGTCAAGATTTCATGCAGACATGTTCCAAAACACCGCATACACTAAGTACTATACAAAGAATGTACAAAGAACATATCTAACTATAAGTCTCCAAAAGAAAGTCCAGCTGACCGACCTTCGAGCCATCGCCTCTCGCCAATCCACAAGACACTTACTACTACAATTCCGAGGAGCTATCTGCTCACACTTAAGCCTCGAAAATAGATTGCAATTTTGGATGAGTTTATGAACTCAATGAGAAACCATCATCGATGGTTCTCCCAATTCATGCATCACATAAGCATGATACAAGATGCATCCAAAGAATCATATAATTACAATGCTAATACAATCATAGTCACAAATACCGGTAAATAGAACACAATTATAATATATTACAAGATACATACAACAAAAATCGGTACCACGTCAAATATTCAATCCAAGATGCAATGCACATGTGACTTTTTTTCAGTTTTATTACAGATATTGTGACTGAGCGATAAATGTGATTCAGTGTAGACGCCGTCTGGGAGAATTATCTCCCTTCGAGCTCGAGGCTCGTTTTCAAGATGTCGAGCTCTAGCCTCGGCTTCAAGATCGCATGGCGTCTCGGTTCACAATTTTCCTTTTAGCGCTTTAATGCATTTGTGCATGAATACACATGCCCAATAGATGTCAATATAATATATCACGGTCCATGGGTCACCCAAATGTACATCCAATTACACATTGTCTAATGCCCAATTCATACCAATAAAAGCCATATATAATCCACGAATCCCGTAGGCAATCAAGTCACAAGAACACGTAGATCGATAACCAACTAGGTTACTCACCTATCACTTTCGAGTTAATGCCGAGAAGTTTCCGCCCCGTCGGTCGAACGACGCTCTACTTGGGCCTCTATAAGAATCAGAGAAAGAACGAGTCACTAAATATGCAATTTGTGCACATGTAGGTGAAATATGCATGTTCATAAATTCCCAGCCCTAATCTCATTTTTTTCCCTCAGAAAAATCCGTCTAAAAATTAGAAATCTATTAGCGCTGACGGTGCGCAATTCGAACCTCTATAGGTCCCCAATTAAACAAAACAGTGATTAAAGGCTCCGTTACCCGAGGCCACGTCAATTTCTCGTTTAAAAATCCCGAATCTCTCAGAAAATGAAATTCAATATTCTATGAATCCGATGCCTCAAGAAGCAGGTCAATCGGACATCGGACGGAAAAGTTATTCACGAAAGAACCAAAATTCAACAATTAAGATATATATATATATATATATATATATATGTATAGCCCTTATTCCTTCTCTTTTTCCTGTTTTCTAACCAAACTTCCAATACCCATAACTCTTTGCACACAATTTAGTAAATTACAAACCATACCTCGTTAGAAAGATCATGAAACCCTCTACAAGTTTCATGAAGACCAAAAAAATCAAACTTACCCCTAAGGGTGTCAAAAGTCCCATTGAAGCTACTGCCTACACATTCACTTCTTAAAACAGAACAGTCATTGGGAATTCACTATCTTTTATTCTATGCAGTCAAAAATTATAAAATAAATATTCTCATCAAGATCACAATGTTATCTACAACTTTCATGAACAACCCAAAATCAGATTCACTTGCTAACTATGTCAAACAATTCACCAAAGCATCAGTCCTCAAAATTTTCCCAATCTGAACAGCACATTTCACAATAGTATATCTCTTAGCAAAAATGTCACCAAATTCACTACCTTATATCCCTGAAAAGATAAGAGCTCAAACTTCAATTTTCGTGAAGAACTCAACATCCAATTCGATCTCTAACAATTTCAAAACTGTTATGCAAGTTTCTGCCATGATCAGCAATTCACAACCTAATGCAGGTTTAGTTTTTGCAAATTCATTTCTCTCAAATATGACAACCAAAAATTACATGTCATATATCATTCTCAAGATAATTTCCTCCTCTACAACTTTTCAGAAGATCACTCACACCAATTCAGTGCACATAAATTACTAAAATTGCTCCAAATCATAATGTGCACCAAATTCGACATTCCAGCTAGGTTTCATCAACATGCCCAAAACCAGTCAATAGAAAACAGTTCATATCTCTCAATATACATCTCAAAAAATAGAAAGATCAGTGGAAATGGAAAGCTAACTGAATATGCTTAAACTTTTATGAAGACCATTTTCCCTAATTCCATCTCAATTAATTTAGAAAAATTTAACAAAACTCTAGGGTATGATTTCGGATACTGTTTATTCCAGTTAAGAACAGTAACTTTCCAAGCCATATTGCAACCCCTTAAAGTTAAAATTGGATAACACCTATTTCACACAAAATTGTAGCCAACATCCCAAAGTTTAAGTGTCCACAAACTTCACCTCATTTGCATTCCTACACAATTAGTTATGCTAACAACAGTACAATCAGTGAAAACCCTAATTTTCCAGATTTGGTGTTAACCTTAGTTCTCTCATTTCCAATGCCATTAACACATCATTAAACATCCAAATAAACACAAATCAGTTCTTATACCATTTATACATGTACTAGGGCTAATACAAAAAAATTGGCAGCACTTAATTCTTCCTTTCTAAGTAAAGTCAATCATCCATATGCATTCAACATCAAGTTAAAAAAAAACACCCATTCATACTCCTTCATCAATTCATAACTAACCCTCACCTAACACCCATTAATTCAAGCCATATTAGTCATCAATTTAAGGTCTCAATAATCATAATAAACACACCATAACTCCCATTAAATGCATCAACAACCATGATTCATTTAATGCACAATTCAAAGCATAATTTAAGCTTACATGAAAAATTAACTTAAACCTTACCTACTTAAGCTTTTCCCCCTTCAATGTTTTAATCCTACACCAATTTCTCACTTTCTCTACTTTCTTCTAACATCAAACATGTATCTCCTCATCATAGCAAGAACATAACTTAGTTGGAAGTAGAAGAACCCTTGACTTTTGTTTTTGGAGGAAGGTTAAGAAAGAAGCAAAATCGATGATGATGGAGAACTTGAAGAAAGGATTCGGTTACATGAGAAAACAAGCTTTGCAAAGTGATTTATTAAGGTATTTCACTAGGTAAACGAGAGAGATGGGTAAGGGAGCATTAAATGATGACATTTGGTGGCAAAATTTGATTGGTTCCAAAGTTTAAAGAAAAGTCAAAGTATTCATTCTTTATTCAGATCAAAACTAACCCAATCAACTCAAATGACCCTAATTTCAATTCCAAAATAATATACCCAATATTACAAAGGTTATCAGTAGAAATTTTCGCCATGAAAATCGATCTGGTTTGACAATTACGATTTTTCCGTATTCGAAATTTTCTCCTAAAATCCGTAAAATTCCTAAAATCCCTTAAAATAGAAAACAATTTATGGCGCTCGTAATAATTTTCCAAACCCAAAATCACGTTAATCCTAACAAAATTGTCTTAGGCACTTAAAATCTGAATGTCATGTATACATGTACAAGAAGTTCATGTGCACCATTGTGACTATGCAACAATCCTATTATGCACGAGCAAATCCTATGAAATCCCAATCTAACACATCCTATCCCAATTTACTATTCTACCCTTCCAATCGAGGGCGGATGTTACAAGATACCCCAAAAGGATTTTGGTAACTTTGCAAAGCCCATCATTGATCGTATCATGTCTAACAAGGTTTGATTTCTCCTTTCCGCCACACCATTATGTGGTGTGTAAGGAGGAGTCCATTGAGATAAAATCTCATTATCTACGAGATAATCCAAAATTCTCGGTCTAAGTATTCCACCACGATCAGATCGTAATGTCTTCGACATTTTTCCAAGTTGGTTTTCTACTTCATTTCTGAATTGTTTGAACTTTTCAAATGCTTCAGATTTGTATCTCATCAGATACAAGTACCCATATCGAGAATAATCATCGATAAAGGTAATGAAGTAAAGACAACCACTTCTGGCATGGATGGACATCGGACCACATACATCTGAATGTATTAGGTCTAATACTTACCACTGCTCACCCTTTCCTTAAAGGGTAATTTAGTCATCTTGCCTAATAAACAAGATTCGCATGTGTCATATGATTCATAATCAAACGACCCTAAACTACCATTCTTATGGAGCTTAGCTATGCGGCTCTCATTTATATGGCCAAGCGACAATGCCATAAGTAAGTTGATTTTAAATTATCTCGCTTATGTCTTTTCGTGTCATCGACATTCATAATTGATGTGACATATCTAATATGTAAATTCCATTGCATAATGTACCAAGCACCATAAAGCATGTCATTCAAACTAATAGAACAACCATTGTTACTAAAAGTCAAATGGAAACCATTTTATTTAAACAAGAAATGCATAATATTTTCTTTGTTAAAACAGTACAAAATAACATTCATTCAATTTAATTACAAGCCCGTGGAGAGTGACAAAAGTAAGTGCCTACGGCTAATGCAAAGAACTCTTGCTCCATTTCTCATACGCAGTCTAGTTCTCCTTCACGAGTCGCTTCATCGTCCCTCGAGGCCCTCGATATCATCAGATATGTGTGAGCTACAACCAGTATCTAATACCCATATGTTATGATCGTAAATGTGATTAACCTCAATGACAAACATACGAAGGAGCCGAGGCATCGATGCCTTCTTCGCTTCAATCCAGATAGATTTTATAATTTCGCCCAAAGGCTGGCGGCCTTGCACACAATGGAAGCAAGTTCACTTTTTGCGCCTTTGGTTTTCTTCGCTGCACTTCCTTTTGGTTTCTTAGACCTTTTCTTCTTTATATTCTTTTCTTGAACCGTAAGAAGAGGATGCCACCATAAGCACTTACTTGCTATCCTTCTTGATAGATTGCTCATTGTCTCGGCAGATTGATCAACTCGTGGATTGTCGTGGATATTTGGTTCATTCGATAGTTTAACACAAACCGTGAATAACTATCGACATCCAACTAGAATTAAGTCAACACTTAATTCATAATCCATAACAAAACCTAAGACGGCCAACCTCTCAACATACCCATTCATCTTCAGCAGATATCGTGACCGCAGATGAACCTCGAGTCATCTTAGTAGTGAAGAGTAGCCTCGAGGTCTCGAACCTTTCGTAATCGAGCTTGCTTCATCAAACAATTCCCAAGATGAAACACTATGGTATGAGCATCCATAGACTCACGCTTCGCAGACTCTGGTGACATCCAGCAAGCATAATACATGTAGCCATATCACCGTTTTAAGATGTTGATGATATGCTTTCCGATCCTCATCGGAAGCATCAAAGAATAACAGTGGATCGAAAGTGGAACATCTAGATATATCTCGCCTCGACACGAGAACAATTCTCCATTTCTCACCAATCGAGAAAATTTGGTCCAGATTAATTTGTTGGAGTCCATAAGTGAGCGCAAGTTCACACGGAAGTCATCTTCAATAACCTATAGGAAAAGAGAGAAAGAATGTTGAATAGAATTACATGCATGATCATAAGGACTGAATGACATGATATGGCTTCTACTAGTTTCAAAGAATCCATAACCCTCAAGATGAATCCATGAAACATTATGACAAATGTCCTAGTGGGTCGATATCCACATTACTAAATGACCTTGGGTTTACCCAACAAGCCACCTTAGGTCAATCGGTGAGTATCGGTCATACCAATTGCATCATAGATATCCCACATTACTAAAATGACCTTGGGTTTACCTAACAAGCCACCTTAGATCTATCGGTGTATCGATCATACCATTTGCTTCATAGATGCAACTATCGACTAGTGCTATCAACTCGTGATGTATGCACACACATTAGGTTATCAACTCTTGATGCGCTGCACATCCGATGTACACTACCCAATTTTGCCTCTCGTCCACGTTGACCTTGAGTTTACTCAACAAATCAACGCTTCTAGTGAAAACCGACCCATTAATCGAAAATCTTATTTTCATGGTTCAACATATCCGATAGTAGTAAGCTTCGATTTACCCAACAACCCAACTCTATAAGAACTCCGGTTCTTCCTATATTAATGGAAGCGTTGGTTTTCATATGATTCGAGGGTTTTCAGGTCTCATCTTTTCTTTCCAAGCCGTAGGATTATAGTCACTATGACTATATGGAATGAGTTAGGTATTTCATCAATCACATTGAGTCTATACCTAAAATCATCCATCATCTCATCTTCAGATGTTGTTGTAGTCGATCGTGCATGTTCTAATCGATCGGTGCATGTGTCACCGACCGAACTTGTGCTAATCGACTACTATAGGTTATCAGACGCTCCAATGACCGGTGCATGTTCCAATGATCGATGGATTATCGTAGCACTTTCCAATGATCGTGCATGTTCCAATGACCGAATGGATGTGCCACGATCGTACATGTGCCAATGACCGGTTTTGGCCCGCTATCTAATCGCTAATTTCTCAATTCGTAGTTCAAATTCACAATACCAAGTGTAATATCCTTTATTATGATGTACCAATGAAACACTTTCATTGTATCATGCTTACCATATATAGTCAAACTATACATGAAACTTGAAATTGATGAATACACTCTTATTCATTTAGATTTTCAAATAATTTGAGAATACCAAATTATCACCCTAAGTATCTCTAGGTAGTCTATACTTTATCAAGACTACTTCGGCACCTGTCACAAAATTTGTGACGGCCAAAACAATCAAGATAAAGGAATATACTAACGAGACGCTAATGAGACACATTTGACATCCTAAATTGTTTGGAAACCCGATTTCAAGAAAATCAATTTGGAAAGCATACAACATCAATGTGACACATTTTTAATCACATTAAAAATGATCCAAGGCATTGGAATTGAGAAATACACAATTTTTCATTTCAAACAAACCAGCTCCAACAACTTTCTCAAAACTGCCAAGCTCTGTGTTTTGCTTGAAAAACTCATTGAAAAAATTTCAATAAATTCTTAGAACATTACAGAGGTTACAACATGTTCCCAAAATGCTCCATGAATTTTTTCAGGATTTATTTCCAACAAAAACTCATCCAACCTCAGCAATAAAGCCAATGTAGAATCTGTGTTCCTCAACACAGTTATTCCCAGCAGCACACAATAAATTCTCAAATAAATAGTAAATCACCTTGAAAACATTTTTCCATTCTCATAGACATTCATAAACATCTTAGACACATGTTGGTGAAAGAAAATCCGAAAAAAAAAATTCTACAATTTATTCTCGAATTTATAAGCATGCCTGTTCATTGAATGTGCACAAAGACAGCAACCAGAACATTAGGGAATAAATTAGCAAAACCATATCAAATCACATTGATAAATTCCATGCTCCCACAGACACATGCAACAACATCTTGTGAACATATCTGGGCAAGAAAATTTTGAAAACTATATTTCTATACTGAATTCGAAATTCACACAATCAACATGCATCATCGTCACAAGCAATAGGCAACTCCGACCTAGTCATGGTTTCTTCATATATACGCACACAAGTGGCTCTCGATACCACTGTAGGAAAATCCCGTGTGAGCATCACATGCCCACGCAAAGCGGAAAACAAAATTTTTATTCCAGACCTTCCCAAGGCCAGGATCCATGTGTCTATACAACAAACTCAAACCATAACGGGCCAAGCAGACTGCCTCTAACTGTGATCCACGCAGAGATCGGAGAACCTTAACCGGACAAACCTTTGACCGGAATAGCTAGAACAAAGTAAAGAGTGTTACCCTACCTTGTCCTCGAGAGCTTAAAACCAATGGAAAGAAGGAGATGAAACCTTGAATATCGATGGAGATGAAAGATGAGAGGAAAACTCTTCTTCCTTCAACTTCAAAACCCACGATCATCAATATTTCTTTCTAGCTTTTCCATATGTCTTATAACCTTTTAAGACACATCAAAGCTAATGGTGGAGGAGTGATCCACGTTAGCTTTTATATATATATATATATATAAATTAATCATATATATATATGTATATAACTGCTAAAGTGGTCCAGTCACACTGGGGTCAGTCCTACCGGTCTATCGGGTCCCAGTATGGAAAAAACCCCCGAAAACCTTTTTTCAAAGAATATCGATGTCGCGATCTCATCGGACATATCTCGATCTCATCGATCCATTTAGTTCTTTTGCTCTCCATATAATGGATCTCTATCCAAAACTATTTTACGAATTCTCCGAGACACTCTTATCGTATGCAACCCATTAGTTCTAGGTTATGTTGGCCACTTAGATCAACACTTATTCTCGAGCAAGTCATGAAAGCGGTATCTAGCAACACATCATGGCCCCAATTGACCGAAAGTAATTGGTTTGACTAATGAACATGTATTCATCATGGACCATATCACTTAACCTTTCCATAGACAATTACTGGTAATTCGTCCTTTCACCATGCTATACCCCACTTGGTTATGAGTATAGTAATGTGTCAACTTACTAGATCGACTACGCCAAATCTAGTTCAGTGATTTCGATTCTTGTCTAGGACTCATTACTTTATATGTCATCAAGACACTCTTCATGACATATATACTCTACCAGAGATTTCCAAGTAATAACCCCGACAAGAGGCTGGGTATCATCTTTCGCTATCACAAGTGGTGAAACTTTATTGGCTACTCAATTACCTTCGAATACCTCAAGCCGCACTCCAGCACACCCTAGAGCGACCTCAGTAAGGTAACAAGTAATGGAGTCAAAGCACAAAATCAAGATTCAAGATATCCTCGAGCACCTCAAGTCTAAGGATACTTGCACCATTGCTATGATGATATTATCACTGATATTAGAATAGGACATCCATGTGATGATTTCATAGCAGGTCATCCAATGTACTTTCTACCTCTAGTAAGCATCCACATCTCAATCCTAAATATCTCATATTTATAGTTTTGAGATCCATCGCTTGACCAAATCAAGGAGTTTGAGATGTCTAGTCTTTTAGGACACCTGGATGTCGGTCTCAATAATCCTATGACTAGGGATAATTTAGAATCTTGACATAATTGCACATGATAGGAATCTCGAGAGTATGATCACATCATAATTTCCTTCATGCTATGTCATATATCATGGACTTCATTAATTTGCTTATTTATCAATATCAGTTCATAAATAATGAACAGCAACGTAATGAAATATGTCTTTCTTTATTTATTCATAAAGACTGTACACAAATTTGTACAAAATGCGCTAAAGGCGATTGCCTTCAGGGCACTACTCTAACAGGCTGTTCAAATTTCTCTGTGATTGGGCTGGGCTTAAAAAATTATACAAATGGGTATTTAAGTAGTTTAGTCGACTGAAAATGCTTATAGTAGCTCAGAAACTCAGAACCACCTCTGCAGAAATGGGATCATCATCTTATCCCCTTCAATGTTGACAATCTCCTCAACTTTGGGATCTACAACGTTTTCCCCCAAGAAAATTGGGACTCCAGCTTTCGTTGTCACTCGTTCTTCCACTTCCCTAAACCAGCCTACCAACGTTTACTGCAGAAAATATGAACCTGAGAGCTCAAGCGCTACAACGACAAGAACATTACCAGGGCCAATGAAACTGCCCATCATTGGCAATTTGCATAACCTGGTTGGTTCACTACCACACCATGCTCTTAGAGACCTTGCTAAAGAATATGGACCCATCATGCATCTGCAACTCGGCGAGGTTTCTACGGTTTTTGTATCATCAGTTGAGTTAGATGAAGAAGTACTGAGGGTGCAATGTTGATCTATGTTGTTTAATGCAGCCAGCTATGTTAAAGTTTGTGGAAGAATTTGCAAGTTCAGTGAAAGTGAAGAGGAGAAGCAAAATGAAGAACAAAATTCCAGCAATGAAGAGGAAGTTAGAGATGATGGTTTTGAGAGCAATTCAGAGGTGTTTGGATTCAAAAACAAAAGTCCGAATGATTGGAAGTGATGAGCAAAGTCGATAAGCAAGAAGGTTGAAGTTACATGTGATGGAAAATTGAAGAATGAAGAGTTCAAGATGAGTAGCAAGTGCAAAGAAAAACCGTAAGCGAGTTTTAATGTCCAAGCAGATTTTTGAAGAAAAACCTCAAGTGATTGAAGTTTCCAAGTCAGCAAAGCTAAAGTAATTTTAAGTCAAAGCAAGCATAGGCAATGAGAAATGAAAGTTGACCATTAGCCTTTGATTCCATTGTTTTCAAGCATTTTTCGCTTGTTTCTAGTTTCGCGACTTTTTGGCGAAGCATATCTCTTGTCGACTTTTTGTTGGTGTATCAACCAACATTTTCTCTTTTGTTTCAGCTGAACCAATGAGTTCATGCAACTTGTCATGGTCTTACACTTTAGCAGTTTTTCTCTTTCATTTCGAGCAGTATTCAATCAGTATAATAGAATGAGCTCGAAATGCTAAGGCGGATGCTCTCTCCAAAATGGCTTCCGATCGAGATGCCAGAAATAACGTTTTGGTCGAGCGACTAGACCGGCCTAGCATCCAGAAAGCCAAGGAAATTCTCGACGTAAATACCGGTCGATCGAGCTGGATGGAGCCGATCAGACAGTATCTCCTAGAGGGAATACAACCAGAAGAAACCTCGGAGGCCAAGAAACTGAGAATAAAGGCAGCCGAGTATGCAATCATTAATGACACCCTATACAAGTGATCTTATGATTGGCCATTGCTGCGATGCTTGAGCGAAGAAGAGGTAGAACAAGCAATGGTCGAAGTCCACGAAGGAATGTGTGGAAACCATGTAGGAGGAAGAATGTTGGCTCATAGGCTGATCAGACAGGGGTACTACTGGTCGACAACGAGGAAAGACTGCCAAGAAAAGGTCGACCGATGTGAAGCTTGCCAGAAAAACAGTAGCCTATCTCATCAGCCAACCGAAAGGATGCAAATCGTGAGTCATCCTATCCCTTTTACTCAATGGGGAATGGATATACTGGGGCCTTTCCCATTTGGTGCTGGACAGAAGAAGTTCCTGGTAGTAGCAGTGGAGTATTTCACCAAATGGGTAGAAGCAGAAGCGGTCGCTACAATTGCCGAGCAGAAGGTGGAAAACTTCGTGAAGAAAAATATACTATGTCACTTCGAGATGCCTATGGTGCTGGTTACGGACAATGGTCGACAGTTCGATAACGGGAAGTTCAGAGATTTCTGCGATCGGCTAAAGATAAGGCTGCAGTTGACCTCAGTGGCTCATCCCCAAAGCAACGGTCTCACGGAGAACACCAACAAAAAGATAATGAGTGCTCTCAAGAAGCGCCTAGACGGCCGAAAGACCTGGGTGGAAGAATTGGACGAAGTGTTGTGGGCATACAGAACCACACCAAATGGAGCCATAGGGGAAACCCCTTTCAGGATGACCTTCGGGGCAGAAGCCTAATTCCAGTAGAAGTGGTGATGCATAACTAAAGGGTGTCAAGCTATGAAGAAGAGCGGAATAATGAAGCCCAAGCAGAACTCGTGCTTCTCAGCGAAGACAAGGACAGGGTAGCCGCTCATTCGGAAGCTGTCAGGCAAAAAGCAACGAAGTTCTACAACCGGAGAATAAAACCGAGTGACGTAAAGGTTGGTGGGTACGTCCTACGAAAAGTCCAGGCGGCTGGGAAACACACTGGAAAGTTCGGACAAGCGTGGGAAGGACCCTACCAGGTCGTCAAGCAAGCCGGACATGGCTCTTACATCCTTCGCGTTGCAAACGGGAAGATACTATCGAGGCCCTGGAACTCCCGAAACTTGAAGGTATTTTGCCAGTAGATAAGTTTCATTTCAGTGAATCTTTGTTTATTACTGTTATTTGTACACAAACTGTGGGTACCTTTTTCCTGACCCTGCCAGTCAGGTTTTATAACGGCCCGCACCCTCATTACCATCAATAAAGGGGTTTTCAGATTTCTCGGCAAGAAAGAATTTCATTAAATTTGGCAAAGTAGAAAATCCCTTCGACACAACTCGGCCGAGTCGCCAAGACAAGATCCTTGGGACCACAACTCAGCCTTGACTATAGATCGACCAGGTTGCCAAGACAAGATCCTTGGAACCATCGATCGACTTCGACATAGCTTGGCCAGGTCACCAAGACAAGATCCTTGGGACCACAGCTCGGCCTCGACTACAGATCGACCAGGTTGCTAAGACAAGATCCTTGGAACCATCGATCGACTTCGACATAGCTCGGTCGGGTCGCCAAGACAAGATCCTTGGGACCACAGCTCGGCCTCGACTACAGATCGACCAGGTTGCCAAGACAAGATCCTTGGAACCATCGATCGACTTCGACATAGCTCGGTCGGGTCGCCAAGATAAGATCCTTGGGACCATAGCTCGGCCTCGACTATAGATCGACCAGGTTGCCAAGACAAGATCCTTAGAACCATCGATCGACTTCGACATAGCTCGGTCAGGTCGTCAAGACAAGATCCTTGGGACCACAGCTCGGCCTCGACTATAGATCGACCAGGTTGTCAAGACAAGATCCTTGGAACCATCGATCGACTTCGACATAGCTCGGTCAGGTTGTCAAGACAAGATCCTTGGGACCACAGCTCGGCCTCGACTACAGATCGACCAGGTTGTCAAGACAAGATCCTTGGAACCATCGATCGACTTCGACATGGCTCGGTCGGGTCACCAAGATAAGATCCTTGGGACCACAGTTCGGCCTCAACTATAGATCAGCCTCGACGCCGGTCGGCCATGAGCAACTTCATCTAATCCAACTATAGATCGAAATAAAGAACATAAAACGCGAAAAATGACTTCAAAATAATGAAGGGCAAAATAAGAATTTCATTTTTGAATCCGTTCTGGCCACAAGCCCGACCAGGTGAACTTCAAAAGTCCGCAGAAGGGGAACTACGAGCAGCTGAGGGAACAGGAGAAACTTCAGAAGTTAACGGAGCGATTGGAGCGGGAGTAGGGCCTAAGGGAGCAACTGGAGGAATACCTTCATAAGGAAGCTCTTCCTCCTCCGAGCTAAGATCCAGCTCTTCATCTAGAACAATTGCCCGTTTTCCCTCGGCTTTCCCCTTCATATCCTTCAAGGATAGGCCGAGAAGCTACATGGAAGAAACGGCCGGCATACTCCTCAAATGAATGACACATCGACCCTCAGAATGTGATCCGTGGCACTTCTTCAGATCGAGAGGTTAGATCACAGCAAGCTCTAAACATTCCTCGCTTAGAAACCGCCTTTTCCATCGCTTTTATTGCCTCGATCCTCTCGCTTAATAACCCCGCAGCTCCCACAATGTGTCCTCGGTCCTATTTCGCTCCACCGCATATGTGGCAATCCTCGAGGTATTTCTTACCAAGCTCCCCGCCCTTCTCCACCATCCCTTCAGCTTGATTGCTCAGAAAGCCACTGGTTCCTCTCCTCCTCCCGTGGCGGGTTGAAGCCTCGGGATGCCCATCGCTTCCTCGCAGGATTTCTTCTCCTCCTTGAGGAAGAGTTTCGAGTTTGGAGGAAGCCTCCTCCTGACCTCTGAAAGCTCGTCCTTCAAAGCCTTCACCGCTCATGGAGGTCCTGGACTTCCGGTCCAAAGCGTTTCCAAATGTGCACCATCGAAGGACATCACCGCACCTCAGATACCGCTACTGAAGGAGTTGAGACCCAACTCCAGATTACTCTTCTTGTCTATGGTCCGCTTCGTCCACTGGGAGTAATCCTTCGACAATATGAAGGGACACTTGAGGTCCCCGATCGAGGCGATTGGGCTACCTGATTGCAGACTCCCTTTGCTTCGGCGTTAATCGCCGCCCTTTCCCTTGCCTTTCTTCTCTTTCTTCCCGCTTGACCAGACGGGCGTGATGGTAGATCACCAAGTCGGATCGCCTCTTCCTCTTAAGAGGAGGCTCCACTTCCTCCTCCTCCTCCTCACTCCACCCCTCGGCCGCGCGCTGGTCGGGCACGATCAAGAACGACGCCGACCACAATAGATGATCTTGATGAGTTTGAGGGACCGCGCCACGGTGGAATGGCCTAGCTCCATCGGTGGAGCGGTGCCTTCACCAGCCCCCATCTCCTTCTCTTCTTCCTCTCGCTTCGGCTGTCTCTTCGACTTAGAAGAGGGCCCGCCAAAATCTTCTATCCTCACCATGGTTGCACAACAACAAAACAACTCAGAAAGAGAAACAAATAATCAAAAAATGCAGTTAGTAAATGAACCACGAATGGTCAACCAGACGGAGCGGTTTCTTCTCCTAGCCCGCTAATTTGTGGCGGGGGGTCGAGTAGAAAAGAATCGACCGAAGCCCCCCGTGATACCCTAGAATGAGCCGAGCAAAGTCAGACGGCCGAGCCCTTTATGCATTAACTACCACCCACTCTTCTCTGCTAAGGGATATGCTCGACGAAGTCATTCCACCGCCACTAAAGGATACCTCCACTAGAGACTCGAAGGAGGATTCGGGCTTTCACGAAGAAATACTTACCGCCAAGAGGAGATTTTTGAAGTCGTTCACGAGCAATACCTTGCATCTCTATACAACAAAGAAGGGACCCCACCCCGTAACTCCCTGCCCGTTCATCCTCAAAAATGACGCAAGATGTCGATCAAGGGCGGCAATGAATCGATGGCACAACAAGGCCAGCCGTTGATAAACCTCCGGTCGTTCGGAGGAATTTGGCAGTATCACCGATAGGTCGTGCACACCTCGTCGACAATCGGGGCATATGGAAGCCTCATGCCACCAACCGAGAAAACTATCGAAACAAATAAATATCCACTCAAGTTCTTTGTGGATTCGCTTCGTTCCCGCGCCAACCTAGGCCCCAAGCCATAGGATGTTATTCCAATGACCGACCGCTTACCAGCGGGTCATCGTCGATTCAACTCTTGGCGACCCGCCACAATCAACCCATCTTTTCGCTCTCTCGCCGATATCTCTTGACCTCTCCTACCGCATTTTAGATCGATCGTCGACATGCTTTGCAAGAAGAAACCTTTGAAAAAAAGTTTAGAGGGGAAATGAAGAAAGGGGACGTACCTATTTAGTGGTATGAAGTTGGGAAATCGGACGACGGTTGAAAGAAATTTCCAGGAACTGAGAGCAAGAAAGAGCAAATGAAAGTAGAGTGAAGGCAAGAGAACGAAGCAAGCGTGAAGAAAACCCATAGTCCGTTGATCCTAAGTACTTATAGAAGACTGGCTCGACACGTGGAGAAATCCGAGCCAAACGTAGACACGTGGCAAAATCAAAGCCGAGGTACATTAGGGTTGTTCGAAATCTAGAGCGGCGTGATGAGTGAAAAGACGTATACGGCAACAAGACAATTCTACGAAGACGATACGTTTGATTCTCAAAATCGCCAGAGAGCACGCGCCGTCAATAATAAATGCTCAAGCACCTTCACGCTACCACTAATGATGACCACCGATCTACTTTTTGCGAGCTATCATGCGATAAACCCAATGCCGAACTATCGGGACTCTCGTACCAACCGATCCCAATACGAGCAACCACGACCATCTCAGGAGTTGTCCACTGACGAGCTTATAATACCAATATCCAAGCCGATCAGCTCACTCCGAGAAATGTCTTCACTTGACGAGCTATAAGACCATCAAGATACCCTTCGACCCTTCTTTGCTCGGACTCGAGGGAGTAGGGGCTTATATACCGGCCTACGTCGTCTGCCCGAGTTCAGACAGAATAACGGTAGGCCGACGGTCCATTCTCTAAAGATCGCCTCATACCCGCGTCGGGCCCACTCCACGCGATACACTGGCCCATCGCTGGATGGAAGACTCACGATACGTAAAGACTTAAACCTAAGACACGATCATATATAAGGTATAACTCGCCATAATAGAAGTGACGAATCGCAGTTCTGGTTCTTTTCCTCCGATGTAAAACCCATCTTCACCACAAAAGATCGACTGAACGTCGGAGGCTTAATCTATTAACAACCCCGACGCGCTTTCTTTATTTTTGCGAACCTTCACGTTGAAGTTTACCACAAAGAAAGAACCGACTATGGATCCAAGCAAGAACGCTCGCCCGCCGAGAATCCGCAGTAACCATTTATCATTAAGAATCAGGTCAAAACGCTATAGATCAACACAAAATTGCATAACCAGAATAAGTTGAATAGAAGCTGTTATTTCCAGAGATGCTTACTCCCGAGAAAACACCCACCCACCACCCATCACACCACCATGCATCAACTGCTGCTCCAACATCAAAATCATGGTCATTACTATGCTGTGGAGGTGTTGGACGGATTGTGTGACGACCCCAACATCTCATGCCCAATCTATCAGCAGTAGCTACTTTAGCAACCGGGACCCACCCCTACATACAAAGAAAGCTAACAGCTAATTTCTCTCGAGTTAGAAGCTATAAGAATAAGAAACGCGCTTTACATGGTTTTTGGTCTACTCTTCACTCAAAGCCCTTGCAAAATGCAAACCTCGCTCTACGCTGTCGTTTCTTCCCTTCTGTTTTTCCAGACCACGAACGCCTCTCTCAATTCTCTTCCACGCTGTCGTTTTCTCTTCTATTTCCAGACCACGCACGCCACTTATTTCTCTTCCACGCTGGTGGTTTCTCTTCTTTTTCAAGACCACGCACGCCTCTCATTTCTCTTCCACGTTTTTGTTTTATCTTCTGTTTCCACACCACGCACGACTCTCATTTATCTTCCTCGCTGTCGTTTTCTCTTCTTTTTCCACACCAGGCACCCCTCTAATTCCTCTTCCACGCTGTCATTTTCTCTCATGTGAGGCTTGTACTTATTCTTCTCTTCTCCAGCTGTTTCAAGGATCACTACTACTTAATCTTTTTTAGCTCTAACTTTTTCAAATATCCTACAATAAAAATTATAAATAAAATAGTATCAATCGTCCAAAATCAATTTATCACAGTTAAACACAAATTAAATGTAAAACACAATAATTCAAATAATAATTAAATAATTCTATAAAAACCAATTATAGTAACAAAATACATCCAATTAATATGAAAATATATATAAATAAGTGAGTTTGTCAACTCCCTCACATTTAACCTTTTGTACTATTGGGCAAAATTTCAGTAAAAATGAAATCTAACAGTTAAATTCAATGTAAGCAAACATAAAACTAACAAGGTAAAGAATATGCAATCAACTCAAACAACCTCTATACCTAATCAACCAGTAGTCATATAATGTATCAGTGCAAAGAAACTAACACAAGAGACATAACAAGATAGAAGGAAAAGAATCATAATAGATCTCTCTAAGGTACAGGTGTCTCACTCATCTCTCAAATAGGAAATTTTTCACTCAATCCACCTACTATAAGCTTGTAAAGATTCTACTTTTTCCACCGCTAACATACTATAGATTTATGATCAAAGGGACTTTGTAAGGTTGTAATGTTGATAAAAAGCTAATGAATGGATGAAATGGAAATAATGAAAATGCAATGCATGAGCGTTAAGAAACAACTCAAAATGAGTTAAAGTGCAACCATTAAATGAACACCAATGTACAATTATCAACTTTAAAGACTTCATCTTTAATCTTAAATCTACCAAAGGATGCCTCATTTCAAACTTTACTCTTTTTGGCCAAATTATCGGCGCCTTATTTTTTATTTTTTTATTTTTCCTAACTCAAGAAGTGTTGGACCCCGATCTTTGAGATAAATTTGAATTATGAAAATGAAATTTAAGGAGTGCTTGGTGAATGTATTGTATAATAGATGGCTTAAAATTTAAAGAATATTGAGAAGAAAAGAAATGATTTGATTTTGATATCTTTGGGGTTTTGAGTGGATTGGTATGATTTATGAAATTAAGTAGATGAGTTGATTGAAATTAAGTTGAAAATCATGAATAAAAAGAGAAAGTGTGAAAATATGAAAAATTGTGAAAAAGTTTGACTTTTTGGCCCTTGAGAGTTGACTTTTGATTTAGTCAAAATTTGAGAAAATGATCTACATGAAACATGTAGATTATGTTAAGAGCTTTCTGTAGCCATAAAGTTTGCAATTTTTCGATATCGGGAGTGAAAGTTATGATCAGTCAAAGTTTATGTGTGATAGGGTTGACTTTTGACTTTAAGTATATCTGAAACTTTGACTGAGAAATTAACCTAGTTAGAGGTTAATTGAGCTTTGATGTTCTTCATGAAAGTTGAAGGATTTGATTTGATCTTTATTTTGGTATAAAGTATGCAATTTTTCGATCTCGGAATAATAAGTTATGATTTTTACAAGTTTATGTTGTGATTTTAGTATGAATATTAGAGGACAAAACCTTTGACTGGAAATGGACTCTCTTAGGAGTCGAATTGATTTTTATGTCCTTCATGCAAGATGTAGAGCTTCCTTTAAGCTTTCTATAGAGACTAAGTTTGTCAAAATTGGAGTTCGGGATTAAAAGTTATAAATTTTGGAAGTTTTGGATTTTTTTAAGTAGGTTTTAAAAAAATGAAAAAGGAAAATGAGTATCCCCGTCGCTAGGGCGACGCGTCGATGGCTAACGTTTAGCTCACGTCGCTAGGCTGACGATCGCCATATAGCGATGGCGTAGAGTCCGCTCGCGTCGCTAGGGCAACAACGTCGCTGTCGCGACTCGCCTCGCCAGCGCCAATTTCACGTGGCATTTTTTTCCATACTGCTGCGTTTTTTTTCTAAACGACGCCGCTTTTGATTCTTCTTGCTTGTTATTCCCTCCAAATCCGACCTTTGTTCACTATTTTGCTTATATCTTTCCCGTCCGGCATCCGATTGAGTTGATTCTTGCGGCGTTGGATTCCTAAGACAATTTTCTACATCCTCATGGTAAATTTGTAATTTTATGAGATTAAATTAATGGAGATTAATTTAATCAAAGTGAGTTGGGAAATTTTTCAAACATGGTTCATTATTTTGTGAAATTCGGGATCTGTAGAGATCCGATTGAAGCGATTCTTGAAGCGAAATAAAGATAAGACAAGGGGCTACAAATCATATGAAGAAATGAAATGTCAATTTTGCCCCTAAGACTTTCAATTTCTGAATTTAAGTTCGGATTTGTGTGAAATTTTTGGATTAGGAACATCTGAGAGTATTTTGAGCATAACTTTTGATCTGGGAATCGAAATGAGGCGATTCTTGTTTTGAATTAAACTAGAGACATAAGGATACAATTGTTATGAAGACATCGAGTTTCAATTCTGGGTTTAAGAATGTAAACTTTTGGACGGAAATAATCGTACATGGAAAATGTATTAGAATATGGATATACCCGAACTGTTTTGCGCGTAACTTTTGGTGTAGTGATCCGAATTGAGCGCGGTCAGTGGCGTTGGATTCGTATGATTGAGAGGAACATTTCTTTAGGAGGAAGTTTGGACAAATTCCTTCAAATTGATAGTGCGAATCAGATCCAAAATAAATCATGTCATAAAGTAACATGTGAGGGGCATTTTGGTCTTTTTGTCAAATTTTAAATGACATGGCCTTTAAAAATCAGATGATGTCATGGGAGAATAGAAGAGCCATGATTATTCTAGAGAAAAGAAGGAAAATAAGAAGAGAAGAGAAGATTGAAGTTTCGGATGAGAGAAAAAAAAAGGGAGAAAAGAGAGAGAAAGCTAGATTTTGAAATTTAAGAGTCTTAAAGCCTTGTTTTGAGTAGATTTCAAGGAAGAAGGATGAAAGAAGGTGGAAGCTCCCTCTAAAGCTCCATAAATCCGAAGTTTGAAGGAGAAAGAGGTAAGGAAAAAAATTTGGATTTTGAGTTTTTGATAAGTTTTTGGTTTAGAATCATTAGAAATGATATGGGTTTACTAATTCCATGATCAATTTTAGAGAATACATGTTGAAATTGATTTAATTTTGGATGAAAATTTAATTGAGATTATGCCCAAATTTTATAATTTGGGGTTTTTGAAATTGTTAGTGTAGAATCATGAAAAATACTATGGATTGATGATATGTGAAGTTAATTTTGAAGAAATTGTATTTTATGGTATTAAATTTGGATAAATTGGTTTAAGCCAATTTTAAGATTTGGAGATTTTGAAATTGAGGATGTAGATATTTTGGAATTAATGTGAATTGATTAATTGTGACATTAATTTTGAAAATTGTTATTTATGAGATTGAATTTGAGTATATTGTTTAGGTCAAAGTTTGAATTGGGGATTTTAGAAAGTCGAGTTTTAGAAAGCTTGGAAATATGATGATTATGAATTTCGATAGTTAATTTTGGGAATTTCGCAATTTATGATGTGGAATTTAGATTTTATGGCTTAGGTCAATTTCAAATTGGAAGAATAAAGGAAGCGTTGGTTAAATTGATGATCGGGACGAATTCCTAGCATCATTTCGAGGTGGTAGTATATTTATATTTTGATTTATAGCAATATACGAATTTTCAAAATGAAAGAAAGAAAAGTTTGGATTTGTGATAAATTATTGTTTTGTAAATGTTTGAAAATAAGAATTTATTAAAAGTTTGAAATTATGATTTCGAATGATTTACGAAAATTATTATGCTTAAATGCATTGTTCCAAATGATTTGCTAAATCGTTAAATTTCCGAGCATTGATAAATTGTGCAAATTGTTGAAATTATTGATTGATTGAACTTTAACTTGTATGATATGTGAATAGCGAGTTTGTTTAAGTTCGATAAAATAAAGTTAGAAAGACAAGATTTTGAAAAGTGCCTTCGAGCAATTTGAATCTCTGTTTTCGCTTACGTGTTATGTGGGTTCGGCGAGGTCCTTTGGTGAGTCAGTGCACTGTCTCTATTCGTATAGCCTTCTCCCGGCTGCCCGCTAGTGGCACGGAGTCTCAATTCGGACTCTTCACGGCTACACCGACCGCTGCGAGAAAGTGTAGTACGCTCGCTCACGGCCGCACAGACCGCTTATGCGAGAATGTGAAGACGCTCGCTTGGACCGAACAGGACCATTCGATATGTTATGTGTTTTGATTTGTTCTGTGTGTTGCATTCATGTTTAAACAAAATTCAGCAAGAAAAAAAAGTGACTTTTGTTATGAAAAGCTCGAAAGAAAATTAAAAGGTTTGAAAAACCGTTTGAAAAGTTACAAAGTTGAAAAATAAGCCCTTTCGCAAAAAGTTTATGAAAGAAATGATTTTCGCTTATTTGTCATTTTATAAATGTGTTATCCACGAGCTTCCGAAGCTCATTTCTTCATCCCCATCTCCATTTCGGCGTGAGATCGGATGAAAGAATGTGAAGACGCTTGGTCCGACTTTTGCATCGTCAGATTGTTATGTGAATTGAGTTTTGGAATATTTTGTAAATGGCTTGAATTGTCGTTAAGTAGTGATTTTGCATCTTCAGAATGTATGAAGATTATGAATGAATGTATGAGAGTATGCAATTGTATATGGAATTGTGTATAAGTTTGGGAATGAGATTGAACTATGAGACTAGTAGATTGAATTACAATTATGAGAATGTTTTAGAATTAAGATTGCGTTTGTTTCTGTTGAGATCCCGGACGGAGGGTCCGGTTGATTTTGATGATTGTTTGATTGATTGGGCTTTTAGAAGTGTTGTTTTGAACACTTTGCAGGTTTGTTAGGATAAAAAAAGTTATCTTGCCAAAATTTTGATAAAATTGGGATAAAATGTATTTTGGGACTTATGCGGTTATATAAAAATATGAGCAAGTTTTGAGATTTGCATGAGAATGAATTTCCAAAAGTGGAATTTGGTTGTGTGATTTGAATGAGATTGACTAATGAGGTAAGAAATGAGAATAAGAAAAGAAAATATATATATATATATACCGGATTTCGGATACCGAGTCTAAGGAATTCCAACGCGACGCTTTTCTCTCGTTTTATTTCGATGTCGATTGTTTGCGCTTGGCTCAGAATTGAATTGCCTTATTATTTGTTACTATTGACTATTCGGTTTGCTTTTTCGATTTCGATTCGCCCGCTTTCGATTCAGATTCGATTCACATTTGCTTTGCTTCCGCTGGCTTTGTGATTTGAGTTCGTTTTGCTATTGGCTTCCGCTATTTGTTTCCGATTCGAAATTCTGATACGATATTTCCGCTGCCATTCGCTTTCGTCTCCTTCGTTCTTTCCGCTTTTTCGGTTGGGATCCGGTTCCCGGATCGGGTCCCAACAAGAAGATAAAAATGGAAACATCAATTATGCACATTTAGCATGAAAAACATAATGTAACTCATGCAAAACACTTGCTCAAAAACAATGGAATGAATGAACGTGAAGGGTTCAAAGAGGTAAGCAAAGGTCAATTGAATAGGCTTGTATTTGGGTAAAGGGGTTTACAAATGAATGCTCCTATCATGCTCACAAATCTAGGTATTAATGCAGCTTTGAAAAAGAATCTATATAAGTTCTGGAGGCTAACCAAGCCAGGTAGAAATCACACAAGATGAGAAAGAAAAGTAAGGTTAAAAAATCCTTCCAACAAGGCTTTCCCTAAGATATTTTCTCCCTAAAATCAAGCTATACAACAAGGTTAGTAACACTACACCAAAGGCATTCCACTATGCTAATCAACTAAGAATAAAAATTACTCAAATCAAAATGCGTTCAAAGCTTGACATGTCAATGTTCACATGCATAAGCAACAAGGATTTGAAAACAAAACCCAAAGATTCCAAAAGTCAAGTGAAAAGGTGAAAATCACAGCAGCAAATCGTTCTCAAGAGTAAAACCTAATCAATTTAGCTCAACCAAACAAACAATGCCTAATGAACAATCAACAAAATGGCAATCCAAGCAGTAACAAACAATTTAGTAGAAGCAATCCCTCCCCCACACTTAGTCAATACATTAGCTTCAATGTAAGAAAAAACAAGTGTAGCCGAAATGGTAAGAGCAAGGGGAAACTAACTAATAAAAACTAAACAAAATAGATAACTACAACTACTTCCTACTAGAAAAGTTGCCTCCCCCATACTTATTTCGAACAATCTCAGTAGACAGATATCACCATCAATATAATAGAAAATAAAGGAGAAAGGTCGAAGGGAACAACTATGGGATTAGGGAGGTCTCTGAACCTCATGGCAGTGCTTAAGCAAATGACCATTGGCTTGTGAAACATGACTAGTTTCTTCATCCACCAGCTCTACCATACCAAATGAATGCACTTTGGTAACTTTGAAAAGGCCCTCTTACTTGATGATGAACTTCTCGGGCACCAACTTTAACTATGCCTTGAACTTTAGAACTTTGTCACCTTCATGGAATTATTTCCTTAAAATGTGTTTGTCATGAATCATTTTCAGCTTGTCTTTGTAGATTCTGGCATTATCATAAGACTAAAGTCTAATCTCTTCAAGCTCTTGGAGTTGCATTGTCCAGTTTTCAGGTGAAGATTCAAGGTCTGCATTACATGCCTTGATCGCCTAATAAGATTTGTGATCGATCTCCATAGGTAGATGGCAAGACTTGCCATAGAGCAACTGAAAAGGAGGCATGCCTATAGTGGTCTTGTAGACAATCCTGTAAGCTCACAACGCCTCCTTGAGCCTTTCACTCTAGTCTTTATAGGATGGTTTCATAATCTTTTCTAGTATACGCTTCACTTTACGATTGGAGACTTCAGTCAACCCATTTGTCTGAGGGTCGTAAGGAGTGACCAGCTTATGATTAACTCCATATTTAGCAAGTAAAGACTTGATAGTCCTATTGTAGAAATGTGTTCCTTGGTCACTGACGATTTTTCTTGGAATGTCGTACCAACAAAAGATATGAGCACGTAAAAACTTGGCAATAGGAGAAGCATCATCTTTCCTAGTTGGCACTGCCTCTACCCACCTAGACACATAATTTACTGCAAGTAATATATATGAAAACCCAAATGACTGAGGAAAGGTGCCCATAAAATCCATGCCCCAGACATCAAAAATTTCACAAAAATGCATAGGTCTTAGAGGCATTTCATGCTTTTTACCCAACCTTCCAAACCTCTAGCACTTACCACAAGACTTGCAAAAAGTATAAGCATCTTTGAATAAGGTAGGCCAGTAAAACTCACACTCTAAATCCTTAAGCAGTCCTATTAACACTAAAATGCCCCCCGCAAGATAAAGAATGTGCAAAAGTAAGGATAAAGTGGATCTCATTCTTAGGAACACATTGTCTAATAATCTAGGCGCTGCATTGCTTCCAAAGAATTAGAGCATCCCAGGTATAGTATCTTGCCTCCCTCTTTAGCTTATCAGCCTGAAACTTAGACATAGAATGAGGCACAAGATCAATGACAATGTAATTAACAATATTAGTTATTAACCGCCAAGGCAAATAATGCAAAATCAAGAAAAGAATCAACAGTAAGATCAGAAGAGTCAACTCCCTGAATGCCCTCAGGTAATCGACTAAGGTGGTCAGCCACATGATTCTCTACTCTAGCTCTGTCTTTGATTTCAATATCAAACTCCTATGGCAACAAAGCCCATCTTAGCAGTCTTGTTTTAGACTAGGGCTTCTTGAACAAGTACCGCACCGCTGCATGATCTATAAAAACAACCACTCGAGAGTTTATCAGATACTGTCTAAACTTATCTAAAGCAAAGATTATAGCAAAAAGATCCTTCTCGATAGTGGTATAATTCACTTAAGTAGAGTTAAGTGTCTTAGAGGCATAAGTTATCACTTTCGATCACTTTTCCTCCCTCTGACCAAGCATAGCACCAATTGCAAAGTTAGAAGCATCACAAGACAACTCAAAGGGCAAATCCCAGTTAGGTGTAGCCAGAATAAGAGGTGAAATAACCAAGGATTTCAAAGTGTTGAAGGCATGTCTACATTTATCATCAAAATGAAAATCAATATCTTTTTTCAACAATGTAGGAAGAGGTAAAACAATTGTACTAAAATCTTTTACAAAGTGCTGATAAAACCCCACATGCCTCAAGAAAGACATCAAATCTTTAAGACAAGTAAGATAAGGAAGTGAAGAAATGATTTCAATCTTGGCTCTATCAACCTCAATCTCCTTTTAGGAGATGTTATAACCTAACACTATACCACTATCTACCAAAAGATATAAAGCTAGACTTGTTGCCAAAGGATTTACTCAACAAGAAGGAATCGATTACACAAAAACCTTTTCTCCTGTATCTAAAAAGGATTCCTTACGAGTGATTATGGCATTGGTTGCCCATTTTGATCTGGAACTACATCAAATGGATGTGAAAATAGAGTTCCTAAATGGAGACCTAGAGGAAGAAGTTTATATGAAACAACCGGAAGAATTCTCCTCTAGTGATGGTGAGCATTTGGTGTGTAAGCTTAAGAAATCCATATATGGATTAAAACAAGCCTCCCGTCAATGGCATTTGAAATTCCATGATATCATCTCTTCATATGGTTTTGTAGAAAATATCATGGATCAATGCATATATCTAAAAGTTAGTGGGAGTAAATTTTGTTTCCTTGTTCTATATGTGGATGATATTTTACTTGCCACAAATGACAAAGGTTTGCTATATGAGGTGAAACAGTTCCTTTATAAGAATTTTGATATGAAGGATATAAGTGAGGCATCTTATGTCATTAGTATTAAGATCCATAGGGACAGATCTCAATACATTTTAGGTCTATCTCAAGAAACCTATATCAATAAGGTTTTAGAAAGATATCGGATGAAAGATTGTTCACCAAGTATAGCACCTATTGCGAAGAGTAATAGGTTCAATTTGAATCAGTGCCCGAAAAATGAGATTGAAAGGGAACAAATGAAAAATATTCCATATGCTTCTGTAGTAGGGAGCCTAATGTATGCTCAGGTTTGTACAAGACCTGACATTACATTTGTTGTTGGAATGTTGGGAAAATATCAGGGTAACCCAGGTATAGATCATTGGAGAGCTGCCAAAAAGGTGATGAGGTATCTTCAAGGAACAAAAGATTACATGCTTATGTATAGACGAACTGAAAATCTCGAAGTAGTTGGCTACTTAGATTCAGACTTTGTTGGTTGTGTTGATTCACGAAAATCAACATCAGGATATGTATTTATGTTTACCAGTGGAGCCATATCTTGAAGGAGTTCAAAGCAGACTTGGACTGCTGTCTGCTACTTTTACCATAAAGGCTAAGTTCGTTTCTTGTTTTGAGACTACATCACATGATGTATGGTTAAAGAGTTTTATATTCGGACTTAGAATTGTGGATTCTATTTCTAAGCCATTAAGAATGTACTGTGATAATTCAGCTGCAATTTTCTTGGCCAAAAATAACAAGAGTGGTAGGCGAAGTAAACACATCAACATTAAGTATTTGGTCATTAGGGAATGTGTCAACGAGAATAAAGTGATCATTCAACACATTCGTACCGAATTAATGATTATCGATCCTTTAACAAAAGCATGCCACCAAAGAGCTTTAAGGATCATGTTGCTAGAATGAGACTTGGTTCCATTATGTGATTTATGTATGTACTTTCACGAAACTCTTAATTAATTAGTTGTTTTTTCTCATTCTAGTGTACATATTTTATTTTTTAGAATTACAACTATTATGGACCTAGAATAAACATAAAGGTTTATTATTTAGTTACAGTGACATAAGAAATCAAGACGTATCGTGATACAAGGAAGATAATACTCACATTTAGAGGACTTATCGCCATGATTCGTGTATTTGATTTCTTTAATTAAGTAAACGTTTTATGACTTTTAGATTACAATTACGACCCAAGTGGGAGATTATTATCCGTTAGTTTTATTTCTTATGGGTTGTGTTTATTCCTTTTGAAAAGTCAAGCCCTTCCACTTGAACCATCATGTCCAAATGATGTTTTGATGGAAGACAACAAAGCATATAAAGAGATTAGGTCCCTAGGCTTAGAAAATTATTATTCTACATTCACAATCATTTGCATTTGTTAAAAGCTTAGAAGAACTCTCTCATATTGTCCGACATCTCTCAACATCAACAGCAAAAGGTATATAATAATATTCCACATTTTCATTTTTTTATAATAAACATGTGTATAGATTATTATCATTTATAACCGTGTGTGGACCAACAGCTTCATATTTCTCATAACGCCTAGGAGTTAAGACTGTTGCAAGGCCAGTAACACAATAAGCACTCACTTGGACATTATGTGATCGGAAAACTTCCCTGGGTGTGGATTCAGTTGAGGAGTTACATCCTTGACTTCCTGGCTATGGTGAAACCACCGCACTTTCAACTTCTTCTGTCCCTTCTTGTCTTCATACATGTCCTCCAAGTATATACGTTGATAATAAACAGATAATAAGTAAATAAACAAAGCAGTTGAGACGCTTAGAGTCCAATAAAGAAACCTTATCTTTATAATTTTAGTTTCAGTAAGCTCTTACGTTAAAAAGATAATATATAATATATCCCGATTCTTGCATGTGAACAGACCTTGATGACTCCAGCAAGTCACCCCAAATCTCCTGTCCAAGTTACCCAATACCAACCCTGTCCAAGTGGATCTAAACCATCCACTTGTATAGGTCCCACACAAGTGGATGGCTTAGATCCACTTAGACAGGGTTGATACTGGATAATTTAGACAGGGGATCACCACTCCCAACAAGTAGGCATAACCTACCGCCAGTCGGCCCCCACTTTCGTGACCACTTGTATGATGTAACTAATGGCTATAGATCTAAATCAATTCGGTCCATACAAAATTTTCAAAGTCTAAAGAAAAAGAAAGTGAAAGAAGCTAAGTTTGTCAATGGAATATTTAATAGTTGACAAAATACGTAATATAGTCAAACGATGGCTGTTTGAATTTCTCTGTGATTGGGCTGGGCTTAAAAAAGTATAGAAACGGATAGTTAAGTAGTTTAGTCGAATGAAAATGCTTACAGTGGCTCAGAAACTTAGAACCATCTCTGCAGAAATGGGATCATCATCTATATCCCCTTCAATGGTGACAATCTCCTCAACTTTGGGATCTACAACGTTTTTCCCCAAGAAAATTGGGACTCCAGCTTTGTTTGTAACTCGTTCTTCCACTTCCCTAAACCAGCCTACCAAGGTTTGCTGCAGAAAATATGAACCTGAGAGCGCAAGTGCTACAGCGAAAAGAACATTACCAGGGCCAATGAAACTGCCCATCATTGGCAATTTGCATAACCTGGTTGGTTCACTCCCACACCATGCTCTTAGAGACCTTGCTCAAGAACATGGACCCATCATGCATCTGCAACTCGGCGAGGTTTCAACGGTTGTTGTATCATCAGCTGAGTTAGCTGAAGAAGTACTGAGGGTGCAAGAGATCTCCTTTGCCCAGAGGCTAACGCATTAGCCTCCACAATTCTGGTCTACTGTGGTTTAGACCTTGTCTTTGCTCCATATGGTGAGTACTGGAAGCAAATGAGGAAAATTTGCATGACAGAACTCTTAGGTCCTAAAAGGGTTCAGTCCTTCTCTTCTATCCGTCACGACGAGGTCAACAACCTCGTCGAATCGGTCCGATCCTCCATAGGAAGTCCGATCCTCCATAGGAAGTCCGATCAACCTTGAGTGTCCTATCACTGTTTTCAGATAATTCAATTCCTCGACATCTGTGTCTGTGATCGCTTTCTTTCCTCTGAAGGTTTGTCTTACTTCGGCTTGTGCTTTCTTCAACACGCGAGGGTTTTTCATCATTTCAGCCATAGCCCATTCAGCTGTTACTGAGGAAGTATCAGTCCCAGCAACGAACATATCCTGCACAAGTAATTCAAGGAATTAGGGGGATGAAAGCTAAACTAGTAGCCCTTCAAGATCAGTTAAGCGAGGTATTGGATACAATCATAGAGGAGCACAGAGAAAGGTTGAGGACTACAGGCAAAGGTGGTGGTGAATCAGGACAGGATGATCTTCTCGATGTCCTTATAAGGCTTCAGGAGTCTGGCAACCTTGAGTGTCCTATCACTAGAAACAGCTTAAAAGCCGTCATTCTGGTTTGATTTCTTGTTTCTTTCACTTGTAAAAGCTTTTCAAAATCGAACCACAGTAATTTCATAGTTCATCATCTGTTCCAGATATTTAATTTTAAGGTTGTTTCTTCTGATTCGTGAACACTGACATGAAACTAATCGGCCTGATAAATTACTTGTGCAGGATATGTTCGTTGCTGGAACTGATACTTCCTCAGTAACAGCTGAATGGGCTATGGCTGAAATGATGAAAAACCCTCGCGTGTTGAAGAAAGCACAAGCCGAAGTAAGACAAACCTTCAGAGGAAAGAAAGCGATCACAGACACAGATGTCGAGGAATTGAATCATCTGAAAGCAGTGATAAAAGAAGCACTAAGGTTGCCAAAACCAAGTATTGGTCTGACGCAGAGAGGTTCATACCAGAGAGATTTGAAGATGGTAGATTGGATTTTAAAGGACAGAACTTTGAGTTCATACCATTTGGAGCAGGAAGGAGGATATGTCCGGGTATAACATATGGCTTCTCAAACGTGACGCTTCCACTTGCTCAACTAATATACCACTGTGACTGGACATTGCCGGACGGAATGTCGCCGGAGAATTTAGATATGACCGAGAAGTTTGGACAAACGGTTGGCAGAAAACACGGCTTAATGTTGATTGCCACTCCTGCACAAGATATCTCAGACCAACACGCGGAGGCCATGGAAGTTCTGATATAAGATAATGAATTTGTCAAAATTTTCATGATTTGGATTAACATTAATCCACATATGTCAATTACTAAAATGCAGAAGTGCCCAGTTAGTATCTATTTAGTTCTTATAAAAATGAAAGAGTTCATCTTCCATTGATTTATAAGGTCTAATGCATTCCACTCAACATCTATTCACAACATTGCAGTACTGGCTAACTCCTTACAGCCTGAGTCCATTGATCTTCGTGCTACAACGATCACTTCCTTTCCAATTTACCAGAAGCCATGAGAATAATCAGCTTTGAGCTGAAGAAACGCAGCCGATATTTCCATTTAGTTCTTCAAGGAAAAAAGAACAGGAAACCTTTACAGTTAAACCAAATTCCAGACTGCAAAATAAAATCCTATATGACACAATGAAAATGTCTCAGAGGTTGCTGAGGTATCAGCTATGGGTGTAGGAGACTAAATGAGTCAATTCAGCTACTCCGACGCTATCTCATGAAACTTCAAACATGATGTTTTTCTTTCTTCTGCTATCTTGACCTTTTTGAGCCTGAAACATTTACCGTATGTACTTTCAAGAGAGAAAACTTCTAAACTTGCTCCTGAGCTTGCCTATAACTGCATTCTCTATCTTTATGTACAGAGAACTACGGAATCAGTACTGAGACTTGAATTTGACCCCAAAATTTGATCCCGGCTCTCTCCTCTGTATTCAGCGTCTGTTATCACCTGCAAGGCTCTTGCGGCTTCACATATCTGGTTAAGTGACTTAAATTCTTCTTCCAAAGGCTTCTTCATCATTTCTCCAGCAGTGCTTTCGACATTAAGATGAAATGTAGCTACATCCATCCCCTTGTCACTTTCAGAACCATTACCATCATCCTTGCTAGCTCTGGATATGGCTATTTCATCTTCATGAATGATTTTGTTATCCTTCCCCAGACCAACTAATGTTATATTATCAACATCATCAGCAACCATAGGTTCATCTTCTTCTATAGCTTCAAGTTTGAAACTTCTGGTTAAGTTTTGCTCCAGGGATGCAGTTTTATCACACTCCAATTCAGATGCACTAGGAGTGATATTAGAACTGACATACCCAGGAAGAAAACATTGAATGTCAGGCTTTGTGTTTACAGCAACCCACTTGTCATCAACCCAGTCTCTAGAAACTCTAACATCCTTCTTCTGGACAGTGAGGATCTTGCTTTCACCTGATAAGATAACGGAATATACACATCATATAACTTTATCATTAAGAATCAGGTCAAAACGCTCTAGATCAACACAAAATTGCATAACCAGAATAAGTTAAATAGAGGTATACCTGGGAGGTAAACTTGCAGGCTGTTATCTCCAGAGATGCTTACTCCCAAGATAACACCTCCCACCACCCATCACACCACCATGCATCAACTGCTGCCCCAACATCAAAATCATGGTCATTACTATGCTGTGGAGGTGTTGGACGGATTGTGTGACGACCCCAACATCTCATGCCCAATCTATCAGCAGCCGCTATTTTAGCAACCGGGACCCACTCCTACATACAAAGAAAGCTAACAGTTAATTTCTCTCGAGTTAGAAGCTATAAGAATAAGAAAGGCGTTTTACAGATGGGATATCTAATAATGAGCCTTTTTATTTGAACAACCAAATGATGCACATAAAATGGTAAAAATTGACGTTATGTACAAGAGAACATAATAAATTAGTTTCTAATACTTTCACACAGCCTAATCAAGATCCATTCTACAATATATCTCTTATGCACCTACATTATTTTACTAACTTGAAGAGTTTGGTAAATGATGATATATAGTCACCTGCAGATTGCCAGCTCCGTCCACATCCAGCAAGTCATCATACTGAACTTTCAGACATTTGGCAGATGCCTGCAAAACCTTACACCTGAACCAGCACCCTCGAATTCCACTATCTTGACATAGTAGCTCTATCTTCTCATCCACCTTGAAAGGCAAAAGAAACTGGGATTGGGGTGCTACAAACTCAACTCCTTGTGTCTTTCTCAACAACCGTATTTTCAGTTTTGGATAAGTTGGTTCGTGGTTAGCAATTTGGTGTTCAAGGACTGAATCTCTGGGACCCGAACAGCATCCAAGCCCATCATCTCCATCAGTACTTCTAAGTCTCTTGCCCCACACTCTCATATAATCATTGCAGGTCAATTCTTCTTGCTCCTCTATTTGTTTGGGTACTAAAGGTCCAGCCAACAAAGAAAGTAGTGGTTGACTAGAGTAACCACTCAATTTATTAAGAGCAAAAGGCTTTACCTTATTTTCCTTAAATTGCCTACAGCACATGTAAACATCTGAAACAGAAGTGTGTGGAACAACAGCTTCATATTTCTCATAATGCCTAGGAGTTAAGACTGTTGCAAGACCAGTAACACAATAAGCACTGATCACTTGGACATTATGTGATCGGAAAACTTCCCTGGGATGTGGATTTAGTTGAGTTATTATATCCTTGACTTCCTGGCTGTAGTGAAACCACCGCACTTTCAACTTCTTCTGTCCCTTCTTGTCTTCATACATGTCCTCCAAGTATGCAAGATAGTGGTTTTCTGCCTCGGCCATGATAAAAACAAAGGAATGTACCTGATTATTACATTAAAAGTAGAAAGGTAATGAAAATCAGGACATCGAAGAATTAAATAAAGTACATCAGTAAAGAAAGATGAATCTTCAACTGAATGTAAACAAAAAAAACCAACACTTACAGCTATGGTAATTCCAGTCTTGCAAAATGCAGTGTAGTGCTTGAGTTGTTTAGTGCAGAACCAAGCAGTACCAGACCACTCCATGTATGAATTATGAACCTTCAACTTCCTTTGGAACTGATATATAGCCCCACATTTATTTCAAACTAACCATAAAGAAGTATTGCAAATCTAGAAACCATAAATGTAATAAATGCATACCGGCAAATCCGGTACATAGACATCACAAGCACCTTCTTCATTTCTTAACATATCAATAGATCCTGACCCCTGTGCTGAGCTGTTTGTTTCTGAACCTGACATAGAAATTATAATCTTTCTCAGACAGGATAGTAGTTGACAGACTAAACTTCTAATTCCTTTAAAAGCAATAAAACTACAATTCATATGAAAGGAAAATGTTGACCAACGAAAAGAAAACATACAAGAAAACTTAATTTAATGAAAATGTAAAGCACTTAAAACAAAACTCAAGAAGGGGGTCATATACCAGATAAGCTCCAAATTTCTAATCCTAACTACAAAAGGGGAAAAACACTAGGTATGCATATGGCATATGCCATTACCATATGTCACCAAAGATAATGCAATTTTTGACAATGTAGTTTTGAACATTTCATAAACTAAAATTTAACAAGTGAACTGCCACGTACTCATAGACAAGTGCTAGCATCTGATTCTTAACATCAATTATCAGACAACACATTGAAGTACAACGTACCTTTAGAATGAATAAACAAACACTTTTGAAGTGGAAAAGTCCTGGAACAGATTTCGAAGTGAAATATTCAAATGACTGAAGTCATGCATAGACTACCACTTATATTTGGCCTTCAGCTTCAAATTAGAAGTTGCACAGTATAACCTAATTATGTTCCTAAAAATCAATTCACTGGGTAGGAAGTTAGAGATCCATTCCACTTGAAGGTAATCATATCTCTATCATCACATGACCATAAGGTGTGAACTATACACCTTATGGTAATCCAATGCCATGATTAATACCTTAGGAAGGCGAGTTTGTACCTATTCCATAAGGTGTATAGTTCCAACCGACAAGCCTGCACACAACAGGCATTCATGCATGTGGTGACAAAGAGAGAACTTAATATTATGAACAACATGATTATTCAACAAAGATTCTCAACTTCCTAACAATAATGTCAGGCCTTTCTTAAACCAAATTTGACAAGTCCTTCAATGTGCGACATTGATATGGAAAAGAATTCCTATATTTTTCAACAAAAAGAACCAGAAATTATGTGATGTTTTAGAATGTGAATAATCCCTCCTCCACAATGCAAAAGGGGCAAATAATCATCAGTTTTGAACAATAAAAGAAAATTTCAACTACAACTTTGCCAACTAAGAAAGAAGGATGCAAAAGTAACTACACCAACCCCACATCTCCCCTGGGCAGTTTTCCCTGCAATATTTTACAAAGAATTATGCTCTAAATGCAAGAGCTAACTAGATATTCAAATGAAATGCAAGGACAAAATAGGAGAGCAGGTAATTAAGGCTTGATCAGAAGTGTTAGGAGAGTTAGATTGCTATACTATGTGCCATATACAGGAGTACTACCTTTGTTTATTGGTCCTAGAATTAAGACTTTTTACCATGTTGTAAGAAAAAAAGAAAAAAAGTGAATACACGAGGTTCACATGATATAAACTGAAGCAAACAATTTCCGCAACTGTTATTTCCAACCTTATGCTTTCATATGCAAAAGAACAAAGTGAAGTGCTTAACAATAAACGTCAATCTTTTCCCACCAATTTTTGGACTACTAAATTGCATCATAGAAAAACACCTGAAAACTATTAAGAAAATTTAGTGAGATTTAACATAAATGTACTGCCCAAATGAGGAAAATAGGCCACAGTTAAGATTACATTAAATAGTGCTGTAAGAACGATCACACTGAGAAAGAATGCCCCAATCACTCACATTATATTTAGAAGGTTCATAGTTTTAGTGCCAAGAATTTTAAATTTGAACAACAAATTTATTGGCACCTTAACACTGCACAATGAGCAAATTTATATCGGTTGTTGACAATTCTTTTGAAACCAAAACACGGTAAAGTCAAATACAGTCAATATCATATACATAACAACATTATTAGTGCAAAAAGGTGTAAATGTAGAAGTCTTGATCGACGAGAAAACTGCAATTCATAAGGAATAAGTAGTAAGTACATACTAGTGATTCATTTCAACTAGCAGACTTTGCCAACTGTATGGTATGTCAAGGCAAATGATAATCCCAATTAGGAAAGCCTACATTAGGTTTACTAGTTCTTGGATCCAAATGGAACTCCAAAGTGTTGTGAAATATATTGCCTAAGCTATTTGTCTGTATTAGGCTAACTAACTTGAAAAAACGATACCTAACACCAGTAAATGACTAGGTAATAGAACCTAACGTGTAAGTTGTCCAAAAAGCCAAGACTCTAGATCAAACGAAGCTTTAATATCCAAGAGCCACGGAAAAATGCAGAATAAGAGTATCAATGCATGTGTAAACCAAAGTACAATCAAGATCAGCAACTCAAGGTATTCTGTTGCAAGATGGACCCGTACATATTAGAATCCTTATGGAAAAATGGATAAATGCAACGTTGACCACATACTTAAACCAGGATGATTCCTAGACATCATTGACGTCAACCAGCGTACAACTTCTCGTCTTGCTCTCCATTTTGTAGATGCATTAATGGATTTATTTGACCCAAAAAACTGCAAGAACTCATTTGAAACAACGAAGGTCATATGCCTTATACTCCTCTCGGTCCCAATAACAGCAAGGACTGAATCCCCAAATTCATTCTTCAAATAATAGTGCACCAATCGACTACCACGCTCAGGACATACAATGTGCTCTTCCCATGCCGAAAAGCCATGATCAATGAGTGGCATGGTGAACATGTAGAGCCCAAAAGAGCTCAAGATAACCAGAGTATTATGACTTCACTTTTTATCACATCCCCTGAAAATTTTCCAATTCAAGCAAATAACCGTCAAATACTTGCATAAACAAGAATTAAAAAGCTAAATGCGCCTCATGAAACATCAATCCAGTCAAAAAACAAGCGCATGAATTAAAGAGCGCCGGTTAAAACAAAAACTCACCTTGCCTGATAAACCTGTGAAGGACAGTTATGAACAGAAACGTTAAGCAAACGAACAACTTCTCAAATTTCACAGTCCAAACCAACTAATGAAAAGAGAGAATCAGACCCTTCAGGCCTAAACCCCAATCAAACCTGCCAAGATTACATAGAATGAAGGGTCAGGGACAATGAGGTTTCCAGTTCTCACTAACAAGAATACAGGACCAGTCCATAATAAAAAGACTAACAACAGCTCAGGTTTCTACCGGTAAAAAAAAAAAATTTAGGGAAGAAAACACTTACACAAGGTGAACAACCCAATCCAACCTTGGAAAGCACAACACTCCTGTTACAGAGAGAACCCAGTTGCACAAATAAGATATAGTTTGTTCCTTTGTGATTATTTAGCAATGCCCATAAAAGCAACAACGATGAGACTAGCAGAGAAAGCAAGGAGAGACAAAAAGGAAGATAAAGAGTCAATGTACAAGAAGACTTGGAGACAATTGGGTGTGACTGCGAATGTGAGAGGATCTAAGAAAATTAATATATTTGGGGGTATGGTATGGTACATCACCGTGAAGGCCGACGGGTCGAGTCGAGTGTGTGTGTGTGTCTCTGTTTATTCATTTTCCATACAAACTCTTGAGCATGTTTATACGACACGTGGCGGATTTGTAATTTCGGTGATAGGACTTCTTTGTAGGCCTAGACTAATTAAAATTTGGATTAAATTTTTGTTTATAGTTAATACTTAATAGTCTGAATTTTAAAATAATAATTTAATTTTTAAAACAATATTCTGAATTTTAAATATAATTTAATTTTAAAAGAATTTTCTGAATTTTTAAATGATAATTTAATTTTAATAAAATTCTGAATTTTAAATGTGATTTTTAAAAAATAATATAAAATTCAAACTATTCCATCAAATTTGGAGATACCTCTTAAATTAAAATTTAATTTTAAAAATTAAAATAAATTGAAATTAAATCTCATAATTCGAGTTTAATTAGAACTAGTTCTTAAACTAAAATTTTATTTTAAAATTAAAACTAAGTGAGTTTAACTAAAACTCTCTTAAACTAAAATTTAATTTCATAAATTTAAGTTTAACTAAATTTAAATTACAAATCTATGTCTACTCTAATACTTTTATTATCAATCAAACAACAAATAGTCTTATAACATCTTTTGAAAAAATGTTATTATTTTGAATTTGAAAATAACAAAATTAATTAAGATTAAAATTTTATAATTACAAAATTGAGCAAAGTTTAGATTTTTAATTAACCTTAAAGGTTTTCGTATTTTTAAAAATTTAGGCAAATTTTAGTTTTTGTTAAAAAGTTCGATTTTTAAATTTATTTTATTTTATTTAAACTTATGAATAATTTAATGTGTAATAAAAAATTATAAATTATTTTATTGTACATATGAAAATTATGATTAAGATAATTGTTAATGAAATCAATATGCTTAACTCAAAATCCATTTGTGGCATAAAAAGTCTTAAAGTCTTAAAATATATATAACACATAAAGTTAAATTATTTAGATAATATTTATCATGAATTGATTCGAACGTCTTAATCCATAAATTATATTATTTTTAATCATAAAATAATTTTTATCATAAGTTATAGCTTACGTGATTTTACTTACACAAATTATTTAAATAATAATAATTATAAATTTTACATATGAAAATCTCTACTAATTTGTGAAATATATTATCATTAAAATTTGATCGTAAGAAATATAATTACTTTTGTTATAACTTGAAGTTTCTATCTTTTAATTAATAAATCTTATTTAACTTAAAATTTAAGTCAGAATTTAATTAAGTATTTTATACATATAAAAAGTAATATTTTAAAATTAAAATGATTAAGCGATACTAGACCGTTATAAAATATGTTAAAATTAAATAAAATTTAAAAATTTGAATATGATTGAAAGAGATTGTTATTAATCGAATAATTAAAAGTTTAATTGAAAAGAGATTATTAAATAAAATTAATTAATTAATTAATTATAGTTTATAGGAACTTATATATATACAAAATTGTCTTATCAATTAATAAATTCATCGAGTTTTAATAATAAGAATTATTAAAGTAAATTGAATCGAAAAGTTGAAAATTAAATCGAAAAGTTGAAAGGTTCAAGATTTTTACGATTGAATTGATTAAATAAAATTAATTGATTAATTTAATTTATAAAATTTTATTAATTTACAAAATGAATAAATTAATTAAAAATTAATCAATTTTAACAACAAAATTATAATGCAAATTGAACTAAACTAAATTGAAAAATTAGATGGTTATAGATCGAATTGGTTAAGCTTTTTACTTATTATAAAATGATATTAAAGTTGATCTTCATTTTCTAAAAGAAATATTAACTTCACTTAAATTTTAGTCAAAACACTATGTTTTAAATTTTGAAGTGCAAAATCATTAATAGACTAAATTAAGGGAAAATAAAAAGGCCATGCCTAATTAGGGATGGCAAAAAGCCTCGCCAGATGGGGATTCGATATTCCCAGGCAGAGCAGATTGGATATATGGGGCACATTTTGCCCGAATAAGCGGAGTAGGGATGGGATTTTTCCCATTTATATTCAGGCGGGATGGAGATTATAGTCTCCATCCCCGATGGGGACCCGACAGGACCAGACCAGTATAATTTTAATTAACCCTAAAATCTACCCCAAGGCCGCGTCCGTCTCCGTCTAACTCTCGCCTCTCTATTCTCTCTACCTCGCTGTCCTCCGTCCATCTCCGCCCCCTGTTCCTTGCCGTCCGTCCCTCTCCCGCCTCTTCACCACCCTCCCTGGTCTAGATCTGCACGGTGGTGGTCTGCTCGAGTCTTCCTCTTCTCCTCCGTCAAATCATCAAGTCTTCTCCGTCGAAATCATTCGTCACGCCGGCTTCACCCTCTCTTCATCCTCCTCGAGTCTTCGACGCACCGGACGACCGCAGGACCACCGCAGCTCAACCGGCGCACACGACCCGACGTCGACCCAGATTGGCACCGAAGACCCAATTATATTTGGGGTGTATGTTTTGGATATTTTTCTCCATTTTTCATGCATATTGAAAATGATTTCTTCTGTTAGTGTGTTGGTTGTTGGATTTGGGGTAAAAAAATTGGTGAAATTGTTGAAGATTTGGGGAAAAAATTGGAAGTGGGTTTTGGTTGGTTCATGGTTCATGGATGTTGATTTCGGTTGGAACTTGAAGTGAAAATTTGGATGTTGATTTTGATTGTGTTTTGTCATTTGAGAATTGTAAGTTATGAAATTGAATTGAATCGAAGTGAATTGTGAGTTATGAAAATGAATTGAACCGAAATTGGAGATTTTATTAACGTGATCTTCCCTTCTTTTTTAAAAAACAGATGGAATCTCAACAAAATCAAAGTGCAGCTGATTCGAATGCTACTCAAGAACTTGTAGCTAATAACACATCTTCAACATTTCAAGAAGCCATACTAGCAAACATTCATGGCAATGTTGAATCGAGTTCAAACGTTACTGCAGATCATAAAAGGAGATTGACATCGGTAGTTTGGCAGCACTTTAAGAAACAAAAAATTAATGGATTGGAGAAGGCTCTGTGTAACTATTGCAATAAAAAATTAACAGGAAAGAGCACTGATGGCACAAGGCACTTGCATGATCATTTTAAGATATGTCCACGAAGAAGTGTCAGAGATATAGGACAACAAGTAATCATAACCGAAGAAACAAGAAGAGGAAACAAAGAAGCGGTGAATATAAAAATTCTCATTTGATCAAGAGAAGTCAAGAGAGTATCTTGCTAAAATGATCATTTGCATGAATATCCTTTAAACATGGTGGAACATCATGGATTTCCTTATTATTCGCTAGTTTACGACCTTTATTCAAGATTCCTAGTAGAAATACAATCAAAAGTGACATTTTAAGGATTTACGATATCGAGAGGCAAAGACTTTAAGTCTATTAGAGGCAAATCGCAGAAGATTGCTTTAACAACGGATATGTGGACTTCAAACAATCAATCAAAAGGGTTCATGGTCATTACAGACTCACTTTATTGATGAGAATTGGACTTTGCAAAGTCGAATTATGAGGTATAACTCTTATCAAGTTCTTATTAAAGTATCATTACCATTAGATTATGTATACATTAATTGAACATATATGATGATGCTTTTTATTCATTTGTTTTAGGTTTATCTATGTTCCATGTCCACATACATCAACAAAGACTTGCGATGCATTATTAGAGTGTATATTGGATTGGAATATTGGTAGAAACTTTCAACTCTAACGGTTGATAATTGCTCTACCAATGATGGGGTTATTAGTTGGGTATTGGATAAGATTCCTAGAAACCACTTATGTTGAAAGGATTATTATTTCATATGCGTTGTTGTGCTCATATACTAAATTTAATTGTTCAATTTGATATGGATGTCATTGGAAAATCTATAGTAAGAGTTCGTGATTGTGTTGTATTTTGGTGCATCTCTAAAAGAGTACAAAAATTTGAAGAAGTCGTCGTTAATTGGGTATTTCAAGTACTAAGAAATTAGTACTAGATTGTAAGACTCGATGGAATTCTACATATATGATGCTTACATTGTTCTAATATACAAGGATGTGTTCTATCGTCTAGAACAATGTGAGACATTGTTGATAATTTACCAACCAAGAGGAATGGAAGTTGACCTGAAGTGTGTGAGAAACTAGAACTTTTTATACGCCTTTGAAATGTTCTCAGTACGAGATATCCAACATCTAATGTTTATTTTCCAAAATATGTGAGATCATATATGCATTGAGTAATTGGCTTGGATCACTAATGAGGTGATTAAGAAAATGGCTGAGAACATGTTAGAAAATTATAATAAGTATTGATCAAACATTCATGGTATCATGGGGGTGGCAATAATTTTAGATCCAAGATACAAAACTAAGTTGTTGACCTATTGTTTTAAGAGAATCTATAGAGAGTATGGGTATGTTGATGAAGTTAGAAAAGTTCAAGGTTATTGTTATGACTTGCTTGAAGAGTATAAAGCAAGAATTGGTCAAGGTGATGATGCTACTAGTATTCAAACTTCTTCAAGCATTGATATTGGCAATAGAGATTTTTTAGGTAATTTTGATGAAGAAATGGCACTTAAGAGTGAGAGTAGCTCATTACTTGCAAAATCTGAATTGGACCAATATTTAGAGGAGAAAGTGTTGCCGAGAATCAATGATTTTGATATATTAGGTTTGTGGAAGGCTAATGGATTGAAGTATCCAACTTTAATGTTAATAGCGAGAGATATCTTAGCGATTCCAATTTCTACCGTTGCTTCAGAATCTGCTTTTAGTACCAGTGAAAGATTGGTTGCCCCGCATCGTATTAGACTTCATAAAAAAACTTTGGAGGCTTTAATGTGTGCTCAAAGTTGGCTATGAAATGAGATTCTGAGTAATATTTCTTATTTATTAAAATTATGAAAGCAATTTTTATTTATAGCTTGAGTACTAAATTTTATATGTTTTTATTTTATTTTATTATAAACTTGTTGGAAGATATAGATCTAAAATTCCACAACATTGAGTATGATGAAGATCTGAATGAGGTAATTTTTCTATGGACACTTTCTTATTTTACTTTATATTAAAATTTTAATTTGATGTTAGAATAAGAATTTATTTAAGCACCTCCTATAAAAAATTTTAATGAGGTGCTTAAATAAATTCTTATTCTGAAAATCAATAGTTTTATGGATGGCTTTGAAGATTTTTGTTTTTTTTTTTCATTAGACAATGCTATTTTTTCCTACAATGGTTAACAATTTATTTCTATTTTATGTTTGTGTTATACATTATAATATTTTAAAAATTGCGTTCTTTCTTCGTTTCAAGCGTAGCAATATATATTTTTAAGTAATAACATCCCCAACAGAGAAATGGGTTGGGTAATGGGGATGTTATTCAGATGGGGATGGAGATGGAGGTTGAAAAAAAACCCGATGAGGATGGGAGAGGATGGAGAACAAAATTATAAATGGGGATGGAGGTGGGGATCGCATAATCCAGCCCAATTTAAACCCGCTTCCATTGCCATTCCTATCCCTAATCGCCGACGGTCAATTTTAGTAATTCATATTTACAACGTCTATTTAACAAACCAAAAAAAGAAAAATAATGTGTCATTAGCAAATATCGACAATTATTAATAATATAAATAATAAATATAATTTTATAAAATTAAAATTATTAATAATAGATTTTTATATTAAAAATAAAATATTCTTATTTAATTACTAATGGAAGAACACAAAACGGTGACGGTAGATTGCAGCTTAACCCCCTACATTCTTGCAGATAAGGTGTCGTGTAGATAAGATCAACCACACCACACAGCTTCCAACACAAGAGCCTCCTTATTTCATGGCATATGGGTTGGATAATAGTGCTTGTGCTTTAGACACGATCTAGAAAAATGAAGAACTTTACATTTACATTGCGGTTTAACCTCCCACAACGCACCAATTTCGCCCACCCAACTGCAAATCTTACAGGTCTCATCCCTCCCAAGAGCACTTCTCATCTAAAGAGTTCAAGTTATCTGCATACTTTCCCTGCAAAAACTGCAACTTCTGGTGGGAAAACTCTGGTTCATTCTATAATAGATGATGATGAATCCAAGAGTGAATACATGCCTCTAACCTTTGAGCTCAAACCCAGATGGGAAAGTTTCTCAAAAAGAGATATTTCTCAAGTTTCTCAAAATGGGCATTTGAGGTTTCTGATGTTGGGAGGTGCTTCTTTGGGACTGTTTTTACTCGCGATGGGGATGGATGATCAAAAGGCGTTGGCTTTGGGTCCTGAAGGGCCATTGATGGAGGAGTTCTGGGACAATGTGAGGAGATATGCTCTGTATGCACTGACAGTAAGTACTGGTGCTCTTTACACCATTCTCCTACCCATAGTAGAACTGCTCAAGAATCCCATATCAGCAATACTCGTACTTGTTATCTTTGGGGGCAGTTTGTACATAGTTTCTCAGGTGCTATATGCCATGGTTGGTGTATCTGAATTTAGTTATGATTATGGATATTAGGTTGGAAATGTAAGATTTCTTGACATGATGATCTTTCTCTTCCTAATGAGTTAGCATGAGCATAATGGTTTAATGGCTGCTATGTTTTGAGAGTTTATCTTTTATTTTCCTTTTAGTGCAGACAGCTTCTTTTATGAACTGGGAATTACCTGAAATTGATACTATGCATGCAAACGATCATGATCTGGTGCTAACTGCTAATCTGTTACGATTAGAAATTTTAGGCCGGACCCAATTTCGGTCCAAATCTCAAATTTCGATTCAAATTTTGATTAAACAGACTTTTCGGTCTGATTCAAAGCCGGATCAGGCTCGGTGAGAACGCCAAACCTTTCTACCCCAAAACTTCTTCATTAGTTCAGAGATACTACATAAACATAGAATAGAATAAGACATAGCATTACAGTCCAGATTTAAGTGTTCCAGTTCGGTCAAATATCTGTAGACAACAAAAGTTGGCACTATATATATACGATCAAACCACGCATGGATTTCCTGGAGTAAGTAGGTTTTGAGCTCCTGGATTTGGGCAGTTCTTGGTTTGGCAGGTTACTTCAGCAACAAGTTACAGAGGTGACCGATAATGGATAAGGAAAAGTATTAGCATACTGAAAGGAGAGGGTCTCTCCAGGGCCAAGAGCATCACCATCGTTGACAAGGCAATCGTCATAGTTGACTCTTTTAAAGACACTGGGATTGATCAATCGGGCCGAGCTGAACTATCCACAACTGACATGAATGTTAGACATGCTACAACCCGAGACGCACACGTTCAGGATTTGAACGGTGTATGATGGGATTCCATTCGGAAGTGGGGATGTTGAGCCTTGGAAGATTGCTATATCATCCTTTGAACAAGCTGTACCAATGCGGTTTGCGTCTCCATAATCTGTTTCCAGAGCACAGATTCATAACTTCTCAGTGTCAAAATCAAAGAATGAACGTGATAAGAGCAGATAGAAAAAAAGATGGCTAAGATATAAAAAGGAAATCAAGTACTGAAAATTAATAACTGTTGTCCAATTCGAGAAGGATTGCTCTCCTGGTACAAAGTACTTTTAGGGAAAATAAATTCTGATGCTAAACAAAAGAAACAATTGAATTATTTATACTATTTTTTAATCTCCACTAACCATCTAAAACAAAGGTAATCTCAACTATCCCCTAAAATAACGAAACGTGGAACGTGTGAAATCAGTCCACAGCTACTTGACATAATGGTTCGTCTTTTTCAGCTAGTTGTTTCAGAAAATGGTTGAACTGTTCTTTGACTTCGTCAACAGCCCTAGATTTTCTTCTTGAATAAACACGCAAAGGCTGAGTTGTATCAATACTTCCCTCCTGGAAAGACGACTTGTCCCCAAGGCGAAAAGAAGGGAATTGCCCAGCGAGAAGATCATAATTTTCCCAGGATGCTTCCTCCAAAGGCCTGCCGTCCCACTGTACAAGTAATTCTAATGTAGGATTTCCAGCTTCCCGAACCCAACGGTGTGAGAGGATATGGGCTGGAGAAAGAACGATCTCCCAATCTGCAGAAATTGGTAAAGGAGCAGGTGGCGAAGAAGGAAGCTGGTCGTAGCATTGAAACGTGAAATATCGGATGAACTTGGGAAGTTGGTGGTAGATCAAGTTCATAAGCAACTGTACCAATGCGTCGCAGAATCTTATAGGGGCCAAAGAAGCGTGGGGAAAGCTTTTCATATCGTTTCTTCGCAAGTGACTTCTGTCGGTATGGTTGAAGGCGGAGAAAAACAGCATCGCCGGCCTCAAATGAGAGTTCCCGACGTTTAGAATCTGCGTGAGACTTCATTCGAGACTGCGCTTTAAGCAAGTTAGCCTTCAAAAGCTTCAGCATATCATCTCGTCGGATAAGTTGTTGCTCCAAGTCTGCTACTGCAGTTTCGCCGGGTACATAAGGGTAAAGTGGAGGAGGGTCTCGGCCGTATACAATCTTGAAAGGAGTAGTACCAGTTGCTGTGTGAAAGCCAGTATTAAAAGAAAACTCAGCCCAAGGTAGGAAGTTACTCCATTCGGTTGGTTGCTCATGTGCAAAGCAATGAAGGTAAGCCTCCAAACATCGATTTACCACTTCCGTTTGGCCGTCGGTCTGAGGGTGGTAACTTGTACTCATCCGCAACTTGGTCTTACTCAATTTGAAAAGTTCCTGCCAGAAGTTGCTAAGAAAAATTACATCTCGATCAGATACAATTGACCGAGGAAAACCGTGAAGACGAACGATTTCCTTGCAAAAATTTGCAGCAACTATCTTGGCTGTAAAAGGGTGACTGAGAGGAAGAAAGTGAGCATATTTACTCAGTCGATCCACGACAACCAGAATAGTGTCAAAGCGGCTTGACTTAGGAAGGCCAACAATGAAGTCAAGAGATATATCCTCCCAGATTCGATCGGGAATCGGTAAAGGCTGAAGAAGACCTGCTGGGGCCAATGCTTGATATTTATTTTGCTGGCATTGTAAGCAATTTTGTACATAATGACGAACATCTCGTTGGAGTTGAGGCCAAAAGAATTGCGCAGAAATTTTTTTGAGAGTCTTTAGGAAACCCCCATGACCAGCTGATGGGGTGTTGTGAGATTCAAAGAGGATTTTCTGCTTCAAGGAGTCATTGTCAGGGATCACCAGCCGATTTTTATAATAAAGTCTCTGCCCAGCTACATGGAAATCCGGATGAGAGGAGGGATCCAAGTAAAGAGATTGCATGATGTCATGTGTGTAGGGATCCACTTTGAGTGCTTCCTGGATATCCCATAGGTCAAGGCTGATCGGCAGTGCCAATGCAAGAAATTCAGCATGTTGTGGATGTCTGGATAAGGCATCAGCTCCTTTATTTTCTTTCCCTGTTTTATAGATAATTGAAAAATCAAATGGCATAAGCTTGAGCAATAGTCGTTGCTGCTCTGAAGTAGTGAGTCGCTGCTCCAACAAGTATTTAAGAGTATAATGATCAGATTTGACAAAAAAATGTCTCCCAAGAAGGTAATGCTTCCATTTCTGCAAAGCTAACACAAGAGCAAGCAATTCCCGATCGTAAGCAGATTTAAATTTGTTTGATAAAGAAAATCCCTTACTAAAATATGCCACTGGATGCTCGGACTGTAATAAAATGGCACCGACGCCTACCGACGAAGCATCACACTCCACAGTGAAGGGTTGAGAAAAATCTGGTAAGCGCAATACCGACACTGTAATAAGAGCTTGCTTAAGAGTATGAAAAGCCTCTTCAGCCAGGGGTGACCATTTAAAACCATCTTTTTTGGTAAGGTCAGTAAGAGGACGAGCAATCAGCCCGTAATTCTTAACAAAGCGACGATAGTATCCGGTAAGACCAAGAAATCCCCGTAGTTCTTTGACATTTGTCGGTAACGGCCAAGAACGAACAGCTTGTATTTTGTCTTGATCAACTTGGACACCTTGAGCAGAGACTACATGTCCCAAGAAGTGGATATGTGATTGGACGAACAAGCATTTGGAAGCCTTGGCATAATATTGGTGCTGTTGAAGTAAATCAAGCGCCTTCCGAAGGTGTTCTTGATGCTGCGCTTCATTCTTGCTGTAAATCAAAATATCGTCAAAGAATACCAGAATAAACTTGCGCAAATAGGGTCGGAATAGATCGTTCATGGCCGCCTGGAATGTAGAAGGTGCATTAGTTAGACCAAATGGCATCACTACAAATTCATAATGCCCCGAGTGTGTACGAAAAGTTGTCTTTGCAATGTCATCCGGATTTACTCGAATCTGATGATAGCCGGAGCGCAAGTCAATTTTAGAGAAAATCTTTGCTCCATGTAATTCATCCAACAGTTCATCAATGTTTGGTATTGGGTACTTGTCAGGTATGGTCAATTTGTTGAGGACTCGATAGTCTGCGCATATTCGCCAGGTGTTATCTTTTTTCTTGACTAAAAGGACTGGACTAGTGAAGGGGCTAGAACTGGGCTGAATAAAACCCGTGGACAACAAGTCAGCCACTTGTTTCTCAATTTCAGATTTCTGGGAAAAGGGATAACGGTAAGGTCTGATACTGGGTGGAGGAGCATTGGGTTGGAGTGGTATGGTGTGGAAGTGTTTTCGGAAGGGAGGTAGCGTGTTTGCTTCTTGGAACACAAAGGAATATTCATTGATTAAAGCTTGACAAGTAGAAGGGGTAGAGGTAAAGATGGGCTGACCTTTGTTTATGGTATCAACAGACATGTATTGGAAAGTTGGTGTGCTTTGGGGCTTTGGTGGAACACCCTGCAGCTTGTACTTCTGCCCGTTAATAGTGAAGATTAGAAACATCTCGTTCCAGTTTGCTTGAACGGTGTTGAGAGAGGCCAACCATTGTATTCCCAGGACCAAATCGGCACCTCCAATGAAAAACGGGTAGTAATCTTGTGTGATTTTTAATTCTGGAAGCTGCACTTCAACATTCTTACAAATGCGATTACACCTTATGATATCTCCATTGCCAATCTGCACACCAAAGAGTGGAACATATTGCACTGTAAGATTTAATTCTTTTACAATAGAATCAGCCACAAAATTATGGGTAGACCCACTGTCCACCAGAATCAAAACTTCTTTAGACCCAATGATTCCCTTAAGCTTCATACTTGTTGTTGTTGATTTTCCCATAATAGCATTAAAGTTGATGGCTGCAAGCTCTGATGACGGAGTGACTTCATCATCTTCGGGAACAACTTCAACAAGTTCCCCATCTTCAACGATGTCGGTGGATTCTAAGAGGGAAAACCCTCCTATTTTGCAACGGTGGTCAGGTCCAAATTTTTCATTACAACGGAAACAAAGGCCGCGAGCCAATCGAGCTTGTTTTTCCGCATTTCAACTTTGAGCTTGGTTGTTAGGATTTTGTCGGGTGGCTACCACTTATGGAGTATTAGTGTTTTGCCCTTCTCGTGGGGGAGGAAGACGAGCTGGCTGGCTTGTAAAATTAGATCGGTTGTAGTTGAGCCAATTGGAACCTCTCGGAACACGGGCTGTACCTTGCTTAGATTCATACTCAAGAGCCAAACTCATTGCTTTGTATACTGTCCGTGGTTTGTGAATGCGCACATCAGCCTTCAATTCCTCTTTTAATCCATTCAGAAACACCCCTAAGAGACAATGGTCAGGCCAACTGGTCACTCTCGCAGATCTTTTTGCGAATTCTTGGCGGTATTCTTGCACAGTACCTGTCTGCTTGATATTGCAAAGATATTCATCGGGATTTTGAAATTCAGTCGGGCCATAATTTTCTTGGAAAGCCTGAACCAGCTCATCCCAATAAATTAAGGCTCATTCATTGTTAAGCCACGAAAAGAGGTCTAGAGCATCGCCCTCCAAGTACATTGATGCAATATCTACTTTTAGCTCGTCAGGAGTTTGATAATAGCGGAAATATTTCTCCGCCTTGAGAAACCAGCCCCTCGGATCACCGCCGTCGAATTTCGGAAATTCAATTTTTGTATGAGGTCGTTGTGTTGGGTTTCTTCTCAACCATGGATGATCACCATCATCCTCATCAGAATGCCAACTGTTGCGATGAGGTTCTCGGTTGCCCGTGTTAATCTCTTTTTGCTTTCCCCTGTCTCGAGGATCTTTGTAGGTGTTGGAGCCAGAAGGATGCGCGGTTTGAGATTGTATTTTCAAGGCTGCTACCTCGGCTCTAAGGGAATCCACAACTTCCAGTTGGGAAGCTATGGTAGCTAGTTGGGTGGCTATGGGGTCGGTACTTGGGTTAGGTGATGATGATCGGGTTTCTTGAGTTTCAGTGGTAGGATTAGTAGTGCTTCTGGTGTTGACTCCCATCTTTCGTTTCCCGGCAACGGAACCAAAATGATAAGAGCAAATAGAAAAAAAGATGGCTAAGATATAAAAAGAAAATCAAGTACTGAAAATTAATAAGCTGTTGTCCAATTCGAGAAGGATCGCTCTCTAAGACAAAGTACTTTTAGGAAAATAAATTCGATACTAAACAAAAGAAACAATTGAATTATTTATACTATTTTTAATCTCCACTAACCATCTAAAACAAAGGTAATCTCAACTATCCCTAAAATAACGAAGCGTGGAGCGTGTGAAATCAATCCACACTACTTGACATAATGGTTCCTCTTTTTTAGCTAGTTGTTTCAGAAAATAGTCGAGCTGTTCTTTGACTTCGTTAATAGCCCTAGATTTTCTTCTTGAATAAACACGCAGAGGCTGAGTTGTATCGAACCCCGACCGAACACTCAGTTTGAGGTTAATTAAGAGACCTTTAACAAACCGAACTCATACTAGGCCTAAAATCATCATCAAGGCTACTTTTAATTCCATTTATCCGCAAAGAGCACACTCAGACATGGATGGTAAAGGTTACAATTGTGGATAACAAGCATTAAGAGTAGTGATGTTTTCAATTTACCGAGAAAGCTGTAGAAGCTTTACGGTTAGCAATTGGCGTTTTCTTTGGAAAAGACTAGTGGCCTTTCAATCTGGTACCTTCTCTAGCAGCAGATTTGCCATGAAACATCTCCATCCTTCGCACGACTTGTTAGTAATAACTTGTGAATTTAATTCACACTTTCCATATTAAAATCAAAACATCTTCGCTATGAAACACAAGTCCACCGGAAATGCCACTTAAAAGGAAGAAACTTGATAACCTAGAAGTTATATATAAGAAAACATATATATATAGCTTAGCTAGGTTGTTTGCATGCATGGTAACGTGAAGCATCAATGCGGGAATAATCGCCAATATCACGGATAACAAATATCTTTGCAATTTTGCTTTCTCTATGAACATATGGATGCGTTTATTGCATCGTAAGAACTTCCACCGAACTTAAATCTTTCTAGATCTTGAAATGCATTGTTCTACTCATCTTTGTAATGTGAATTTCTGCAGACGTTTATGTATTTGAGACTTATATCTCATGAAAAATAGAAACAATGAGAGGAGATGTGTATAATACCGAGAGGTTGAGTTAGCAGAGAACTGATAAACATTGTTACCACTGGAAGAAGATGTAAAACAATTAATAGGATCGATTCGATTTTGTGTACCCGTATCCATATCGCTTCTTCGATAAATGTTGATTGCTTTGAAAGAGTTTATTTCCTCTCGTCTTCTTTCTTTAGAGTTTTTCTCAATGGTTCAGAATCGTTATGATGAAATAAGTTGTTTCAACTTATATAGCATCTCCAATGGACATGTCCTTTGGTAAGTAGAAGAGAGAGGAAAAGGGTCTGTGACCCAATTGAGACCCAGTCGGTAATACCCAATAACCATTATCTTGGGTGCATTTCATAGAACTCAATACAATAAAGTGCATGGGACATAAAATAGTCTTACAATCTCCCACTTGGCCCATGTTACGACTTGGTGATCCAACAACTTTAAGTGCACACAATACATGGAATCGAGCAAGTCATCCTTAAGTGAATTAAGCTGATGGGATCATAGCGGTCACAAGTTATAGAACTTGAGTCCTTCCATGTATCACAAAATCAACTCAACTCAACAAACTTTAAGTGGGTAATTCGGTAATTGTTATCTCACAAATAATAATTATTGTATACAACATAATGTGGATAACCAATAAGTGTGCAAAAACATAAGACTGTAATTGAATTCATAAGTGTCATAAAAATTCGAGCAAGACAATGATATGTATATATACATGTCTGAATACTATACTAACAAGGACTTATCTATAAGGCCCATACGTTCAACATGACCAATAAATATTTTGGGCGGTAAGCCTTTCGTTAACGGATCTGCTATCATGAGATCGGTACCAATATGCTCAATTGACACTTTATGTTTTTGCATTTCTTCTTTCACAGACAAATAATTCAAATCCATGTGTTTCGCACCCTTGGAATATTTGTCATTCTTAGAAAAGAATACGGCTGCGGAATTGTCACAATAAATTCTTAACGGTCTGGCAATACTGTCTACAAGACCAAGACCTAAGATAAAGTTTCGTATCCACAATCCATGAACTGTAGCCTCAAAGCACGCTACAAAGTATGCCTCCATAGTGGAAGTAGCAATGACGGACTGCTTTTCACTTTTCTATGAAATTGCCCCTCCAGCTAATAGGAACATGTAGCCGAATGTAGATTTTCGTGAGTCTATACAACCGGCATAGTCTGAATCCGAGTAAGTTATTACTTCAAGATGAGTTGATTTTCTATATGTAAGCATATAATCCTTGGTGCCTTGTAAGTATCTAAGGATTTTCTTTGCAACTTTCCAGTGATCCAGTCCAGGATTACTTTGATATAAATCTAGCATTCCAACAAAGAAAGCGATATCGGCCTAGTGCATGTTTGAGCATACATTAAACTCCCAACTACTGACGCATAAGGAATAGACTCCATGTTCTTACGTTCCAAATCATTTCGTGGACATTGCATAAGACTAAATTTGTCCCCTTTTTGAATTGGAACTATCCTGAGCATTTGTCCATTGAAATCTTTCTAATATTTTCTCGATATATCCTTTCTGAGACAATCCTAACAATCCTTGTGATCTATCCCGGAATATTTCTATTCCTATCATATAGGATACCTCACCCATATCTTTCATTTCGAAATTATTAGAAAGAAAATTCTTTACATCATATAACAAAACAACATTATTCGCAGCAAGAAGAACATCGTCAACATATAGAACTAATATTATGAACTTGCTCCCACTCACCTTCATGTAGATACACCGATCAACGGTGTTTTCTACAAAACCATAAGACGTAATGATATCATTAAACTTAAGATACCATTATCGGGAAGCTTGTTTCAGTCCATATATTGACTTCTTTAATTTACACACTAATCGTTCCTTTCCTGTGGTCACAAAACCTTCCGGTTGGTCCATATATACTTCTTCTTCCAAGTCACCATTAAGAAAGGCGATCTTTACGTCCATTTGGTGAAGCTCTAAATCATAATGAGCTACCAGTGCCATAACAATTCTTAAAGAGTCCTTCTTTAAAACTGGAGAGAAGGTTTCTTTATAGTCAATACCATCATTCTGAGTGTAACCTTTGGCAACAAGTCTGGCTTTATATCTTTCAACGTTGCCTTGTGAGTCTCGTTTGGTCTTAAAGACCCATATACAACCCACTTGCTTTGCACCTTCTGGCAACTTAGTTAATTCCTAGACATTGTTATCATCCATTGATTTCAATTCTTCTTTCATAGCATTGAACCATCTTTCAGAATTGTTACATTCCATAGCTTGTTTGAACGAGCCTGGATTTTTATCAATGCTCAAGTCACATTCATGTTCAAGTGAGTAAATTTCATAGTCACTTGAGATAGCTGGTCTTCTTGGCCTTACAGACCTTCGTAAGGCTACATCTTGTGACATTACTTGATCATTTGTAACTTGATCATTATTAGCTGGTTCGTCATTAATATGTTCAATTTGTGGAATTGGAACATTAATTTGTTGTTCCGATATGTTGCATGTTCGTGATGCCACAAGAGGAATAACAACTGGTGGAATCACGTCTGATGTAGCAGATTCTACTCGACTTTGAGTAGTTTCTACTCTATTCTCGTGAATATCCACTTTTTGTGTTTCTCCACTCCCACTGATTTGACCATTCTCAATGAACCGAGCATTACCAGACTCAACTATTCTCGTACTATGGTTAGGACAATAAAATCTATACCCCTTTGACTTTTCGGGATAGCCAATGAAATAACCACTAACGGTTCTCGCATCGAGCTTCTTTTCATGTGGATTATACAACCTTACTTCTACGGGACAACCCCAAACGTGGAGGTGTCGTAAACTAGGTTTCCTTCCCGTCCACAGTTCATAAGGTGTCTTAGGAATTTCCTTACTAGGAATCCTATTTAGCAGATACGCAGCGGTCTTTAATGCATGCATCCACAATGATAAAGGTACAGTACTATTACTTATCATGCTCCTAACTATTTCCATCAAAGTACGATTCCGCCTTTCAGCTACACCATTTTGTTGTGATGTATCAGGCATTGTGTATTGTGCATGTTAGACCCTGAATTTTTTTTTAATAATGTCATTAAGCATAAATTGTTTTAATTATGTGATTATGCCTTAGTTTGATTAAATTGAGAGGATTAGGGAATAATTGAGGTTTATTTGAGTGTAAGGTGGTCTAAATGGAAATTATAAGATGAAATTATATGAGGGCTTTTTGGGAAGGTTACTTAGGTTGGAGTGGTTTAAGCTTTGCTAAGAGGGGTACATTGGTCTTTTCCCTACCCATAGACTTAAGTATTAGAAAAGAGTTAAAGAAAATAGAAGAAAGAAAGAAAGAAGAGAAGAGAAAGAGGAGAGTTGCCGTCGATAGAGGAAGAGGAAGAAGAGAATAGGTTTTTTTTCGATCTTTGAGTTTCCGACCGATTCGAAGCAACTGCCGGTAAGTTTAGCTTCCTTCAAACTTGTTATGGTTAGATTTAAACCTAGAGAATGTTGAATGTAGCAGAATTAAAGGATTAGGGTTTTTAGGGAAAAAATGGTTAGATTTCTTGGGTTGATGCATTTGTGACTGATTTTGAGGTTTGATTGAGTTAGAAATATAGTTTAAGACATGATCTAAAGTTTAGATGTGCTGCATTTGAGTTAGGGAAAGGATTGAACTGAGAAAATGCTAGAAATTGGGTTTCGGAGTCGTTCTCCAGACCCGCACGTCGCGACGTGCGTATAAACACGCCGCGGCGTGTGAGAAAGGGAAGCAACGTCACGACAAATTAATGTTTATTCGCCGCGACGTGCGAAGGCGTGGTCTTCGTCGCTGCGCACACTTGTGTGCACGCCGCGACGAGCGCAGGCTGTTCGCCGTAAAGAGCATGGCTTTCGTCGCAACGAGCGAAGTCTTCGTCGAGGCGAAGGTCCCTACGTCGCGACGAGCGCCCTGGTTCCAGAAAAGATGAAGTTTGGTATTTTGGGTATATCTTTTGCTATAGATGTCCAAATGAGGTGATTTTGGATTCGTTGTGATCTAAAAATAAAGGGCTACAAGTTGTATGAAGAAAGGAAGTTCGGAATCAGCCTTTAAGGGTTCGGGAATTTAGATAGAAGTCAGATGTAGACGTTTAGTGCTTTACTTTTGATTGTCAAGCTTTATGGAATATTTCTTTTGCGTAATGATTGAATGAGAACTTAGTTTATTATAGGAAACCAAGCCGACCTGACCCAATCGCAAGAGGAAGGACACCAGTGAGTGGGATACTCGAGCGATATTAGGTGGGTAATATGTTTATGGTTATTGTGTGTATGGGTAAATTGCCTTATGTATGCTTGCTTGCATTAAGTGGCATTGCTTGTGTTGAATTATATGAGAAATATTGAACATGCATTGTGATTGTGATTATGATTATGCATGGCCTTGATAGGCCTTATGGCATTTTATGAGAATGAAAAAGAATGAAGATTTTGAAAGCTTTGATAAAATGCTTTGAGCATGAAACGAATGGTTATGTGTATTGTTTGGGTGAGAGAGTTACGGATGGAGTCACGTGCACGTTTATATAAAGCCTTCTCCCGGCTGCCCGCTTGAGGCAACGAGATCCTTGAGAAATCGGACTCGGATAGTTTACAGTATAAACTTTGGTTTATCCGGATCATTTTACGGAATTCTCGAACCATTTGTGTGCATTCATGATTGATTTGATAGAAATGATGCATAATAATTGTTATGTTGAGAAACAGAAATTGCATGACATATGTTTATATGAATGTGAATTGCTTGATGAATTTGGACTTGCTGTATATATATATATATGTGTGTGTGTACATATTGCTTGACTGTGTGGCTCGTTGCCAATGGCTATAAACGTATATGTCACTGAGCCCATGACTCACCCCATTACTCTCCCTCCTCAGTATGGATCGAGACGATAGTTGACCTTGCAAGCATCGAAAACTTCAAGCTAGTTAGGAGCCTTGTATTAAGTTAGTATTTTGGTTAGCCCATGACATATCATCATGGAGCATACTCATGTATTTTGAATTTTAAATTTTATTTTGTATTATGCTACATTTGAGAATACTTGATGAATTTCCTTTGATTTGTAATGGCATGAAGCCCTTAGTTTATGGAATTGTTAAATTCATAGTTGTGAATGTTATGGAAATGCATGTGTAAATAGAATTCGTATGGATGTTGGGATCGGGTCCGACGTTTTAGGGCGCCCGTCGTTGGCATGATTCGAGGGGTCTCCTCGGGATTAGGGATCCGGGGCCCGGGCTCAACAGTGCACATATGCCTCTACTAGCAAGAAACTTTGCAAATGGACCTGGACATTGTCCACTTTCATCAAATTTTTCGTAATATTCACCACCTCTATCAGACCTTACTATCTTTACTTTTCTATCTAGCGCTTTCTATCTCGATAATGAACACCTCTAGGATGTCCACAGATCGAGACTTCTCATGTAGCGAGATAAACATATCCATATCGTGACAAGTCATCAATAAAGGTAATGAAATATTTTTATTTGCCCCGAAGGAACGTCGAAAGGACCACGGATGTCGGTGTGTATTAATTCAAGTAATGTGTTACTTCTTATGGCTGGATGTTTTGATATATGTTTGGTTTGCTTGCCTTTAATGCAATCCACATATATCCCAATCAACAAAATCCAATGGAGGTAAGCTTTCATTTTTTACTAACCTCTGTACCCTTTCTTTGGATATATGACCTAATCTTTTATGCCACAAAAAGTAGAACATTCATTATGTGCACTACGTTTATTTCCTATAATATGATCAACATGAAACAGAGATTCAGCAAAATCAACACCAAGATTGAAACGATATAAACAATCAATTAATGTACCAGAACTATAATAGTACTTATGTTTATACAATGAAAAGACATTGTTTCCAATCTTGAATTGAAATCCTACATCATCCAATTTTGCAACAAAAACTAAATTTCTAGCACATTCAGGAACATAAAGACACTTTTCTAGATCTGGGTAACATACAGTGTCCAAGATCAACCTGTACGTCCCAATGCCCTCTATTCGTGCCTTCATTACATTTCCCATATACAAGAACTTTTCGGTTCCGTTTATAGTGCGGATTGTAAGGAATCCTGTTTAACATTTGACACACGAGTAGTTGCACCAGAATCTAACCACCAAGTATTTTTAGGCACATCAATAAGATTTGATTCAAAACATACTGAGACATAGTATGTACCTTTCTTTTCGAACCAAGCCTTTCTTTTCGGACAATCTTTCTGAAAGTGAACAGGTTTCTTACAGAAGTAGCACCTCTTATCTTTCTTGATTCGACCCTCATTAACTTTGCTGAGAGCTTTGTCCTTATCTTTGCCTTTCTTTCGTGGCTTATTCTTGCTGCTACTAGCACCTTGATGAAATGTGAGATGAATGGAATGGTCCTTTATTTTCTTCAATCTCCTTCCTCCTGAACTAACATGGCCTTAATTTCTTGAAGGTTCCATTTTTCCTTAATGGTGTTATAATTCACCTGGAACTGGCCAAACTCGGGAGGAAGCGAATTGATTATGAACTGTATAAAAAGGACTCACTCACATCCATACCCATAGACTTCAACTTTGCAGCTAGGTTTAACATGTGAGTTATATGATCATGAATGGGCTATGACCATTCAAACTTCTTGGTCGTTAGCTCACTCATTAAAGTCCCTACTATGGACTTGTCAGCTATATCAGATTGGGAGTATTCTTTCAGCTTTAACATGAACTCCTTTGCATTATCCGTTTTAGGCATTGATGGCTTGACATTTTCTGTCATCGTCATTCGCATTAAATTCAAGCACAACCTATTAGACCGTTCCCAAGCCTCATTATAAGACTTGTCAGCTTTAGAATTGGCCTCAGTTATGGCTTCAGGCCTTACGTCTGAAATTATGGCTAAATCCAAATCCATTACACCCAATTGAAACTGGATTTGTTCGGATCAATCTCCATAATTCAGACCATTGAATTTAATCAAGTCATTGCCTAAGGCGAACAAACTAGTAGATGTTGCACATACAACATATAGTTCACATTAATGCTTTGAGTAAACCTAAATGGATTCAAACTAATTAATTATGCATTTAAATCCTCCTTTGGGTGAAATTTAAATACACAGAAATAACCTAGGATGATGCTTATATATAATACTATAATGGACAATCAAGCATATTACAGTTAATATGTATGTTATCTTTGGATATACAATCATATTAACTTAATATATTGATAAAATCCCTTTAATGTCGTTAATTATAAGCAATGGTCCACCTTTAGGTGACCTCTAGCGTTATAATTAATAATCTCAATTGTTCAATTCATCCGTTATGTCATTTTGCATCATATTATATTGAACAATTGAAATAAGTCACAATTAAATGATTAAATTTTTTCAAGCTAGGCCATTTTGGTGACTAACAAGCTTTCCTTGCAATAAACATTTAATTGGACAATTATCATACATGACAAAATTTAATTTAACTAGTTTGGTCACTTTAGTGACAAACAAACTATTTTAAATGTCCATAATGTCATGTATTATATTCTACATATACTAGAAAAATTTAATTCCAATTATTACATAATATAAAATATCCCAGTACCAAACAAATAAATAATATGGCACTAAATTCCAAAATTATATTATGTATAAATCAATTATGAAATAAAATTCCTTATAATTGGGCCATACATATCTATAAACTTAATATAACCTTTGGGGCCCAAAAAATCAGTCCATTAGATCCTTATTGGGCTTTAAGCCCGTCTGGCGCGTGCAGAGCACACGCCAGCTTCTGAAGACTGAGGCGCAGGTGGGGCGCGTGCATTGCACGTGCCACGCCTGCGTCTGAGTTGGCTTCGTCTGGCGCGTGCTGTTGCAGGATGAGTCTGCATCTGGAGCGTGCGTTGCACGCGCCAAACACTGTTCATCGTCTTCATCCACCGATTCTGGGTTTTTTTTTCTTCTCTTCTTTCTTTTCCTACGATGATTTGGATTCTTTATACCACAAAACATCCAAAGCCTTATGAAGAGCATCTGTTGTATTTGATTTCTCGTTATACCAAAAAACCATTCGAACCCATTGATTTTCTCACCCCGAACAATCCATCCATAACAGGTGAGTTTCGTTTCTCTTTCCTCCATTAAATCAAAAATCATACCGTATATGCATGGAAATGAACGAACAAAACAAACTAAATATCAGGAAATCATAATCTAGAAACGCAACAAACAATACCCATATAAACATGAAGCAATTCCGGTTCTTTCGTTTGTATATATTTCCTTACTTTAACCCATACATTTATGCAAACCATCACCGTAATAATTCAATCTTTAATGTTTTGAATTGCATGATACTTCGGTTCATCCTTATACATCCAAAAAATTAGCAAACTGAAAACTTCAAAACACAATCATATATTATCACCGAAAGTTCTTATTCAATTTCTGAATTACTTTCATGGCATTGCAACGAGGAAAATAATGCCATAAACTCCAGAAGCATTCATCATGTTATACAAGATGATACACGGTAGAATAATTAATCATGCAATACCGTGCTCTGATACCAATTGTAAAACAATTAATAGGATCGATTCGATTTTGCGTACCCGTATCCATATCGCTTCTTCGATAAATGTTGATTGTTTTGAAAGAGTTTATTTCCTCTCGTCTTCTTTCTTTAGAGTTTTTTTCAATAGTTCAGAATAATTTCAGAATCGTTATGATGAAATAAGTTGTTTCAACTTATATAGCATCTCTAATGGACATGTCCTTTGGTAAGTAGAAGACAGAGGAAAAGAGTCTGTGACCCAATTGAGACTCAGTCGGTAATACCCAATAATTATTATCTTGGGTGCATTTCATAGGACTTAATACAATAAAGTGTATGGGACATAAAATAGTCTTACAGAAGAATACTATCATGAAGACATCTCCAACATCTAGCCGTCCTCACCCTCGTGGAATTTATGTCTTTTAATAAACCTAGAGAAAGATAGTTCACAACAAATAAGCGACAATGTACACTTGCATGAACAGAACAAGGAGTTAAAGAACAAAAAGTCTGCAGAACCTTGAAGGTGGAATATAGTACTACTGTGCTAATACTACTGCTAAGACACAGGCGTGGGGTATAGATTTGCTCATAGAATGAAAGATATATATATATATATATACAAGGGTTAAGGGTACACCACCAGCAAGAAAACTTATGGATGCAGTTGGCATTTATGGAACTGTTTATTAATGAATGTGAGAGGAACCCCCCGTTGCTTGCCTGGAAACATTAAGACTTGTTTCAGGCAATAGCTACACAATTATGAAAGCTAATTAAGATTCAAGAGTCAATCCTTACAGAAGCTTAGAATCTGCAAAATGGCCCACTAACAAATGAACGATACATAGAACACAGTACAAAAGAATGAATCGAGAAATAGAACCATAATAAAAGCAAGCAAAGAACGAGCTATGTATATCATCCAGCTCCACTCTCACCGGTTAATCTTCCTCACTCACCCCTATAGTTACATGGTCTCTGCACTCTGCAACATTCAAGAATATACTTGTAGCAGTAGTTACTCTGGGCCGCCTGCAGCTGCCTCGTTAGCTTCAACAAAAGCTCAGATAGTTGCTCATATTTTCACAAACATGTGTGCTTCAATATCCTTACCCCATTGGTCTGTTTGCATGCAGCTATCTTCATTGATTTGGTTACATTTATGGATTCACCTGGACCAACTGTCCCTTTCTTGCAATAGAGTTGGTCTTAGATACGGAGTTTCAGATCAGTCTAGCATGTGAAAGAGATTGTGGTGTCTAGAAATATGCAATTTTGACATAGTTAGCTGTTGGAACGTATTATAACTCAGGACCAACTTCATCAATTGAAGTGTTATCCATAGAATTTTGATCTTGACAGTGAGTTCGGGATGACTTAGGACCCATTGGAGGATTAGGTCAGGGGAATTGAGTTTTGAAGTGCGTGTCCATGCATGACTCATCCAGAATCTCGAGCTCGATTTGACCATTTACTGCGTTCATGGAATGGTCACGCATTTACACGATTTCAAATCTATGATTATGAAAATTGTTGAATAAATTAGAGTTAAACGTTAAAAAAAAAATCAAAATTTACTCAAATATCGACCTAAATTTTTAATGTCATTTTAAAAATAAGTAATCTCTTAATGCTATTTGTAAAGCATGAAATAAAAATAAAAGTATATATTTTATTTGATTTACTTGTTTGAAAAACAAAAACAAAAAACAAAAACTAACAATTATTTTAGCCTAAATGATATAAAATTAAGGACATTCTTTTGTTAACGTGAATAATACGGCGAGCCATTTCAAATTAGTACTTTTGTTTTGGAACTCTCAAATATTATATTGTACTATATATATGAATTTTATTATTTAAAATAAAAATATTAAACCTTAAAATAAAATACATTCATTCATATGTTTTAAATTTATAATTATTTTAGTGTGAACTTATTAAGTAATAAAATTTATATATGGTATAAACACAATATTATATACTAATATGATATGTTGTTCGTAACGTCATCTATATCAATTTGCTAAAATTAAAAGATGAAATTTTTTAAGTCACTTTTTAAAGTTCGAATTAGTATTGCAAAATTTGAAAATTTTATAATTAAAGTATAAGTAATTTAGGTTGTGTAAGTTTAATTTGGACAAAAAAAATATTGCAGCTTGTAATTTAAAACATGCATATTACATTTGATGTCGTTTTGGTTAGAAACTAGACTGCCTAATTATTGAGGCCTATATTGGTATTTGAATGGGTTTGAACTCAAAGACGAGGCTCCGAGCAAAATGTGGCTGGGCCTTCAAAGTTCATGTTATTTTCTATACATAACTGTCTTTTTTATTTAAATACTTCGAAACTGGTAATCGTACAAATTAAGCAATAATTTCATGTAAAACTTTGAGTATAAATTTTTTTCTCTTTTTTGAAAAAGATGAAAATTTATATTATTTATATTAAGTTTTAGAGAAAAGAATCTAATTAAATCTTGTAAAAATCAATTAGCGAGATTTTACTGACACAATTTAAAAATTGTTGACTTATGTTATAATTAGAAAAAAAAAGTTAGAAATAACTTTGTTTAAGAGAGTCGATCCCTTAAAATATTGAGAAACGGTGTAGCATCAAATCTCAAAGATAAAGTTAGCCTTTCTTTTTAATGAGATTTCTTTGAATTTTGCATAGATCGACTAACCACTTCAACTACACATGCTATGTTGGGCCTTGTCAGCGTCAGGTAGATCAAACTCCTGCTCCTACCAAACAACAACTTAACAAGCGAGTTCAGGTGAATCTAAACAATATATAATATTTTATAAATTACGTATAATTAAATGAAGGAATTCATTCAATTAATATTGTTAGATTTTAACGTTTCTTAAGATAAAATATCACTTTCACAATCTTAATTTAGTCTTAGCCAACAGAGATGTTGAAGTTTGTAAAGTTGATACCATAGCATAATCACTTCAAAAAATTATTACATGAATTTCAGGAGCTTACAGCTGTTGCGTTGACAAACATCCTTAAAGCATGTGTCCTATTGCTGACTCCTAAGGAATAAACCCTAAATTCTGCTGCTACTCATATTGTATAGACCTTATTGGCTAGATTGTTTCACTAACTCCACAATTAAGTAATACTTCATCTGTTTCATAATAAGAGTCGTTTTAAAAAAATACACGCTTATTAAGAAAGTTAATAAAATTATAGATATACTCTTATTAATACTTCCATAAAATTACCTCGGTAATCAGCATCTTAAATGAAATTGTGAGAGAAATTGCCTTGAAATTGTGATCTGTATAATTAAGATGAGAGAGAAATGAAAGGTTAATTTTGGAAAAAAGTTATAAACATGTATACAAAGTCAAGAATGACACTTATTTTAAATAATTAAAATAATCTAAAAGCATTTCTTATTATGAAGCGGAGGAATAATAGTTTAACATAATCCAAGTGTTAGTCCAAATGATAGAACATGTTTTTCGTTTATCTATCAACCTTATTAGGTTTTAGTCACTCACTTTATTTTAATTATTTAAAAATAATAAATTGAGAAGAATTAATTAAACTGAATTTATCAGTTAATTATATAATTATTTATTATTATCTGAATTTATGATTTATTTGATATAAAATTAAAAATAATGATTATCAATTTCATAATTATAAAAGATAGAACTAATTACAAAATGGCATATATTTTCCTTAATGGAAGACAATTCCAGTTTCTCCTACTAAAACTTGATGCTAAAGCGACTCAACATTATTGGAACATGGCATTAAGGACACGCAATTTAGACAATTTGGAGTCTTCAACGCAATCATGTTTGTCATGTCACGTACGTTAAATGTCTCATTAACTAAGCAACCACTCACAACGTTCCAAATAATTAGATACATATGGATGATAATAACTTGAAGGATGCAGCCATCAAAGTTCAAACCACCTTATTTATTACCTCTATGTAATGAAATATCTTACGGTGTTCTAGACCTTGCTTCAGCCATGTAATCCGGAATTCCTGCCGTGTAATGAAGTTGCTGTGCCTATAAATATGAATGCAACCCTCTGGACCTTGATTTTCTCAAATCCAAATAAGCTCTTGGAAGGTGAAAGGTCTCTTTCTATATTGTTCACTAAACCACACAGAGAGAGAGAGAGCTATGAAGATGGCTCTGAGATGGCTTGTTCATTCAGCTTGTCATGTTTTGGGAAACCCTAAGGAGGCTGACATGACAAGTAACCACGTTATGGGCAAAAACCCTACTGAGCATGCCATGAATGGAGGCTTCAAGGGCCCTGGAGAAGAAAGAAATCCTTCAGGGTTTCAAATGCCTCTCCATTATCCGAGGTACACAAAGGATGATTACCAGAAGATGGAAGAGTGGAAGGTGGACATGTTGCTTAGGGAATATGGAATTGTTAGTTTCAAAGGAAATCTTGAAGAGAAGAGGAAATTTGCAATGGGGGCATTCTTGTGGCCTGACCAATATTGATTATATATATATATATATCAACAGCTATATATAATATATGTTATGCTTCGACATCGCATTATCTATGGCTTGAAGAACTTGCAGCTCAATAAATGATCATGGAAATTCCTCTGAGAGGATGTTATAGAGCAAGCTTGGTTTGACACAAAAAGCAGTAAGAAGAACATGCATGGAGGAGTATATGTAGAGTACGAGAGACATGTAATGTGAGACCTCTGTCTTCTTATGAGAAGGAGAGTAGAAGAATTCCTTTCTTCAGACAGATTTAATTCCATACTTCGTTATTGCTATTGTTGTTTTCCTGTTAGCTTGAAGAAGAGAGATTGATGAAAACCATGCTTAATTAGTAATGCCTCTTCTGTTAAATATCTTGGCGTGTAATCCGATTCCAAGGCCTCGAGTAGAGTTGTCTTTCAATAATGAAGCATTCTCTAATAGGACGATGGTTTAGAAGTACTTGCCTCACAAATAATATATTGAAAACAAGAAGTAAATGTGGACAAACCTTTTAATACATACTTGTTAGAATTTTTGGAGGGTAGCAAGTTAAACAAGTAAAGCTGAATTTTAGAGATGACAAATTTTTGATTAGAAAGTTAAGTTCTTGCAAAATTCTAACATTTTAGTTGAATTAGATTAAATAATTTAGGTCAATTTTAGTTAAATTTGGAGTAAATTTAATTTTGATTATATATTTTTGAAATCGTCCAAAATTAATTTTGAATTTGATTAAATTATATTTCTTTTCTTAAATTTGAAACATTTTGTTATTTCTACTATAAATCAAACCTCAACTTTTCCAACTTAATGTCCATAATATCTTTTCTTTCATAGACATCTCAACATAAAAGGTTTGACACCTTTTATGATTTATTTTGGCTTCTCATTGCTTGACGTGGGAGAGCATAGGGTCGAAGAAAGCTGTAATTTGTAGGCGTAATTTATTGTCTAATACTAATTAGAGGGAGTTGGATACAATAGAAAGACAAATACATTTCTTAAAAAAGTGAATGCAACTGATTGAAGAAGGTAGAATGATTTGTGGAAACATGGGATTCATTATACATGTGAAAGCATGACTTATGCCAAAGAGAGAAACGAATGCATAATCACTAATAATCTGCAATGCATCACAGTTTACCATTCTGATTACGATAATAATAACGATCATTGTAAAATGGTATTTTATTTGCTGTAGATGATTCACTTGTACACCTGCATACTGTAAGTTTACTTTTGAAGTAACTTTTGATCAGTATACAGAAAAGTAAATCAATGACGAATCACAACTGGTCTCATAAATATGCCACCTAGAACTTACAGATAAGAAGCTTAGACAATCCTAGGCTGCAAGCGCTCATAGATCTTGTATGAAGTTGCTAGCTGATGAGCAGATGAGAAAAAAGGTCATCCAACCCCTTCAAAGCTTCAATCCTGAATGAATAGCTACAACACCTCCCACCAGATTTTCATACTCGACCTTTCGAAATCCCGCATCTGCAATCATTGATGCGAATTTCTCCTGGATCGATTCATCAATTATGAACAATTATAAGCAACTACTTTTTGTTGAAATAGGCAAGATTGGCTGGTGTTCATGTATAGGAAAAGAAAAAAAGAAAAAGCTTTTTCACCATGGCAGCCAAGCTTGAAATACAAATTAGAAGTTCAGAAATTTAAATGGTTTTTACACCCAAAGCAATTTCCAACAGAGTATGTACTGTTCGGTATAAACTGATAACGCCTCAATCCAGGTTTATTTTACCCATTAACATTTTCTAAACTTGCATTCGGTGGCATACACCTAATCGAGAAATTATGTGTTTTTGTGAGTTGGAGTGATGCATAGTTGTTCCTTATCTTCTCTGTCTTCCTTTCCCTAATCCCAAATAGCAAATTTTGAGCATCATATAATTTTCCATGACATTGAGCCTATTCTTACCTTAGCTCTAAAAGGGCTCAGGACTGAGTTATTACCTGATTGGGAAAACGACGTATACTCTCAACCAAGTACTGATAGGATTCTCGATCACCTGCAACAAGCTCTCCTAAAGCTGGAATGATAGAGAACAGTAGTAATCATACCTACGTAAAAATAAAGCAACCTTTGTAACAGAACAATATAGAAATGCAAAGTACAGCATAAAGCTCGTGATATGAGAGGGTAGGCAAATACATTTTGTTTACACAGTTTCCCTTAGATGCAAATTTGCGCATGTCAGGAGTAAGAAGAAAGAATAAAAGCAGAAAACAAGTTTCTATGCTTAAGAAGCTTCAAGCAAAGTTGTGCAGGTGAATCTATAAATAAATGATAAGCCTCGTCCTCAAAATTCTTTCATTAAGGCAGTTCACACTTCGTAAGTGGAACTGCAAATAGTTTTTCATCATGTTAATACCTATGGTTAAAGACCAGCTTACATCGGCAGTTTGCATCTTGTGGAGTTCATTAGTATATTCTCAGATTACTATAGCATCATACGCTTGTTCCATACCAAACGTTAAGTGATCCAACTATTCACAATGATTTGTAGGTGAACCACATAAGGATACTGAATTTCTTGAAAAAGGTTGGAGATGAAAATTCATTTCACAAATTCCAGCTAGAGGAAAGACGTTTCTCCTATGACCTATCTCTATCCATTGCATCATGCCCAGTGCTGTTGACCAGCCCAATTTGAAAATATTGCAAACAGCTTATTTTGAGAAAACCAAATAGTTCTGTTGACCAATGCCAATGGTTCAGTATGAAAATGCGAGGACAAGCATCTATTTCTTACAAGAAAAAGGTCCTTCTTATAGCAAAAAGGTATACTATAAAGCATAAAGTTGGACAAATACCTACCATTCTTTGAAAACAGGCACTTCCACATGGCTCAGTTCAAGGCATAGGAATCTTCCTCCTCGTTTCAATACCCTAGTATCCCATAACGTACAAATTTGTATTATTATCAGCTAAAGGTTTACCACAGAACACATAATAAAGAGAAACTTGAGGACACATGACATGATATTAATAAACAATCATAAACAAGAATCACATACCAATAATTGGCATATCTAAATCCGCATCAATGTTTAGTATCTAAAGAATAAATTACAAACATGATCTGCTAAATGCAGCAACATTTAAACTACATTAGTCGTTACCTGATTTATTTCATGTTTCAATAACTTACTATAAAAGCACATAAAAGTAGGCATACTTCGTCTTTGCATATATTCTCAACATTTTCACAGTAAGGAGTACTTCTTAACTATATAACATAAAACTGATTTGCGTTCTTACCATCTATTTCTGTTTTATTGTCTCAACTTTGAGCTATGATATGTAGTTCAAAATCATAGCAACAGTTCCACAATGCAATTACAAAAAGCGCTCAATTGGTAAATGGGTGCAATATCCCCCTATTCCCAAATTGAGATATCAATGAACACCCCCTTCCTAACTCTTTCCTCTCAACATTTTTAAATTGTTCACATGTTAAAATTGATTTGCAGAGGACTTATAAGCACACCTATGAGCCTCATCAAGAACCTTCTCTATGTGAGTAACATTTCTGATTCCAAAGGCTATCGTGTAACCATCCATTGAGTTATCTTGAAAAGTCAAAGCTTCAGCATTTCCTTCCACCCATATAAGGGACTTGTCTTTTCCAAGACCTACCAATTCCAAAGAAGAACAAACTTACGCATGCAGATAAGAATATTGAAAGCAATTAAGCAGTAGGAATGCAGGATATTTTAATTACTTCTGATTTCTCACCTCTCTCTATGGCCCTTTTTCTACCCACATTCAGCATGTTTGGGTTGATGTCACATACATAAATTTCAGTTTCCTCCTGCAAAGGATCATAACAAGGATCTTGAAGTGCTCTACTTCTGATACTATTTACAGTTTCTAGGATCCTGAAGGCAATATCTCCTGCAAATAATGCATTGGGTTATGAAGTATCAGATAAAAGTTGTCAAAGTTACAATGATTAACACAGTATCGTATCCTTTCAGAACCTTATCTGTTATCTCACATTGCTATCTTTTCTCAAAGACGGTAACAAAGGAATTGCAGTAGTAATAAATAGTCAAGCCAAGTCTCACTCATTGAACCTCTGTATAATCCAACTCATGACAGCAAGATTTTGCAACTATTTAAAGAAGCTAATCTTACCTGTCCCACCAGCTACATCAAGATGCTTCATTCCAGGGAATGGACTGAGTTTGGAAACTAATCTGGGTGATCCCATAAAATAATATGTCAACATGAAGATAATTGAAGTCCATAAAAACTTCATTCATGCCTTAAAAGTTCCTCAGTCTAACCTGTCCTTCCACAATCTATGTAATCCAACACTCATCAAGTCATTCATGAGGTCATAATTTGATGCAACACTGCTGAAGACGTTACTGACCATTTGACTTTTTTCTTCTTCCTGTACTTCTTTAAAGCCTGATAAAAGAAAATGGAGAAAGCACCACTCTACATGAAACTAGCCATGTGCAACAAGATGATTGTTGTGCAGATGCAACATTAAATACACAACTTAAATCTTATTTCGTTTGATAAAGATTAGAACCAAAGCAAAAATAGGATAAGTGGCTTCTAAATAAGTAATAACGTTAACAAGAAAACATAGGAGAAATTTCATATGTACAAGGCAGACTTTATGCTTCTTGTATTAACATGTTCTACCTGAACAAGAGGAAGCATGATTTACTACGGTAGATCAACTCCTCAGGCACACCACTTCTAGGGAGACATGAATATTTAAAAGTTTCTATTCAAGAATCTCACTTCATATTTCATTCTAAGTTACAGCATGAGGGAAGAAATGCAATTTATTAACCCTGACATTCTGCATCCACACAAGTTATAAAAGTATCTCCAATATCTGCTCAGAAGGCTATTCTTGTAAGAACAAAAGGAAATACAAGTTTCGAATCACATAAACAAGGCCTACACTTTTAAGATAGAACCCAACGAATGCAGAAACCATTAACATTACTCAAAAAACCTACCAAAGCTTGTGGCATGTGAATGCAGCAGAGAGGCAGAAGAGCTGAGTGGCAATAAATTGAAACCCAGGTTCCTTTTATCAATCTCAATGCCATTGCCATAGCTGCTGCAACAACTGAAAATCAATGTCCATAAATTTCAAACCGCCCAAGGTTCATCTAAGACCATTCAATGGCAAACTTGCAAAGGAGAAAACTTTTTCAACAAATGCGCGAACCACATGAGATACCCATTTCAGAGAGGGGAAAGAAACTTACGATCTAAACAATGCACGCAGTGAAATACTCAAAATTCATTGAAACAAACAATCGAACACTTGGCGAACAACTAAAACCAAAGGACGCTAAAAGACCGAACCACAGCAACTCGTTATTCTTATCCACCGAAAATACGATAAAGCAATAAAATTCCTGTAATAACTTACGGACAAACAAGCGAATTTATCCAAAATTCCTCAGAATAGTAGTTGGAGTTGAAGCGTACGTACCAATTACGAAGTAGAGGAGAGACCAGAGAGGAAGGAAAATGGCAGTTTGGTAAATTTTGTGCTAACTGAGGGAAGAAACGAATGGTTTTATTGGGCCCAACATGTCCTACATCCTAGAATTAAGGGCCTAACCTAAGTTTGAGCTTCAAGTTGGATTTTCCAAGCCCATTCTTGGGCCCCCCAATCAATTAATCTTCAAGTTGGATATGCCTTGTCATTCGCCTGTCTTTTTTTTCTCAGATCCTTCTGATGCTTAGATTCGCAGTTCATTTTCAGGGCAACAATTAAATTATAACTAATTTGAGATTTTTCTAGTTTAAGTAAAGTTGCGAATTTGAATCGTTTTTAAGTTATTTAAAATTTGATATTAGAGTTTTGTTTCTTGTAAAAAACCCGTCCGATTCGAGTGTAGATTAATTTAAAAATAAATAATTTATAATTGAGACCCTCTAAATACACCTCGTACATAAATATATATATATATACCCACGTTCGTTTTCAAGCTCTAAACGTACTTTCCTGAGAATCTGACGTTTCAAGGTAACTAACATCATTCACGAAAGATTCATTGCTAATTTGTAACTCGTACGCTATAGCTAACCCTACAGAAGATAAAACCAATTCTATGCATGCCAAGGTCTTTAAATACCATTAGTAATCTTATGAATTCCATAAGCAGACTCAGTCTTCCCTGTTTCAGGATACCATATTGAATCGTTAAAAATGGTGGCAGTGAGCTTTATAGACTGTTACACCGTAAAACCAGCCAAACCAACATGGACAGGCACCTTGCCCTTGTCAGAATTGGACCAAATTGGCGTTCTAACTCATGTCCCGACCATTTACTTCTACAGACCACCACCAAACTGGCTTTCACCTAAAGCCATTGTAAATATTCTCAAAGAATCATTGAGCCATGCCCTGGTTGCGTTCTATCCTCTGGCAGGTCGTTTACGTTGGATTGGCAATGGCCGTCTTGAGCTTGATTGCAATGCAATGGGAGTCCAGCTAATTGAAGCTGAATCTGAATCCAAGTTCGACGATTTCGGTGACTTCGAACCGTCTGCCAAGTACGATAACCTAATCCCGGCGGTGAACTACAAGACGCCGATACACGAAATACCTTTGATGATAGCGCAACTGACCAAGTTCCGATGTGGTGGTGTTACCCTCAGTTTTATCGTGTCTCATGCGGTGGTTGATGGGCAAAGCGCACTTCATTTCATGTCCGAGTGGGCACGGATTGCCCGCGGGGAGCCATTAAAGACGGTGCCATTTCTTGACAGAAAGGTCTTGCGAGCCGGTGAGCCGGCAATTACACCACCGCGGTTTTTCCACACGGAGTTCGAACAACCACCGCTGTTGCTAGGTCAAACAGATGAGAAAGAGGAGAGGAGGAAGAAGACAACCTTAGCCATGTTGAAAGTAACCAAGTCCCAGATCGAGAAACTAAGGAACAGAGCTAATGAAACCAAAAGCGTCGGCACTGAACGTGGTTTCACAAGGTATGAGACCTTAGCAGGACATATATGGAGGTGCGCATGCAAAGCTCGCAAGCATAACCCTGAACAGCCAACTGGTTTTGGTGTTTGTGTTGATTCACGCAAACGCATGAACCCACCTCTTCCACAGGGTTACTTCGGAAACGCCACTTTCGATGTGGTCGCCACCAGTAGCTCCGGCGAGCTGATGTCCAATCCATTAGGCTATGCTTCGAGCAAGATAAGGGAAGCAATCGAGAGGGCAACAAGTGAGTATGTGGACTCTGCCATCGACTTCTTGAAAAGTCAACTAGACTTGTCAACGTTCCAGGACGTGCATGCAACAAAGGCACTGATGAAGAGCCTTTCCATGGAAACCCAAATCTTGGGGTGGTTAGTTGGGTGACATTACCGATCTACGGGCTGGATTTTGGGTGGGGAAAGGAGGTTTACATGGGTCCTGGAACTCATAACTTTGACGGGGACTCGTTGCTTTGCCAAGTCCTGAAGGTGATGGATCGTTAACAGTTGCAATATGTCTGCAAGAGGCTAGTATGGATGACTTCAAGAAGTACTTCTATGAAGATGTTATGTAGACCATTAAATTTTAAAATGTGTGCTCTCAGTCTAAAAATAATGAAGAAGAAAGTTAAGAAAACAATAAGAAAGGAAAAGATTAAAAATAGAGAGAGTAGAGAGGGATACTTGATGCTATACTATACTTACATGCATATTTGATATTAGGAGATGAATAAAAAAAAAACAATTTGTACTTTTTGTCAATTTTTATATAAAATGAAATCAACTGCATCCACGTCTTACAATAGAAAACAACACAAGTGAACCCCCTCATCTTGACACAGAGCCACTTTCATCTCCCATCAATGGCAGCATCACTTCAGAACCCAAAGCCTCGATCGGAAAATCCTACGAGAGAAGCAAATATCAACGATCTTCCCTCTCCAGCGTCCAGTAAATCAAGTTCCTTCTTAGAATGCAGCATTGCAGATGTTGACTGTGTTCCTGCTAGTAAAAGAAGATCCAGAAGCCCTCTTAGGGTCAGGAGTAATGATTATCTCCGCCTGGAACTTCAGGGATCTCAATTCCCCTGAGAAAAAGCTTTCGATGAAGGATTTCATTTTGGATAATAAGCATAGTATTCTTAGCATTTTGGAATCACGAATTAAGTAAGATAAGTATTCTTCCGTAAGGTTATCAAATCTAGGAAAGCTTCAAACAAGATTGTCTCCATCAACCACCTAAATTCCAATCTAACCTTACAGCCACTAATCATCCGAGCAGATGATCATTTTTCAAAACTGCTAGGTTCTCATCCCAACTCCAAATCATCCCCTAGCCTCAGCAGTGAAATTGTTCAAGTCAATCCACCCTAAGAAAGCACCAGGTCCTGTGGGTTTCAATGTCAATTTCTTCCTCAAGACCTGGCACATTACCAATCCAATGGTGGTCGATGCTGTCATGGAATTCTTCAATAATGATAAGCTTCTTACAGAGATCAACAGCACCTTCATCACTCTCATCCCCAAAGGTGTTAATCCCACTAGTTTTCGGGATTTTCGACCTTTACCCTGCTGCGATACTGTTTACAAGATAATCTCCAAGGTACTCTCGCTAAGACTAATTAAAACCACTCTGCTCAATCATATCAACTGCAATCAGGGGGCCTACATTCCTGGTCGATCTATTGGTGACAACATATCCATCGCTCGAGTTCTTTAAACAGTATGCAAGGAAAAGAAGTCCTAAGAACTGTGCCATGAAAATTGATTTTCAAAAAGCTTATGACATGCTGGATTAGTCGTTTCTTACTAGCACTTTCCAGGCTTATGGATTTCCTTCAAGATTCATCACTTCGATTCGTCAATTTATAAGCACCATGACCTTCAAGATCCTAGTAAATGGTGAACCTTCCAAGAGTATTAAAGCTGCAAGAGGTATCAGACAGGGGACCCCATTTCTCCTACCTATTCGCATTAGTAATGGAGGTACTCAACAAACTTAGAGAGGTAGAGAAAGACCCCAAATTCAGATTTCATAGCAAATGTAAAAGGTTAAAGCTTATCAATTTAAGTTTTGCTAATGATCTTTTCCTTTTCTCTAATGTTGATTGCAATTTAATAGCTTCGCTCTCCAGTGCACTTAAGATGTTAACAAGCTTTCACGTCTCATCATCAATTACAAAAAGAGTGCTCTGTTCACTTCCAAACAAGTCTTGCCCCCATTCTAGCCTTAATGTCGAGTTTAGATGTCAACAACTTCCTGTAACTTATCTTGGAGCGCCCATTTCAGCAACCAATCCTACCCTCGGCGATTTCAGATCTCTCACATAAAATTCTCAACCAAATAAGTAGTTGGAGTCATAGAGAACTGTCCATTGTTGGCAAAGCTCAACTAATTAACTCTGTTCTCTCTTCTATGACAACTTATTGGGGCTCACATCTAGTTATTCCCAGCTATATTCACAAATGGACCGACCGAATCTTCAAGGATTTCTTATGGTCCGGTTGCAACATGCATACTAAATGGGCAGATGTATGTTTACCTCGTACACAAGGAGTCCTTGGTCTCATTACCTCCAAATTGCTGAACCAAACCATGCTTACTAAGAAGGTATGGCGTTTGATCCAAGATCGACAATCTTTATGGGTTAAATGGGTCAATGCCTACTACATCAAGGAAAAATCCATATGTTGCTGCAACGTTCTCATGAAAGCTTCAACTCACTGCAACTGTCAACTCAGTAATGGAGAGACTATGAAGTTTTGGCTTGATCCGTGGCTCAGTTAATCTATATCCCGTTCAACCTACCTCAACTTCATACACTCAAAGGATTTATTCCTGCAAGCGCTAATGTAGTTCACGGTTTAACCATTTATCGACAACTCCAAAGTAAACAGGAATCCTCCTATAAGTAGCCCCTCACTTCTCAGTAACATCACCTTTACCGGATGACCTGACACGAATTTGTGGAGGCTAACATCTTCTGGTCAATTCACCACTTCCTCAGCTAGAAGCATACACAGAATGAAGTATCCCCAGGTACAATTGTTTCATGCAGTCTGAATTCAGAATTTTAATCCTAGACTTGCCCATCTACTTTGGCAAGCTTTCAAAATTAAAATTGCTACTTTAGACCGAATTGGTATAGGCTTCTAAGTTTCCTTAACTGGTGTGCCCTGTGCAAGAATAATTTCGAATTTCGAATCAAATAATCATCTCTTCTTTTCCTACACATTTTCGAATCAGATTTGGAGATTCATCATGATGAAATGAGATATCCCTAACCCCCGCAATCTAATCTGATGTCATGGATTGGAGTGTCCAACTCAAGCTCCCCCGAGAAGGTGATGTCTGGTTAATACTTTCAGCTCTAGTTTAATTATCTGCAGTTTTTCATCTGGCAGATTCGTTGGCAGCGCCTCCCAACGAACCTTTTACGATATAATCGTACCCTTTTGCCCACGTTGTGGTAAAGATCGGGAGAGTAATGTTCATGCTTTACGTGATTGCTTATGGGCCAAAAAGGTATGGACTGCTATTTTGGGCAACTTAATTGCTTCTTTCTTCACTCTTGATATTGATGAATGGATTACCACCAATGTGTTTGATGTATCTTGTTCCCTTGATAATGTTATCAAATTCATTGTGGGAGCTTGGACTATCTGGTGTGCTAGAAACCGTGAGATTTTCCAATGTCAGAAAATGTCTGTTTTTGGACAACATCATAGCTATTTGAAGCTTGTTGATGAGTGTTGGGCATGCCTGGGGGAGGATACGTTGATAACAAGGGAGAGTAGATGGTTCTCGTGGAAGGTCCTTTGGTTGACATATGTTAAAGTTAATCTTGATGGGAGCTCTCTTGGTAACCCCAGTCCTGCTGGTTTTGGTGGTTTATTGCGGGATGAGGCTGGTCGTTGGATTGTTAGCTTCTCACGCTCTAGGGGTATTGCTACTCACCTTCTAGCTGAACTCCAAGTTATTTCTCATTAGCATATGTTACCTTCTAGCTGAACTCCGATACCCGTGATCGTATACCCGTGATCGTTAGCATGGGATCACGGATATCGGAGGGTTCTTGTGGAGTCGGACTCTCTCGAAGCAATTCGTCTAGTAACTACCAAATGTTCTCATTCACACCCTTACTTAGCTATCATTGATGATGTCAGATCTATGCTAAAGAGAGATTGGGATTGTTCGCTTCTTCACACCCTCAGAGAAGGGAATCAATGCGCCGACTTATTAGTGAAATATGGGTCCACTTCGTTGCATCTTTGGCATATATGGGAGTCTCCAATGCTAGACCTTCATCAGTATTTACAGAATAATATTCTGTCGGTCGCTTTTTTGAGACATTAAATCTCTTTTGTCTTTTTCCATTTCACCGAAAAAAAAAGTTTAATTATCTGCGGCATTTGTAAGGAGAGGAACAACCATATATTTAGGTCTATTGCGTGCACATCACAACAACTATTGATAATCATTCAAGATCAAATCAAGATGCATCAGTTCCTTTACAAGTATAAGCATGTAGTAGTTAGCCAAGGAATGACCTCACGATGGCAGTTATAGTAATTCGACCGAGACAAGTTCAGATGAATGTCTGCTTATCACGCCCTAGTCTTGTCGACATGTATTAGCTTTAAGAAGTTGCACAAGTTTGTTCAATTAATGCATACACTCTTGCTTAACTAGGTTCTTTTTAAGGGTTAGCTAGGCCCCTTGAGCTATATCCTCCAATTTTGTAAACTTCCTTCCTTCTCCTCGGCCAATTGAATTTTTTTTTTTTATAAGGGAAGACTACAAAATTAATGTAACGCTCTTGGGGTCAGCGTGCCTAGCGCATCGCGCCGGAGGATCTCCTGAACATCGAAAAGGGGCTCGTGAAGGAAAGAAAGTCCTGGGCTGCACACCCCTGCAAAACGGGTGAGCCTGTTTGCGCACTAGTTGTCTTCTCTGAACACACGCTTCCACTGGACCGTCCACTCCAACTGTAACAACTGGTGTATACCTGTCACCAAAACAGAAACCTCTGTCAGTAAGATAATAGGGGCGAATAGAAGGTTAATGACCTCCAACGAATCGACTTCGAGAACAACTCGACGATAACCCAACTCCCAGGTCAAAATGAGTCGTGAGTGTGCCCCCATAACTCTGCGATTAACGGCGAATCGGCCAATTGAATTTATTACAAAAAGCGTGTCCGTTAGATTTGGACACAAAGTGAACCTGATTTATAAAAGCAATTCCAAACATCATCAACAATATGTTAAGATATAAGAATTGGGAAGGTTCAAAAATAGTATAGAGTTTTATTTTAAACTAACAGAGAAATTGTTTTCAATAAACTTGTAGGATAAAAAAGTTTTAGAAAATGGTTTAAAGAAAGTAATAGTTAAATAAATAAGTAAAAATAAAAATAAATAAAACAATTAAAAGAAAAAGAATAAAATAAAATAAATAACAACCACAGATATGGGATATTAGGAAAAGAATATTGTGGACCCAATAAAATAGGCCAAGACAAACGATGTCGTCAACGTGGGAGACAAAGGTTTATGTTCAATTCAAGCCTTGCAATCAATAAATCCATATGTTTAGAATGAGATTTTGTATTAATATGGAATTATCGTAGTTTATTTACATTTTAATAAAAATAACTACTAATTTTAATACATGAAATGTTAAAATAATTGATTTTCATAATTTTTTGAAATCTTAAACTTTAATTTATTAAAATTTATGTATTCCCTAACATTAAAAATCTCAAATGTATATGATAATAAACCTCTACAAAATTAATAGTAAGAGTTTATTGTAAGTTATGTTTATAATAAATTAAAAATATATTAAAATTTTTAAATATAGTTTAACCTAATCAAAATATAAGTGACCGCACCGAACTCCCCTAAACAAAATTTGAATCTTCTGTTCGATTTTATAATATTTTATTTTATCTTATAAATTTCAACCATTTATTTATGTGAGTCTTATATAAATAAATACAAGACTTACATAAATAAATCGTTAAAATTTATAACCATTTTTGCGAAAATTGGCCAAAAGTATCATAAATGCTGCCGACGTATACAAGAGTTTGTCAATACATTATGTGGCGGGCCACCCGTGATGGTCTAGCGGGAGCCGTAGGAAACTTCAGAGAATCGTGATAAAACCTTAATTTGGGGTCTCTAGGATACTTCCATGTAGCTTCCTTTTTGGAATTATGGACAATCTGACTTCGGTATAAATAGCAAGACCAGGAGAATATCGTTACGAGCACACACCAATACACCACACAGTAGACATGCTGTGTGCTCGTAATAAAAAATGGAGACTAGTCAGCAGGAACGAAAGTTCATAGCAGTCGTGAAAAGCAGCTTGCAGATTCTGGTCTCGTTCTTAATATTCTGTATGTTTCTTTATCTCCCGATTCCATCAACGTCACGATTCTTCACCGGCCTTTTCTGGTTGTTGTCACAAACCCTTGAAAGGAAACATACGTTCCTCATCTGTACTGGGATTCTCGCTTTTCTTTCCTGGGAATCATCATCAGTTTCTTGTTTTCCTTCTTATTCTAGTTCGTCTGATGATCTTGACCAGTTTTCTGATATAGAAACAACAGAAGCTGATGGTGATGAGGAGGAGGAATGCGGTCACGAAGCCTTGGAGTGTTTGGAGAATGATTTTGTTGATGATAACGAAACCGAAGAGAACCAAGAAACATCTTTACTAACATCACCACCACCTCCTCCTCTTCTAATTCCGGAAGAAAAAGAAGAAATTACATTTGGTATTGGACTAAAAGGTGAAGTTTTCACTGAAGAACAAATTGGGTTTATAGTGAAGGAGGAGGGAGACTATGGAGGTGAAGCAGCACCGTCAATGGAAGCAGACCAAGAGCTGGCAAATACAGAGGAACTGAACAGGAGGGTTGAAGAGTTTATAAGGGAAGTGATTGAAGAGTTTGTAAGGGAAGTGAAGGAAGAAATCAGGATTGAAGCCCAACAACCACTCATAGCATTCTAAAAAGTTAGATAATATGCAGTTTGTGTTCTGTTCTCTTTGTGATCTTCAGTTAATTTTATCGTTCTTGTAAACTAGGATTTTGAACATGTAAGTAGTTATCATTTTGTCTAAATTTTGATCAAATTAACAATCCTTTTAACGAGAAAATATCTTCTTATGATCTCCGAATGACAAAGAAAATATTTATTCCTCCACTCTCTTTGAATGAATAAATTGATTTTTGTTTAATTATTTGGGAAAAAAAAGGATGAATCTTGTTTTATTCTTCGACTTGTTTGGTTTGGGCATTTAAAAAGGGTAGGTTGACATTCACTTCCCAACATGTGTGGAAATTGGAAAATGTTAAAGTCGGCATATACACATAGACACGCGGTTTTTAGATGCGACATGTGAGCCCGATCATGGGACAAGATCCTCTATTCAATTTTATGATGTCTTATTCTGTCCTATGAATTTCAATCATTCATTTATGGGAGGTTCACATTTATTTATACGAGACCTACGCGGGACCCACATAAATGAATGACTGAAATTCATTGGAAACAATAAGACATCATAAAATTGGACGGAAAATATGAACTCCCGATCCCCGACCCATAGGTTTTTTTAGTTAAATATAAAGTTTTAATGAGATAGAATAAAATATAATAAAATAAATAAATAAATATAAAATAAAATAAAATAAAATAAAATATTATTGTTAGAAAAATGATATAATAAAATATTGTTTGAATAAAGGATTTATAATGTAATATAGTATAAAAATTGTTTATTATTTTACATTCCATCTTAAACCTTTAAATCGAAAACTTTTATTTTTCTTGTTTAGCACATAATAAAATGTAATATGAAACCATTCTCTTTATTCCATTCCATTCTATTTTATTATAAAATTTATTTAATAATATTACATTTTAAATATATTCTTAATGTTAATAGGTAGGTTAGAATTGATAGGACCTCGAGTGATTTAATGTTATGAACTACCATAAGAACTTCAGTTAAGTTTAGACTCAACTACTTAGGAGCTTAGCAGATAACTTTTCTGAAAACGACATGGATCATTTTTCATTTTAAATTTAAAAATAAAAATAGCTCAATTCGTCTCTGAAGTTTATCGGCATCATTATTACATTTTAATTAAAATTATTTTAAAAAAACAATCGAATAGGGGTGGAGTTGACTTGAGCCCCGTGAAGCAGTTTCACCATTTTAGGCTTGGTGAGCCTTTGCCATCCCAAGCGTTTAGTCAAAACAATACATGTGCACATGTTGCATGGATAATAATAATTTGTATATCGACTTTTAATGCTTGAAATGCAAATTTTATGTCAAATCCAATTTTCATCAAAGACTTTTAATTATTTGAACTCATTTGAAATTTGGAATTTTAAACAATTATTTATGTTGAATTTGTGTATGAATTAATGATAATTAATTCATCATATATTTTGTTTTAAACATGTAATTTTTAATTATTACCTATATATAAATACTTATTTAATATATATTTATAATATAATTACATTTCTTTACTAAATTCTTCTTTAATTTGAATAATTCATTCATTAAGTGATTTATCTCTTACATATAATTTATAAATTATTACAACAATCGAAAATTGAAATTCATATGTATCTATTCGGTCGGAATTGGCCATTGCTGCCAGACTCACCATAACAACCAGTAGGTCGATCGGTCCGTTCTTCAAATATCGCCTTATATCTATGTCAAGCCGGGTCCAATCCACGATCTCCTTCTGCATTTGAGAGAGTCTCATGCATATTTAAAGACTTAAACCTAGTTATCGCTTCATATATAAGGTATAATCCTACCATAACAGAGTGCGTAATCATAACTTAGTTTTCTCATTACACGAATCTCACCTTTACCAAAAAGACCGACTTGAGCGTCGGAGGGTTGATCAGAAACAACCCGACGTGCCTTCCTTGTTTTGCAGAACCTTCCACCAAAGCTCTTCGAAGAACCAACCAACTCCATGGATCCAAACGGCAACGTGATTCTGCCGTAATCCCAGAATCAATTGGCGCCACCGTGGGCCGACATCGAGGCATCACGTCTAGAAACACGCAGATCACCAGCGGGCGGCTAATCTCGATGTAGCTAACTGTCATGACTCGGCGTTATAATGGATGGGTTTGAGCCCTGCTACTCGCAACGGCAAGACACCATGCTTCCCGACGCAGCCTCTCGAACCGGATGATCAACCGCAACCTCAAAACCCGAAAGAAGAACAACAAAGTAGTTTGGAAGATAACGCTGAACCAATATGCCCTGATCTCCAAAGACCTCTCGATGCAGATCCTCTTGCGCAGGCACATCACCTTACCGAAAACAGATTGAGAAGCGATCGACCATTGATTCGTCAAATCTTACAATCTCAACCCTGACAACAATGCCGTCGCACGGCCGATTAGTATAACAACCGATCGTCTCCCTGCTGAAACCCTAGAGAAAATTGTGGACGATCGGATTAACGAGCCATGAGCTTCGCCCGACCGCCTGACGCAAGATAAGAGACTCTCCTTTACTCCAGAATTGACAGCCTCCCGACGCCAACACCAAAATACCGACGCCTAAAAATATATTGAAAAGACCAACCGACTACCTAGCACTTCCAGTCCATGATGAATCTACAATGCGTCCGGATGTCATTCGGTGTAAGGCTTTTCAGACGCTTTCCAAGAGGATGCTCGGCGATGGTTTAATAGCTTGCCCGAAGTCATGATCACTTGTTTTGAAGATTTTAGGTTATTATTCTGAACCGTTCGCCACCAAGAAGCTTAACCACGAAGATAGCTTTGGAGGTGATGTAATTGACCCAAGGAAGGAACGAAAGCTATGGAGTTCATCACTTGCTCAATAATGAAGGCGTCGAGGTCCCCAACCTCACTTGCTCGTCAATGTTAGCGGGCTTATGAACAACACGAGGATGAAGAGTTCAAAAGTCGTTAGCCCTCGATCAGCCCCGATCCGTTCAGGAAATAAGAAACAGGGCGGATAGGTACATTCAGCTTGAAGAAGTGCTGAAAAATACGAGGCGTCGGAAGGATGATCGCTCGCCAAATGACAGAACGAGTGATTCGCACAAGAGACAAAAGGCCGAAATGAGAAAGCCAACCGATCGGCAGGGATATCGACAGAGTTCACCCTACCAATAAGCGATATGCGTAAGCATCGGGCCATGAGAGCGGATGTGGAAACTATCCGAGAACCCGATAAGATGAAGACTCCTCCAAGGATAGGAACCCCAATTTATATTGCTGCTTCCACAAAGACGCTTCATGACACGGAAGATCATCGGCAATTGAAAAGAGAATTCAATTTCTCACAAAGGGAAGGTTAGGCCGATTTGTGAAGCACGAGCAAAATGCTGATCGAGATAACGAGCATAAAAGCGGTCGGCCTAATAACAGACGACAAAATTGGAGGCGGAATGATAGAAATGACGGAGGAAGGCATAATGCGAATACAGGCGATCGACGGGAAGAGAGAGGACGATCCAGGGCAAGAGACGACAGAAACACTGGGCAACAAGATGACCGACCGGTGAGGTCATCAACATGATATTTGTGGAAATGCAGCGGGGGATCCATCGCAAAGGAAGAAAGAGATATGCCAAGCAGTCAAAAAATACTGTCAACTAAAGAGAGAAGAAGAACGATGGGATAATATCATTCGATGAGTCAGATCTTGATGGTGTAAGTTGTCCTCATGATGACGCGCTCGTTGTAAATCTGAACATGGATGGCAACGAGGTGAAGCGCGTAATGATTGATACGGGAAGCTCGGTCGACCTGTTATATTATGATGCCTTCAAGCAGATGGAGGTACCAGAGGATCGACTGCTGCCCACTGACGGCCCTATCAAAGAGGTAACTGGAGCATCAGCCTACCCATTCGTCCGGGTCCACTTAAAAGTGAAGTTCAGGCAAAAGCCGTGTCAAATAGAAAGGGACGTTGAATTCCTAGTTGGAAGTTTCAAGGGCATATAATGCAATAATCGGACGAGCTACCCGAATGCCCTCGTGAGCGGTCGCTCCACCTATTACCAAGCGATGAAGTTTCAACGCCCATGAGTTGGTGTTGTTAGAGGACAACAAAGAATCGCTAGAGAATGCTATTTGGCAAAAACAAAACATTAGACGGGGCGGTGGTATTGACGAGCTCTCTTGACGTGAGAGCTGATGAAGAAACAGAAAGAATGAACCCCGTCGAAGAAACGCAACGAAGTCGTATTGGATGAAGCAGATGGCTCCAAATTCACAAATCTAGGTTCCGAGCTTCAGAAGGACCTAGTTAAAGAAATCACAGACTGTTTGGTGGAGAATAGATCGGTCTTCGCTTGAGTACCGAGCGACATGTCTGAAATTTCTCGATCGGTCGCCTCGCACTCCTTGGTATTCGATAAGATTATGTTTGTTAGGCAAAAGAAGCGATGACACCGCAAGGAGCGATGGAGGTGATCGAGAAAGAAATAGAGAAACTACCAAGCCGGTTCATCCGAGAAGTCAAGTACCGAATGGCTCGCCAAATGGTGTTAGTGAAGAAGAAGAAGGGAAGTGGAGAATGCATCGACTTCACCGACTGAACAAGGATGTCCAAAGGACAGCTTCCCCACCAAGATCGATCAGTTAGTAGACTCCACCTCCGGACATGAACTTCTCAACTTTTGGATACTTTCTGCTACCATCAAATTTAAATGAGCCTCAAGATTTAAGAGAAGATCGCCTTCATAACCAACCAGGTATATATTGTTACTAAGTAATGCCGTTCGCATTGAAGAACGCGAGGGCCATTTATCGCCAACTCGTCATGGAGGTATTTAAAAACAGATCGGTCGATCTTTTGAAGCTTATGTAGATGATATGGTGGTTAAAAGTAAGACGGCTGTCGAAACACGAGAGATCTAAAGAAATCTTCCGACCTGACAAATTTGGATGAAGTTGAACCCGAAAAAGTGCGTCTTTGGTGTGGCATCCGAAAAATTCCTAGGATTCATGATTACTCAACGGGGATTGAAGCTAATCTAGAGAAGATCGGGCCATCGTCTAAATGCCTTCGCCACGATGCTTGAAAGAAGATGATATTGGATCGTCGATAGTCTCCCCGAGCAAATCGCTTCAGATTGGGGACAAGTGCTCGCCATTTTCAAAATTTTAAGGAAGCGGATGTAACCCGGTTCATGGTCGGAGGAGTGCGAAAGAGCTTTCCAAGAGCAAGCAAGATTCCACAAGCCCACCCCTACAGAGCCCGCTGAGGGAGAAACCTCGATTATCTATCCGCGGTCACAGAGGGGCACAACAATAGCTTCTGTTCGACGGATGATAAGGAGCAATTTTGATCTATTACGCCGAAGGTACTGAGTGGGCCAGAAACACGATACGCGCCCATAGAAAAGTTAGCTCTTTCCTTGATAACTGCAGCGCGGAAACTGAGACCATATTTTCAAAGTCATACTATTGAGGTGTGGACCGATCAACCTCTCAGGCAATGCCTCAAAAACTTGAGACCTCCGGGCGGTTAATAAAATAGCGGTAGAGATGAGAGAGTTCATATAAAACATAAGCCCGGACGACGATTAAGGCATGTATGGCGCACTTCATCGCAGAGATGAGCCAACCCAGCTCGCAGGGTTAGCAATTACCTGCCTGGAGTTTGTTCGTTGACGGGTTGTCCAACGCTGAAGGATGCGGAGTAGAAGTGGTATTGATCAACCCGCATATGGAAGAGAAGGTGGAATACGCCCTTTCGCTTGAATTCAAGGCCTCCAATAACGAGGCAGAATATGAAGCTCGATAGGCTTGGCCTCCAATGCTAAGAAAATGGAGGTAAAGCATCCAAGATATGTAGCGATAGCCAGTGGTGGTCGGCCAAGTCATCGATGTATGAAGCCAAGGGGAACAACATGATGGAGTACGTGGAGCTAGTAAAGCGGGAGTTAATATTGGGATATGTCCCGATGAGATCGCGACATCGATATTGCTGAAACAGGTCTTCGGTGTTTTTTTTTGCTGCACTTCCTTTTGGTTTCTTAGACTTTTTCTTCTTTAGATTCTTTTTCCTTGAACCAGAAGAAGAAGAGTCCACCACAAGCACCGGCTTGCTATCCTTCGATGGATTGCTCATTGTCTCGAAAGATTGATCAACTCAGGATTGTCGTGGATATTTGGTTCATCCGATAGTTTAACACAAACCGTGAATAACTATCGACAATCCAACCAAAATTAAGTCAACACTTAATTCATAATCCATAACAAAACCTAAGATGACCAATCTCTCAATATATCCATTCATCTTCGGGCATACTTGCATCGCAGATGTCCCCTGAGTCATCTTAGTCGTGAAGAAGCCTTGAGGTCTCGAACCTTTCGCATCGAGCTTGCTCATCAAAAGCTCTCTAAGATGAAACACTATAATATTAGCATCCATAGACTCATGCTGCTTCGTAGCTCCGTGACATAGAGGCGAGCATAATATGTGTGTAGCCATGTCACTATCTTTGAGATGCTTTACGATATACTTCTCGATCCTCATCAAGCATCAACAGCAGTGGATCAGAAGTGGAACATCTAGACATAACTTAACTCCTCGGATCTGAAAACAACTCTCGATTTCTCGCCAATCAAGAAAGTTGGGTCCAGTTAATTTATTAGACTCCATAAGTGAGCAAATTCACACTAGAAGACATCTTCAATAAACCTAAAGGAAAGAGAGAAAGAATGTTAGAATATTAATATATGCATGATCATAAGGACTTGCATGACATACATATGGCTCCACTAGTTTCAAAGAATCCATAACTCTCACTACTTAATCCAATAAACATTATGACAAAGTGTCCTAGTGGGTCGATATCCGACATTACTAAGAATGACCTTGGGTTTACCAACAAGCCACCTTAGGTCAATCAGCGAGTATCGGACATACCAATTGCATCATAGATACAAATATCGTCCAGTTATCAACTCATGATGTATGCACACACATTGGGTTATCAACTCTTGATGCGCGTACATCCGATGTACACTACCCAATTTCGGCCGCCTATGTTAACCTTGAATTTACTCAACAAATCAACGCTTCTAGTAAAAAATCGACCCATTAATCCAAAATCTTATTTCCATGGTTCGAACATATCCAGATAGAGTGAGCTTGGGTTTACCTAACAACCCAAACTCTATAAGAACTCGTTCTTCCATATTAATGGAAGGCGTTAGTTTTCATATTATGTGAGGGATTTCAAACTCGATCTCATCCAAGTCAGTAGGATTATAGTCACAATGACTAAATGGAATGATTTAGGCATTTCATCAATCACATCGAATCTATACCTATAATCATCCATCATCCCACTGTGTATGTGTAAGTCGACTCAGGTACGTGTAAGTCGACTTATCTGAGAATGCAAGTCGACTTGTACATGTGTAAGTCGATTTAGACTATCATGCACAAACAAGTCGACTTATGCATGTATAAGTCGACTTACTCGACTATCAGCACGAAAGCAAGTCGACTTGCATGTGTAAGTCGACTTACCCGAGAATGCAAGTCGACTTATGCATGTAAGTCGACTTATATTTAAAATTGCTCTAATCGGCTAATTTCTCAATCCGCATAGTTCAAATTCACAATACCAAGTGTAATATACTTTACTTTGATGTATCAATGAAACACTTTCATTGTATCATGCTTACCATATATAATCATACTATACATGAAAAACTTGAAATGGATTAATACACTATTATTCTCTTAGATTTCCAAATAATTTTGAGAAGACCAAATAATCTTCCTAAGTATCTCTAGGTAGTCTACACTTTATCAAGACTACTTGACACTGGTCACAAAATTGGTGACGCCAAAACAATCAAGACAAGGAAATATACTAACGAGACGCTAATGAGACACATTTGACATCCGAAAATTTTGAAACCCAATTTCAAGAAAATCAGTTTGGAAAGCATACAACATCAATGTAACATATTTTTAATCACATTAAAATGATCCAAGGCATTGGAACCAAAACTACACAATCAATCATTTCAAACAAAACAGTTCCAGCAACTTTCTTAAAACTGCCAAGCTCTGTTTTTGCTTGGAAAATCATTGAAAAATTTCAATAAATTCTGATAAAATTACAGAAGTTACAACATGTTCATAAAATGCTCCATGAATTTTTCCAGGATTTATTTCCAACAAAACTCAACCAACCTCAGCAACCAAGACAATGCTGAATCTGTCTTCCTCAATAGAGATATTCCCAGCAGCACACAATAAATTCTCAAATAAATAGTAAATCATCTTGAAAACATTTTTCCATCCTCATAGAAATTTATAAACATCTTAGAGACATGTCAGTGAAAGAAAATCCAAAAAAAAAATTTCTACAATTTATTCTCGAATTTACAAGCATGACTGTTCAAGGAATGTGCACAACACAGCAACCAGAACATAAGGAATAAATTAGTAAAACCATATCAAATCACATTGATAAATTATTTTCTTCCACAGACATATTCAGAAACATCTTATGAGCAAATCTGGGCAAGAAAATTCAAAACAATATTGCTACACTGATTTCGAATTTCACATAGTCAACATGCACAATGGTCACAAGCAATAGGCAGCATCAACCTAGTCATGCTTTCTTCTTATATACCACAAGTGGCTCTGACTAAATGGATCTCGATGAGATTGGGATATGTCCCGATGAGATCGCGACATCGATATTGCTGAAACAGTCTTCGGTGTTTTTTCCATACCGGACCCTAGGACCAATTTCATGTGGATCGACCACTTCAAGATTTATATATATATATATATATATATATATATATATATATATATGATCAACGTGAGGAGGAGAGAAGACCAATGATGATTATTTCTTTAGCCATTAATGTCTTTAAATGGTTAAAGACAAATGAACTAAAGGACAAATGAAGGTGATCATCGTGAGTGAAAAGGCCATGAGAAGAAAAAATCTATTTGAAGACTAAAAGTGGATGATGATCTTGGCATATAAGAGAGGTTAATTGAAAAGTGTTTCAAGCCTCTCTTCAATACACACGACACTCTTCTTCTCTCCAAGCTTCATCTTCCTTCTGCTTCTTCTCCTTAGTTCTCCAAGAATAAGGTAAGATCTAGCAGTCTTCACTTTATTCTATTATTCCCGGTCAAAGGGTTTGCCCCGGTTAGTTTCTCCACCTCTGCGTGGATATGTTAGAGACGGTCTCCTTTGGTCGTTATGGTTTGACTTTGTTATATAGACACATAGATCCCTGCTTTGGGAAGGTCCTGAAAAAAAATTTTGTTTTTCGCGACCGTATATGTGATGTACACTTCGGGATTCTTCCTACGTTAGTGATTTATTGAAAAGATTTTCGATCAACGAGGATAGAATGAGCTCAAAATGCTAAAGCGGATGCGCTCTCCAAAATGGCCTCCCGATCGGGAGACGCTAAAATAACGTCTAATGAACGCATCAGATCGCTTATCATTTCGAGGATGACGAACCACTAGATCGTATACGTCGACGTATCAGGATATTACCGGGCACGATTTGGCGAGGAAAGATTGCCGTGAGAAAGTCGATTCGATGCGAGGCCTGCCAGGCCAAAATAGCAAACCGTTTACACGAACCAACCGAGAGGATGAAAATTGTGAGTTATCCTATCCGTTTCGCTTAATGGGGATGGATATATTGGGCCTTCTCCTCTGGCCCCAACAGTAAAAGTTCCCGATAGCGACAAAGTGGAGTACTTCACCAAATGGGCGTAAGCGAAGTGGTCGCCAATTACCGAAAGGTAAGGTGGAAAGTTTCAGAAGAAAAATATACTAACTCGCTTCGATGCCTATGACAAGTTGCAAACACCATTGACATGCTCGATAACGATAAGTTCTGAGATTTCATGACCGATTAAAAATAGGGCACAGTTGACCTCGAGCTCACCCCAAAGCAACTGCCTCATGGAGAATACAAACAAAGATAATGAGTGCTCTTAAGAAGCGCCAGACGGACAAAAAGACTTGGGTGGAAGATCTTTGACGAAGTGTGCATGGTATGTAACCACACCAAACGGAGTTATTGGGAAACACTATTCAAGATGACCTTTAAGCGTAAGCCTTGGTCCCTGAGAAGTGGGTGTTGCACAACCAAAGCGGTGTCAAACTATGACGAAGAGCAGAATAACGAAGCCTGCCGAATCGAGCTCGAAGCTTCAAGGACAACATAGGATGGGGCATGTACCGCAGCTCGTAAGTCGTCAAAGCAAAGCTTACTTGTTCTACAAAGTAGAATAAAGTCGAGCTAAGTAAAGGTCAGGGGTATGGCCGTGCGAAAAAGTCGTAGATCTGGCCGGAAACACCCCGGAAACTCTGGGACAGTATGGAAGGACCCTATCGGGGTGATCAAGCAAGTCGGCATACTCTACATCCCACGCTACGCGGATGGAAAACCCACCGAGGCCATGGAACTCCCTAAACCCAAGGCGCTCTACTAGTAGAGATGATATATTTTAGTTAATGTTTGTTCATTATCGCTTTTTGTACAAAACCGCTGGTACTCTTTTCCGTCTCCGCCTGATGTGTTTTTTAATAAGCCACGCCATCATTATCGTTAATAGGAATTTTGGATTTCCGGCAAGAATTTTTTTCATTATACTTGGCAAAGCGAAAATCTCA